>BSAI01000030.1:36959040-37046881 GCA_036245035.1 Adrianichthys oophorus
TCTATCTATCTATCTATCTATCTATCTATCTATCTATCTATCTATCTGTGGGCTCCATACATCAGGACACTGTTTTTTAAGGAAGATCATCATCTCCGTGGAACATGCATAAACCACAACATGTCTTGAACTTGAAAACATCACTCAACCAAATGCATTTTCTGTGAAGCCAAAAGTCAAGAAAGAAAAACAGGATCACGTGCCGCTTAATCTTTTCGAGCACATAACCTTTTTTCATTCTGCAATGACGTAAAGGAAACATTCTCAGGAAAAGATGATAGAACGTAACTGTAACATTTAAGGCCTACAAAGCGACAGACTGTCATGGAGAAAAATGAAACAAGACTGCAAATATACAAAACAGAAAATGTAAACGTGTAAACAGCTTTTTTAAAGCTGATTTCACATGGTGACAGTCAGACAGAAAATACATCAGATAAATTAGAGAAATAAACGGTAAAAATAAAAACATTCTAAAAGGATAACAAAGAAGCGTATCTGTTGGGTAAAGTATTGACAACCAGAAAGAAATGTCTTGAGGACCTTTGAGTCCTTTTTGGCCCATTTATGATAAACTGAGCTATAAGTGAACCACAGGAGCCAAAATTAGCTGAAGTGTGTCAGTTTGTGGTGCTGCAGGAAGTAAATGTGTGTGTGATATGAGTGATCTGTGGGGGTGCACACAGCTCTGCATCTGGAGAAGGTTTGAGGACATCCAGGCTCAACAGCTTATGTGGAGCCGCACTGCAGTGATGGGGAGGCAGGTAGAGGATGATCACATCCACCTCCACCTTCAATTACATAAAGAGCGTTACGAAAGTCTGCTTTGATCCACACGAGCCTGGTCGTGAGTCACTTCCACCAGGCAGCTAAAAGTGATCACTTTGCGGTGGTGTCTTGGGGGGTGGGGGGTGGGGGTGGGGGGGGAGCCTCCAGCAGAGTAGCGCATTTAGGAACCTTGTGGGCGGTGTTCATTTGCTCGACTGCCTCTGATTTTGTCTCCAGCATGACTCTGATGTTCAGGAGCATCTTTGTGCGTTCATGGTTACACATTTAGTGGAGACTGAACCTCACAGTCTGGGTGAACCAGCCAACCCTCACAAAGACTTCATGAAAAAATGTCTGACCTGATGTGAGAATGTCTATAAAAAACACAAGTTAGGTTAGACTTGGTTTATTTCAAGCAATCAAGCAAGAAGAATGCATGTGCAATGCAATCAACCAACAGATGTTTGACATGTCCAACAATAGGATAACTAGGCATAAATTATGTACCAGCCAGACCTCTTCGGTCATCTAGAGCTGGTCTTTTGTCGGTTCCTAGAGTCAAAACCAAAGATGGAGAAGTTGCATTCAGCTTCTATGCTCCACAGATCAGGAACAGACTTCCAGATGAGACTGCACAGTTAACAACACACCAGCTTTCCATCCATCCATCCGATTCTTTAACCTGCTACATCCCATCTGGGGTCACAGGGATGTCAAAGCCTGTCCTTACTTGGGCTTAATCTGAACAGGTCACCACAATCCTTCCCAAACACACTCACTCCCACCTTGGAACACATTAGAGTAACCAATTATCCTATGAAGCACATTTTTTTGGGAGGAAACCGGAGTGCCCGAAGAAAACCTCCTCATGCACGGGGAGAACATGCAAACTGCACACAGAAAGATTCCAGTTGGGAGTAAAACTGGGGCCTTCCTGGTGTGAGGCAAGAACGCTAACCACTGCGCTTTTTACATGAACCTGTGACTGCACAACCTAACACTAAAGCACGTTAAACCTTGTTGGGTTAGAAAGCTGCCCTTTTCTTCAGTGCTTGTGGGTCAAATGGACCCGTAATTTACCTCTGCCTGAAAATACTTAAAGACACACTTCATTGAAAATCATCTTTTTGTTGTTTTTAACATGTTCTTGTCGCTGTTTTTCTCATGACGAAGGACACATATAAAGAAAGAAAATTAAGCTTAAAGTTGTCGTTTTTTATTCAAATCATTGAGAATCAGAAGCAGATAAAATATATGTTTTTTGTCAAAACTTAACAGCTGGAAAGCTCAGACATTGCTCGCCATTTTTGTTGCACAAGCAATGTTAGGTTGGAGGTGGGAGGAGCTTAAGTTAGTGGCAGAGAGCGTAAGCAAAGAAATAGTGGAAAATAAGTACAGGCTTACTCCACCTCAACAGTCCCTCCAACAACTCAGAGGCGAATTTCTAATGAACTTTTACCGTTCTGCAGAATCCTAGAAAACGACACAGGTCTTTATGATTTTGGCTTAAAATGGTGTAATCATTATTAAAAGGCCACTGGGAATGAAAATAGATCAAAAGATGATCAGAGTCTTTAAAAAGATGAGGTATCCTCCTTAGTATGCATTCACAACCATGGAAACGCTACATTTTTTTATGGCTCCACAAACCTTTTATCTTACAAATAAACTAGGTGTTTTCATTTGTAAAAATGGTTTAAACTCACTAATTATACTTCTTATAGTGACAAAGTGTGTGTTTATTTTATCCATTTCCTATAAAATAATAGAGTGCACTTGGCTCCAATTTAAAAAAAAAATGTATTTAAAGTGATGTCACACTAGTGACGTCTCAGGTTTTACAGGTCAAAACAGACCCATAAAGGTTTATGGTAAAATAAGACAAAAAGTTAATTCCTTTTCAGCAAAACACTATTTCAATTAGAATTGCAAATAAAAATGGAAAATTAACCATAAATTGATCATTGAGAAACTACATGTGTGCATAGGGCAGGTGTGTGTCAAAATAAAGGTTAAGATGCTCTTTCTCACAACAGAAGCCTAGAATATTGGCCACATCACTGTCAGAACCCAGTGGTGTGAGACCCAAAATGGAGGAGACTGGGCTCAATGTGAAGAGCTAAAAACTTCAATAAACAAACTCAAACCCGGACAAAACCCCAAAACAAAGGAAGAAAGGAAAAGGATGACAAAGCAGCAGATGACCTGACCAAGCTGAATGAAAAACCAGACACCAAGGATGATTAACTTTAATGAATGCAACTGTGGTGGATTAAAAACTTGAACCTGGTGGGATTGAGACAGAAGGAACACGAGACTGAAAACAGAACATGACAAACTTGAAGAAAACAAACCAGGGAAGAATCCTCTCACCTTTTAAATAGGGATTTTAAAAGGAAAGTTAAATAAAAATAATAAAGGGGCAGCACTTTCGCTTCCTCCTATAGGCTGGTTTGAAAGCAAAAGCAGGTGAAGGCGTGAAACCAGGGTGTTTCCCTATGCAACTGCAAGGTGGCTTTTTCAAAACCAAAAGGGCCAATTTGACAACTAAAATGAACAAAGTTTCTTGTTCTCATTTTGCGACGTTACCAGTGTCAAACAGATAACCACGGAGCTGAAAGTTGACCGCAAGTTTTGCCTATCTGTCACACACGCACTATGTCTGTACACGCATGCACACACACTCAACAAAAAAATGTGTCTTCATGCCCTTGTTTAGCCTTTGGCAGCATTCACACTCATCCTAATGTAGTGGTAAACCATCAGGCATTGCACACTTTTATGCTTTTCCACAGTATATTTATTTCTTTAATATGTTTAGATTTTTAGACTCTTTAGGTATATTTTTAAATAAAAATTAAGGTGAAGTTTTCCAGATTCCTTGTATTTCTTGAAAGATAATCAAGTGCAAATGTGTGTCAAACAAACAAATACATAGGAATTAATGGCAAATGCTATCAAAGAATCAATCATCTTTATTGACATTATAGTACACAATGACATTTTTTCCAGCAACTCTTTGCAACATAAGTGAGTATAAGGAGAAACAAAATTCTTCTTGTTGAGCTTATTTACGTCAAAGTAAACCTGAATAAAAATCCTGACGTAATTCTGTTTCTGTTGACTTATTTCAACTTGTTGGTGTTTTTTTTTTCTTAATTTGCAAAAAAATGTAATATTCATTTTGGATGAATATCCTTTCATTCTAATTGTGTCACCTTGTCCCTTACATTCATGTTTCTGTGATTTAATGGTCAAGCTTTTTTTTTTTAAAGTCAAAGATTGTTTTCATAGATAAAGTAGAGGTAGAAGCGGGAAAAACAGCTTGAACCAGACAGTAAAAACAATTATTGACATAGAAAAGTTGGACTTTTTATTATGGCAGCAATGAGGACTGACCCACTTTTGCAGCCAGCCTCCAGTAGTAATCAAAAAACCGCAGGTTGTAGCAGTTGTAAGATGGCTTCATCACATCAGGTCAGGAAAAAAAATGCTCTGAAGCAAAAAAAATGGAATATTATCATCCTTGAGTGTAGAACAGAAGCTGCTTTTTTGCTTTTTTGTGCTGACTGCCTGCTCTGCTGTCCTCCTGCAGGCTTTGGGCAGATGCTCCACATCCATCTCTTTAGTCACACCTGAAAGGGGGCCGGTGGAGACGGGTGGGGTTGCAAACACAAAAGAGGTACGAAGCAGCTGTAAACTAGGTGAGTTTGCTGCACCACTTTTCATGGGAGGCAGTCTCAATGTTGTGCGTTTGTGGTGCTCAGCGGTCTGTGGTTATAAAGCTTGCTTGGGATTTTTGGTTTTCCAGCTGCTTTGACCTTCCACACCTGAGTTGGTCTGCTTCACACTTTATGCTAAGTTTGATTTGACTTTTTATTTGGAAAATTATTATCAAAACTTTTTTTTCACTGGGGGGCTCATAAGTGAAGCATAACAGGTAAAATTCAGTAAAGAAAATGTTCCATCTTCAAGGAGTTCAATCTGTAACCGTTTTTTAAAAAGTGGTATTGGACAAGAAAAACAAGAAAACAGTTAATGCTGATCAACTGAAAATTAATATAAATACAAATTTGTAGCTGACACAAGGAAAAAACCCTTAATCGTGAATCTTCAGAACTCCTGATTGTTGCTTTAAATAATAAATTGATTTATTTCAAGCATTAAAAATAAAGGAAATATTCCTTTATTTTCCACACTATAAGGCGCACTGTAATATAAGGCGCAGTCTTAGTGAGGGGTCTATTTCTGTCCTTAAATATACACAAAGTGCACCGTATTGTAAGGCGCAAAAAATAAAATGGTAACAGAAGCAAAAGTGAGCTTAGATGAGCGTTATTTGACTATTTAACAATCCTCTCATTTCTTTTTTTTATCAACCTCCAACCGCGTTTGAATTAAACAGCTGCGTAATCAAACATTCCGGCTTCCCTCCCATCGTTGTCGGAGTCGGTCTCATTGCCAGTCGGAGCTTCAGTGAAAGCTCAGACATCAGTTCAAGCAGAGACCTTCGCCCAGGCGTCCACAACCCATTCACATATGGAGGCGTAACTTGCTCGGCGCTCCTGCCAGATTATAAGTGTTGAAAACTGATCAGGTGATCTGAGAGCTGGTCTGCTGTTTTTCTGACAGCTCTGCCTTTTGCATTCACGCTGTTGATTCTACTTTTTTTGCACAGAGCTGCTGAAGAAGCAGAATGAAGTGCTTTGATCAAAGTGAGCAATCACAAATACAGTCAGTACAAAAACGCGTCACATGGTTTCTGTGATGAAGAGGCCTCTGTGAAAAGTTCTTAGATGAAATAAAATGATGCTGATGATGATAACCAGAAATGTGTCAGTCTTTGGAGAGCATCTAAATCAGATGTCCTGTCCTATTTGCTTTTCACTTTGAAGCCCCTCCACATCCTGCTCCTCCCGGCATAACGCCAGGCGCCGCCCTCGCAGCATGAAAGCCTGGATGATTCGTTTAGCAGCTTTGAATTGAGATCTGAGAGAAGCAGTAGAGAACAAAGAGCCAGGACTGCTCTTCATCAGAGCAGACGCCCCTGGAAAGCTGATGAATGCACACTTTAATGTGGTTATGTGGATCTAACCAGGACAGGAAGTCACCATGCTACACATGATGGATCTGCCTCTGTGTGATTGGGTTACACATTGTCTGCTGATTGGTCCAGAGCTCCTGTCACACTTCATTGTGCTGCTTCTGTCACAGTTTTTCCGGCAGGAAGGATCTCAGAGTTTTAGCCTGCGGAGGGATTTATGAGGAGGGATTTATGAGCCTATCCAGCAATTGTTGAATGAAGGTGGGTAACACCCTGGACAGGTTATCAGTCTATTGCAGGGCCAGGCACTCCTAGGGCTAATTTAGAGTCTCCAATTAACTTACGAAGCATGTTTTTGGACTGTGGGTAGAAGCTGGAGAAAACCCACTCATGCACGGCGGAGGACATGCAAACTTCATTTAGAAAGGTCCCAGCTAGGATTCAAACCAGGGCCTTCTTGCTGAGCGCTACCCACTGCAGCACCGTGTCGCCTTATGGAACTTTAATTGAACCTAAATGAACATCTTTTTTTTTCATTTACACTTTACCCAAATGGGGGAAATAGTTAGAGTAATGTTTATTAAACTACAACGAAAAACTAAAAAATGTGATGGTTAAATTAAATTAATCCAAAAAAATTATAAATTCCAATTCTCAAAACTTAAACAGACATTAAAAACAAAACATATTAAAAATATTCTGTTTGTGCTTTTCACACATAAATATGGTGGTATGAATCAATGCTTTATCTGGTGTTTTTGGGAGAAAAATCAGTTTACACACTGTCTTCATGAGAACAAAACGAGAACTGCCCTCAATAAATACTTCAAATTGACTCTAGTAGTTTCACTATAATCCAACAGTTTCGTGAACAAACAGACACAATAAAATTACATAAACATATATGTTTAAAAAAAGTTTTTAAAAAAAGTTTTAAAAACTATTTTATAGATAAACTGACTCATAACATGATGTAGAAAAAAGGGAAACGTAAGCATAGCAGTTAAGTTGTACTATATTTAGTCCAGTGCAACAACAGAAATGATTCAGAGAAAAATCGACAGGGATTCATTTGACATGAATACAAGAATTCATGTATCCACAAGGAGGGTCTCATCGTGTGTCCCAAGCCCGGATAAATACAGAGGGTTGTGTCAGGAAGGGCGTCCCGCATAAAGTCTTTGCAAAGCCAAATATGTGAATCAGATTTATGATATCCATACCAGATCAGGCGATCAGTCGAAGAAGGAAGAGCCAGGCGCTGAACCCCGTCCGGCGGGCGGACAGGGACTTTTTTAAAAATTTCATTTAATAACAATATTTGACAACAAAACAATACAAATTAAATTTTAACAGTTTATAAATAAAAAGCAGCAGAAAGAAGAAAACCGTTTATTATCTGCCCCTATTACTAAATCAACAAAAGTAAATCAAGGTACTTCGAACAAAGAAAATGAAAATGATCTTAACATAAATATTAAGCCCAGCCTACATTTTTAATCAACGTATAAAACATAAATACATACACATTTACATAAACAGTTATCTACACAAACCCTCATTCAATCATATTTATCTAACAAGGTTCAGTGGCATTATCTACCAAAAGTTTTATGAAAGTCTTTTGCTTAATAAATAATTCTACGTAACATCTATATTAACTTAGCATCTCACTTTTAATAATACATTTAAAGGCAGCAATTGTTTTTGGATTTGTACTTTCTTTGTCCATTTAATTCCATATGTTAGGACCATACACTGACATTGATCTCTCCAACACCATAGTTCTAAATCTTGGTTTTCTGAATCTATTTCATGTTCTTTTAAGTCAATCTGACTTTGTCTTTTATCCAATTTAACCTGGACATTTGAGAATGTTGTAATCAACTATGTCACTAAATTTTAGGATTTTCAAATGATTAAATATATTGGTCCTGATGGGTCTTTGTTTTTGCTAATTGTAACAATTCTTATTGCCTTTTTTTGTAATGTTGAGATTGGGGTTAAGTATATTCCATAAGTACTACCCCAAATTTTTATACAGAATTGAAAGTGTGGGGAAATCAGCGAGTTGTACAATAAATGTCGTGCATCATGATTTAGGGACCATTTCAGCTTGTGTAAAGTTGCAATTTCTTTGGCTATTTTTGTTTTAATGATATTAATGTGAGGCTTCCAAGAAAATGTGTCATCAATTATTACACCCAAACACTTAAATTAATTTATTTTACTGAATAACACAGAGTATGATTTTTCACAGTTGAAAGATAATTTATTCAAACCAAACCAAACTTTTATTTTTGCTAACTCTGTATCACTTTAATTTTATCCACTAGATTTGCTACTTCAGAAAAAAAGTTGTGTCGTCTGCAAATAAAATACATTTGAATTGTTTAGATGTGCTGGCAATGTCATTTATGTAAAGAATAAAAAATTTTGGACCTAAGACTGAACCTTGAGGCACCGCACACGTTATGTTGCATACATTAGACTTCATATCATTTATTTGTACATACTTGTACATACACATTGAAGTGGCAACCCTCTTATATCATACAAGCTAAGTTTAAGACGTAAGAGTAACGTCACCGAGGCACAGAGTCCAGTTTTCTTAAACAGTCATCTGTCACCACAACCAGACATCACCTCTTAGAAATGGGTTTGAAATTAGTAACTGTTAACACAGTTGGACACCAGTCTACTGTGAGTCTTCCTAGTGGTTTACCTGCTCTCATCATGTTCACACAGGTATAGTTTCCTTTGGCAACCTTTTTAGAAAATAGTGGTTTACCTTTTTCAACGATTGTCATTGGAAACAAAGAATCTCGTTTGAAGCAGTGGCATTGCTTACTCTGTCAACCTGCAGAGGTCTCCAACACAAAATCAAAATGAGCTCAATGGCCTACAACACTGTTAATATCAGCATCCATCCCTTACTAACTCTAGGCAGGTTAATCGCAGCTGAAGTTATTTCTCGACAGGGAGATCGGAACAGCAGCCACCGTTTTGCGGTCACTGTACCTGTCCGTTGTGGGTGAGAGAGAGCTTAGCCAGAGCTAAGGCCATGTGGTGGCTGTGTGCAGCGGTATGGTGGTCGTCCTCTGATTGGAAGATTGCAGGTTCGATTCCTACCTTGCCTGCCCATGTGTCGAAGTGTCCATGGGCAAGACACCGAACCTCATATTGCCTCTGATGGAAGGTTGGTGCCAGTGTTCGGCAGCGGAGTTACCATCAGTGTATGAATGTGTGTGTGACTGGGTGAATGGTATCATGACTGTTAAGCAGGAAGGTAGAAAAACGCTAAATAAGGATATGCCATTTACCAGAAAGCAAACCTCTCAATTCACCAGTCGATCTTTGTTCCAATACTCACCTATGGTTATGAGCTCTGGGTCACGACCGAAAGAACGAGGTCCTAAATACAAGCGGCCAACATGAGCTTCCTCTGTAGAGTGGCTGGGCGCTCCCTTAGAGATATGGTGAGAAACTCTGTCACTTGGAGTAGAGCAGCTGCTCCTCCACATCGAGAGGAGCCACCTGAGGGGGCTCAGGCATCTGGTCCGGATGCATCGTGAACATTTCCTGAGGACATGTTCCAGGCATGTCCCACTGGGCGGAGGCCCCGGGAAAGACCTAGGACATGATGGGGAGACTACGTTTCTTGGCTGGCGTGAGAATGTCTTAGGGTCCCTCCTGAGTAACTGGAGGAAGTGACCACGAAGAGGGCGGTCTTTACTTAGACTGCTGCCCCCACGACCCGGTCCGGAATGAATGGATGGATAATGTTTGTGCAAATGATATGCTGTTACTCCAGAGCTGTGAATGAGATGGAAAGAGAAACTGATCCACATATCTCCACGTCTGTACTTTGCCTCCCTCTAGAGGCTCAATTTAATCATTGCAGAATTTATGCAACGTTTTTCTTCACCAGGAAACTGAAAACACATAAAATAAAAACTTTCTTAACTGAGTTTCAGTAACACTAGCATCTGAGATGTATTTTGCATTTACATAATGCTGTTCAGCTATTCATTTTCCAAACCCTTTCGGCGTCACAGGGGTGCCAGAGCCTCACCCGGCCACTTGTGGACAGGTCGCCAGTCTGTTGTAGGACCACAATCCCAGCTAGGGAGAATGAAGAGTGACTAAATAACCTATGGAGCATGTTTTTGGATGGTGGGAGGAAGCCAGAGAGAAAACCCATACATGCACTGGGAGAACATGTAAACTCCACACAGAAGGTGGTACTGCTGTTTCAGATCCCCCAGATAGGACTTGAACCACAGGTCTTCTGGAGGCAAGGGCTCTAACCACTGCGCCACAATGCAGCTCTGAACTATTTTACTTCTAAAAGAACCCTTTCCTCTCATGGATTCATTAAATTTGATGTGATGAGTAGCAGCCCTTCACCTTTTCTCTTCAGACCTGGTCAAAACTCAACATTTTCTCCAAATTCCCCAGACATCCTTCTTAGTGAAGGCTTTTGTAAAACACTGTAATTCTGTAGCTAGAATTCAAAACAAACTTTGACACACAAGCAGATTCTGCTCTCATTCTTCACTTTTTCTGGCTACTTACTCTGGTAAATCAATCAACCAGTTATTCAGTTGAACCAATCAACAATTTAACCAATTTTTCTGTATGATCCGTTATGGTTTCAGTTGTCTTGATTCAATGTCCTCAGTTAACCATTCAGCATCTGACTGACACAGAAAGACAAAAATATTTCTAACATTTACATCTGAAGCCTTTTTTCCAGGTTTGTCGGTCGTGTTGTTGAGAAAAATATTTTACTTCACATTGCTTTCATCTGTAAATAAACTGTTGCATGTTTTGAATAAAATAATCTGCCAAATGTAGGTTATGTAGGTTAATGTAGATTAATCTTTGATTTTAGTGGAATAGATTTCAAATGTATATGTACCACACTGGGCTCTATAGGGGTGTAGTGGTTAATGTTCTTTCCTCACAGCGAGAAGGCCAGTGTTTGAATCTGGGTTCTTTCTGTGTAGAGTTTGCATGTTCTTGTGAATGTGTGGGTTTTCTCTGGACACTCCATCTACCTCCCACAGTTTGAAAAAATGCTTCACAGGTCATTAGATAACTCCTGTGATGGACTGGCAAACCATGAAGATGGTACCCCACCTTCACCCAACAGTACCTGGGATATGTTCCAGCATTCCCATGACCCCAGAAGGAGCTATGGATGGATGGATGGATGGATGGATGGATGGAACACATACAGTAAACATGGAACAAAAAAAGCTGTGGCAAAAGACCCGAAGCCTGCTGGAATGACGATACCCCACCACTCATCAGATTAGCAACAAAACTGGAGGCATGGTTCAGTTTTTGTTTGTGTTTGTTCAAATGTGTTTGTTCTACAGACTAGAATAAAAATTGTTGAGCTGAAGCTCCAAGCAAATTTTGAAGCCCATCTGAATCACATAAAAAATAGTTTGAATTGACTTTTTGATCATTTAAACACAAACTTTTTCAACTTTCAGCTGAACTTTCACTTGTTTCAGATTCAGCCAAATAAAAAGTCGAGATCTTTTTGAATCAGAAAAAAACATGACTTTATTTGAGAATATTTTATATGTTCACATGCTACTAAATGAATCCTCCATTCCTCTTTAGTTCTGAATAAATCTCTAAGATTGCTAGTATGCTACAGACCAAGTAAGCTGCCCTACATTGAAATATATGAAGTGAAATTTTAAGAAATAATAATGTGATTGGGAATTTGCTTTTCTTTGGGAATTTAATTTATTATTATTGATCTTATTTTATTTTTTTGGAGGGGTTTTGTTTTTGCAAATTCCCTGGACAATTTCCCACAATCCCACAAAAAAGACATACATTGCAACATATTTTTGGCATTGTAAAAATTATGTTAAAAAGTCCTAAGTGCACATCTCTGTTTAGTTGGTACCATGATGGAGTTGTAACTTGTGTGGGATCCACACACCTGAAGACATCCACTGTAAATATGCTCTAGCAACACTTGGAACAAAGGAGATCGGAAAATAAATCCATGACTCGACTAATTACACCACGTTACCATGGCAACCCAGTGACCATTAGGTCAGTGGAGGAGCAGAATGTTATTTTTTTTTCTTCATCTAAATACCCAACAAGTTTGTCATGTGGTCCAGATTCGGTCAGTTTGGGTTCAAGTATTTTCCTGCCTGAACAGACATAAGTGATGATGTTACTATGGTAATGGTGCAGGTGTGGCAAGTGCTAAAAACTTCACCATGGAAATGTTGAAAATTTACTTTGGCATTGAGACATAAAAATCATAAATATTAACCTTCAAATATAAGAATTGTAATAATTCATAGTATTTAGGGACTTTATAGCTGTTTAAAAAAGTCAAAGGAACTCAGCTCTTAACAATAACAACTTTAAATTTAACAACAATCATTGCACAAAAATACTCACAGGTGTGAAGTTAAGTCTTTTTTGCAACGATTTTTACATTTACAAGGAACATGGCAACCTCAAACCTATAGTAGCTTTCAATTATTTTAATTCACGTTGCTTGTTTCATGAATATATGTATGTAGATGTATTCAAAGTACAAGTTTTGAACCACAAATACTTATTGTGGACACATTCATTCATGGTGGATTTGATCCGGACAGTCGATTTTGATCAAAAGCAATCGTAAATAAAATAAAATAAATAAATAAATCAAAGCTTTACTAATTACCAGGGTAAAAATTCTAAATTTACACATATTATCAGGAAATACTTTTTTTTTTACAAATATTAGTTTCTGTGACAGTCAGGATGGTACTTCACAGTATCCTTGGACTGTGGCCTTAAAAAAAATGACAGTATTTGTCTCAGCGAAGCCTTTTAAAGAAAAAGGAGCAGTTTTAAAAGATGGTCCATTAAAAAAGAAGCACTGTCACAAAAATGAAACTTTTTTTAAACGTGTGACTTTTTCTTGTTTTGAAAAAATAACAGCAAGTTTCCAAAAAGTCTACAAATAAAATAAAATAAAAGCTTACTGTCACTTGCTCTGCATGTGAAAATAACAGCATCATCAGCAAACGTCTGTATTTTTACTTTTGGAGCAACAATTCGCAGTCTGAGTGATAGAGCCAGCCCTCATCTTTTTACACTCTGAACTCGTCAACAAACTACTTTCTACTACGTTTAGCTCCATATCTGCCTCTTCTGGGAACAAGCAAAAATTGCACAAAAAATCTTTTTTCTAGAACTGTGGATTAAACTACAAATTTGTTTTAAAAACTGTATTAAGGGATAACTTTTTTTATTCACCAAAGTTCTTGTCATTTATATGTAAATGACAGGCATACATAGAAAAACATGTTTCTGTAAACATGGCGGTGGGGCTTCGTTAGTCATCTCATAAACAGACGGATGGACAAACGGGGATTTCAAAAAACGATGCAAGACAAAGATGGAAATATGTTGAGATGTTCTACAAACGTGATGGAATGAGCAGAGAGTAACGTTATGAGGTGGATATTGAGGAGAGCGAAGTTATAAAGTTTAGCAAAGATGAAGTGAGGAAGACATTGAAGAGGATGAAGAGAAGAAAGGCATTTGGTCCTAAAAACATACCTGTGGGGGTATGGACGTGGTTAGAAGAGGTTGCAGCAGTGTTTCTGACTGGACTGTTAAGATTCTGGAGAGTGAGAAGATGCCTGAGGAATGGAGAAGTGTACTGGTGCCCATTTTTAAGGGAGTTGTGGAAACTAAATGAGGAATAAAGCTGATGAGTCACAATGAAGTTGTGGAAAAGAGGAGTGGAAGCTCAGCTGAGGCCAGAAGTGAGTGACAGTATGGTTTAATGCAGAGAAAGAGGACTATGGATCCAGTATTTGTTTTGTGGATGTTTTTGAAGAAGAAGTCTTTAGATGTAGAGAAAGTCTTTGACAAGATACAAAGAGACGAGCTGTGGTTCCTATGAGGACGTCTGGAGAGGCAGAGAAGTACGTTGGAGTTGTTCGGGACATGTAGAGCTGGAAGTCAGTGGTGAGATGTGGTGTAGGTGTGACGCAGGAGGTACAGGTGGAAGTGGGGCTGTACCAAGGATCAGCTTTAATCTCCTTTCAAATTGTGGTCTATAGGAAATAGCAGCAGTCCTAATACACTGCCCTGAAGGACCCCTAGTGGGGATCCAAGGTAAGGTACCAAAGTGACAAATATAATTGGATTGTGCCAACGAGCAAACACTAACACATCTTTCACAGTGTTTTATTTAAAATGATGTATTTTTTTATATTTTAAAACGTAATTGTTTTTTCAGGGTAATAATACAAATATTATATATACATAAAAAAAACTCTGATAAAAAAATTCACCTTGGAAATCAAATGTAAAACAATTATTTAGGTAAGAAAAATAGGTGAGTGTTGCAGATGAAAACCTCTGATTTCTTTGTTTATATTTATTAGTCATTTTCTTCTTCATTTTCATTTTCTTTCCCTTCCGCCCTTCGTGGACTGAGGCCGACTCCGATCCCAGTAGAATGAGGGGAAAAAACGGAGCCACCTGTCCTCCGTTTCCTCACCTTCCTCTTCCTCCACGAAGTGCAACAGTCCGGCAGCCGAATATGAAGGCCGAACAGCGGCTGCTTAGCAGCGGACGGCGCGGTGTAAAAAGGAGGAGAAACACGGAGCCCGTCACAAACCATCACAACACAACGAACTGCTCCGCCGACTTTCACGGTGTGTGTCTGCGTGTGTGTGTCATTGAGTGTCTACGTGCGTGCTGACTTTCTCTCCGTAGAGTTTCACTGAGTTTACATCCGGGTTTTTTCCCTAGGCAATGGGAGTCGCAGCACCGCCGTTCCTTAGGCAAAGTGAAATAAATTCGCCGCACCGACACAAAAAGTAGTCCTCTTTTTTAACACAAATTTTGCCCGCTTAGCCTAGCTCATCGGCTCGATTTAACGAACTTTAACGGCGACAAAAGCCGATATCAAACGCTTCGTGGCAGATAAACGGCCATTGTTAAGAAAAAGGAGTAGTTTCCCCCCCCCTTCCTCTAGCTCTGGAGCGCAAGGATCTGTGTTGTGCTGAGGCTGAGCTGAATGAGATTGAAGAAGAGTTCTTCTTGTTTTGTAGCGTCAGTTTCTCTCTTTTTACACATTTTTTACTGAAACTACATCTAAAATATAACAACTAATTCTAGCTCCGCGGGAAGGACGCGGCCGCGCTATTTGTGTGATCTTATTCCATCGCGGATCGGCTTCTAATAGATATATATTTAATTAATCTGGAAGAAGACTGCTGCTGAGTAAGTGCACATTGGGCTTTTTAATTTCATAACTTTAATTTTTGACCGTTGTCAAACTTCCCCCGGTCGCTGCTCAGTGCCTTTCGCCGTGTGTCCGCGGCCGTATGCGGGCAGGTGTGTGAGCTGGCAGGCGGCGTGTGTTTCGTGTGTTTCTGTGTGTTTAGCTGCTCTGTTTCTTATTCTAGGAGTTGATGTTCTGGAGGACAAGGGGCCGACAGAACTTAGAGCCACCAACGCCTGCTCTCTGTCAGGGTTTGTTTTGAAAGATGGCGTCTTTCGGGACTGCTCCCGTGCGAATTTCTCTTACTCCCCCTTCCGTTTCCTTCGTTTCTCGCCTCCTCCTCGCGCTCCGAGCTGATCTTTGATATAAGTTATCCGCGTGTTGGCGGCGTTAGCCCGGGCAGCTAGCAGGATGTTAGCATTAGCGGCTACAGCTAACGTTATCCACTTGTTCTCGGAGTGCTGGCCGCCTCTCACAGAGAGATGTCGGCTGTGAGCTTTTCATGCTGAAACATTAAAAAGAAAAAAAAATGTTATTTATCCCGAAATAGGCCACTTTAACGCCGCGATAGGACATCTTTGAGGATTAAACAGGGAGAAGTGCACGCGGCCGTGGTGGGTTAATAAGACGCTTATAAAACATTTATTTGGCCGCTGAAACAAAACCACACTTTTCGGTGTTTTCCAGCACTTGGCAGCTCTCGGGCTCCATCTTAACGGCAGTTGTGGAGTTGTGGCCTCCGCAGCGGCGGCACGCAGCGCCGCTGATCGAAGTTTATCCAGAAAACTTCACGTCCCACACAGAGAGCAATTAGTCCAATTACAATTAACCCGCATCCCGTCCGTGGAGGCAGCTGCCGGAGTCTGAGCTCCGTCCCCCCTCCCGCTCCAGCAGCAGCAGCTGCCCAGACTCATCCGCATTTCAGGGCACCCCCGCCTCCCCCAAACTCAGAACCAACCTTACTTACATTTCTGCCGTTTCCACATAGAGAGGGAGGTCCGACAATAAAGTGTTCGACCCGATGAAGCTGATGAATATTTTAGCAGCACTAACGTACTGACACGCCACTATTTAATTACATTAAGAATTTAATTGATAACTGTCTATTTTCACATCAATTTGTCCGTCCTATTAGCTGATTGAAGATAAATAATTCCACATCCTTCTTTTGTTAGGAAACTTTACAGACTGATGTTATTTGTGTTGGATTATAGTAATTTGGAGTGTTTGCTTTTTGTGTGAATGTTTAATTTATTCCAGCTTCTGGAAGAACTCAAATATGGACCATCAAAGTTTATGAGGAGTGATCCTTTGACATTTGAATGAGTGTGTATTGATATATTTATTTAAACAATAAGATATCGATATTCCATGTCAGTCAGAAGTACTCTTTCTGGCCGTAAGGGGGCGCACTGAGCTGTGAGTGAGTGACCAGGGAGCTCAGTATCAACTGTATCATCTAGTTCACTTAAAAAAGAAGCAAAGACAAATACTTTTAATGCAAGCTTTTATTCAAGTTTTTACATAATTTGAAGAAAAATATGTTTGATTTAAAAAGTTACTCAATATTTTTTATTTTTAAACAGTTTTACTGATATCTAAATATTCAGCCTTTTTATGGTTCAAATAAATTATATTTCAGTAGTTTTTTAAATCAAATTAAAATTAAAAAGTCTTTTGAGATTACATTTTTAGACTGTTTTTTGTTTATTTTTGTACATTTCATAATGTATAAAAATGTGCTCCAAAGTGGCACTCATGTAAAATTGATGCTAACATAGTTTATGAGTTAAGATTAAATACAACAAAACTAATTTATTTGTAATTTATTCTAAGAATAAAAAAGAGTAATATAAATATACATTTTTTTAATAAAATAAAAATAATAATAAAAAGATGTACTCATTGCTTTGGTGTACTAACACCTTAAAGCAGATATAGATCTTCTGCTTTACGCCTTCTTTTATTTTATTCTTTATAAAACATCTTACATGTTTTTTTCCGTTTTTTAAGTTATAATCATAAAATGTTGTGTCTCTGTGTTGAAGCATTTCTGTTTCTTTTAGAGTGCCACATCATTACTGCAAGATACTTAAGGATGTAGTAAATGTAAATGTAGTAAAGTATTAGTTTTCTTAAGTAAATACTTAAAACCACGCATTGCTCATTTTCTGCTGCTTTGTTTTTAATTCTTCATATTAGTAAAGGTCTTGTTCTTTCATAAAAAATACATTCCATGTAAAAATGTATTTTACTCAAGTGTACGCAGCTTTTAAAAACCTACAAAGAGACATAAAGTTGAAGTTATCTAAGAGTCACGCCTCCTAATGTAGCACTAACAGCTGTGCTGGGGACCATTTGGTGATTTAAACCTCCAATGCATCTCCTGAAGCTGATTGTCAGGCAGAAAAGCACAGAGTCTATTGTTTGAGTCTTTACTATGACCTGACTTTTTTAAACCAACAATCTCCCAGTGCTGGGGGGGGACTGGGTACAAAGAAAGTGTTTTTCTTCATTCAGTAGTTGAATTTCACAATAAGACTGAAGCTTTTTAAACTTTAAAAACATTTCAGCCAAGTGTAAAGATTGTCCACAAATAGAGGCCAGATAGTAATTTCTCAGTGTTTTTTTTGAAAAATATACATTTTTGTATTCCTGAGACAGTAGAATTTATTGAGACTATGTAGAAGAAAATGGAAAAACAACCAAGAGACTCTTAAAAAATGTATATACTCTTTGATATTGGACTCTCTCTGTGTGTTTGTTTCGTTCCTGTGCAGCGTTCATCATCAGCTTGATGTTATTTCAGTTTAGCATTAACACTCAGCGATGCGGCTTCATTCATCTTGTCTCTTTTGGTTTGTACCAGCAAACGTCAGAGCATCTGTGTGCCCCTGCATAGCTAAAACTAAACTTCTGTGGTTTGTTTTGTCGGGGCTTTTTTACCTTCAACTTGTGGTGAAGTTATTTCTGTTTTTGTGATGGGGGAATTTGTCTTTCAGCCATGTTTGGGTGGATGTTTCAGTCCTGAATGTTTGGGTGGTTTAAAAATGAACAGTTTCTTTTTGTATCCACAGCTGTTGATGGTTTTGAGGAGCTTTTGTTGGAGCAGAGCAGCTGTTGTTTTTCTGTGCTAACACATAAACAACAGAGGGCGCTGCAAAAATCAGAAAAGTGCAAAAAAATATCCTCAGATCTTTTCTTCTAAATTAGTGTTTGAACAACTTAAAGAAGAACATGTATATCATCTGTGTTCAGTGTCAAAGGATCCCTCCTCTTTGCAGATTTCTGAGGCCTGTGAGTCATTTCCTCTCCAACCTTCTCACCTGGTTTTATTTAACTGATTGAAGGAGGAGGAAGACGAGGAGGGGGAGGTCTGTCCTTCATCTTGCTGGGTTCTCACAGAATGAGGGAACTCCACGAAAAAAGTGAAGGGGCTTTTCTGCTGTTTGTTCTTGTAGAAGTAATGTCAAAGGGGGGGGGGGCGACATAAACTGCATGATTGTAAGGAATACGTTAGTGATTCCTCAGGATCTGCAGCTTCATGGGGGCTTTTCAAAGTGTAGACTTTAAAGGGAAGCAGTGAAGTTTGTGCAGCCCCACGGCCTGCTCTGACTCACTCTGGCTCTCATGGATGTCAGGACTGCTGCTCAGACACAGCATGGATGTTCCTTTTTTGGGTTCATGACGGTTGATTTGGTCACTTACTTTTAGCTCAGGACAATGAAAGAGGATATTCACATACTGTCTCCTCTGTCCCATTCTGCTGCAGCGGTAAATGGTTTCCATCTCTGCACACGGGGCTCCTGTGTTTCCTGCTGAAGCTTCTCACGTTCCATATTGATCACGAAGTCCCAAAGCTGATTCAAACATTCGCAAAAATCCAACAGGCTCAGAATCCAACAGCTCCAACCAAACAACAATTTAGAGTCTGTAGAAAAACCCATGAGTTCCTACATGTTTACAAATGTAAATAGAAAATATTAGCTTAAGAGTAGAAAACTTTTTTTTGATTGCTTACAAAAATGATGGGCATGTTAAAAAGAGGGAAACTTTAGCTGTTAGGTTTAAAGAAACATCAGTTTATCAACTAACTAAATGGTGGACTGAGTCTGAAAAAGTTACACGAATATGTGAAGCTGCAACTTTAATCTTTTTAAATTGATCTTTTTTAAAGAAAAGCTTGAAAACAACAATTATGTTTGTCAAACATTTGCAACAAAGCATTACATGGTTCTACACTGCCTTCATGAGACTGTCTGCATCACGAGTCAGTATTTAATGTACATTTTTTGCATCCCTTTGGATTTGTCTTGAATACACAGTTTATATTTTTTTGCTGCCTTTGGGTCAAGTGGCACTTCTGCCCTGTGACTGTGTGCGCTTGTTTTGTATTACAGGGCAGCGGAGAGGGGTGGAGTCCAGTTCCACAGCCAAGTGGTGAGTTTTTTTTCCTCATTTATTTACAGTACTGCATCACATCTGAACGTGATTCACATCATTACTGTGCTTCATAACATCTTCAAATAGCAGTGCATGTGATCAATCTGTTTGATTCAAACACAAAGAAACTGCTGAATTTACACTGGATTTAGGTCACGATCAACTTTGGTTAATCAGCTGTTTTGGATATAAAAATTAAAATTAGTTTTATTACTTGGAAAAGTAGAAAGATTGATTATTTGATTGTGCTTGCCTTTTTGCTTGTGCTGTGATGTTTGATTGAAGTTTGTGTTTCTTTGCTGCAGCGGCAGTTTCATGCTTCAGTTGGATGGTTTTCCTACTGGAGACGGTGTTCAGGTAAAAGTCATGACACTTCTTTATGTGCGGCAGACCTGAGGTGTGCTGGTTCTGGTTCGGTGGTGCAGCGGTCATGCTGGACCTGACGTAACTATGACAACCGTGAGCTGAGCTGCAGAGGATGAGACTTTGTGTTGAGATGTGTCGTCTGTTTCAAGGCTGATCGATCGGCTGGCAGACTGACTGGATCCATGATGGAATTACAGACGTTACAGGAGGCTCTGAAGGTGGAGATCCAGATCCATCAGGTGAGCTGTCTTTCCAGACTGCTGGATCATAGAGTTGCTGGCCTTCCTTCCACTTTTCTTGTCCATTAAGTCTGTGTTATCTGTGGAAAGTCTGCTGGGGTATCCTCCAGAAGATTTGAGCTGCTACAGGCGGCTGACTATGTTTGCTTTGGGGAGCTGACTTTAAAAAAGCATTCTTCAAAAAAGGAAAGAATAATTTCACCTGGTGGAGGTTAGGCAGAACAAACCCAGCAGGGAGGAGAGCCCGTGTCTAGTTTGTTGAAGCTGCCAACTCAGTCATGTGCAGCTGCTGTCAAGCTTTTTCCACAAGAAGCACGAACGCTATGAAGTAAAATGTGCTGTTGTTCAAAAATAAGAACATTGTGATGCCTCGTTTCAAAAGAGTCACAAACTTTAATTACAGGTGGCTAATAGTGACACAACAGAACCACTTGAGACACCAAAAAACAAATAATAAAAATCATAAAATTGACAATACACATGACAATATTTATATGCTTGATATTTAAATGTAGTTTGCACATTAAATAGCTAAATCAAAAAACACACAAAAGTTATTCTCGGTCTTGTGTTGTCATAACATCAGCAGTCACTGCGGCAGATCCGTCAGTTCTGACGTGTGATTGGTTAATCCATTTCAGCCCCAACCAATCAATTCTGGATTGATGCTGAGTCAGTAAACAGATATCTTTAAAAAAGCTGCCTTAACTTAATGAGCTTTACCTCCACCCACTGACTTTGATTGATGAGTGTGACATTTAAAAGGTGAAGGGCACACAAACATAATTGTGCAGCTTGATATGTGAACACATGATTTAGGCTGCAGAATAAACTGAATATTTATTGTCATCGAGGTATCAGGCCAGTGCGGTAAAAGTAGGCATAAGTGGCGATAAGTGGTCTCCAGTCGCACATATGCTAAACAATCTCGTTGTTGTTTAAAGTAACGAATCAAATAAAGCTCTTTATGCATTAAACCAATGGTATGGAGCTCTTTGTGTCATTGACCAATCAATAGAGCCCTTTAATGCTAGATACCCATCTTCTACTTTTTTCTCTGACATGTGACGATGGCTGAGAGCAGCACCTCTGAGGATGTGCTCGTGGCAAAAAAAAAAAGCATGTCGGTCAGGGGTTTAACGGATCAGATCACTCCCCAACGGTTCGGCACACAGGTGTACTGCGCATCCCCCACCCCCTGGCGCACATCACTTAAATCAATTTTCCGATCAAACAGCACGCCGTCCGGGCATCAAATTCTCGTCCACGTCTATAATTTAAAGTGCGTCAAAGTCGCTGCCTGATGCTTGTTGGAAAGTGTGTCTAAAAAAATCGGACACTCCTGCCGCGTGTGGGAGGAGTTTAATTTATAAGATGCAGACGATGAGAGATCAGTTTTATTTATTTTGCAGAGTTCTACAAAAAACATTGGTAAACACGCTTCCACGTCCGGGTTTTTGAGGCTGTCTAAAGATTTTCCTGGTATGTCTTTTTCCGGTGGAAAAAACCCCCCACGGTGCTCAGTGGTGGTGGTGGTGGTGGGGGAGTTTATTTTAGCAGCAGGAGACAAAATTTAAATACAACGTCCAATGATGCACTTTTGTTGATATGAACATATTGAGTATTTTCTATATAAAGGAATTTCATGAGATCATAGATGTTAATTCTCATTGAGCGCATTTTTGATGTTATATATATATATATATGTGTGTTTTGAAGTACTTTATATATGTTTTATTAAAAAATTATGTTGTAAAACAATAAAAAAAAAATATTTTTTAAACTTTAATCAAGTTAGTTTTCTTTTTTTCCCGTCTTTTACTGATCTGAGAAATGATCTGAACCATGACTCTAAAACCTTAACACGATCCAAATCGTGGGTTTTGTGATCTGCTACACCCCTTACGTCGGTTATTTGGAGACACTTTGGTTTCAGGACAGGCGATATTCTCCAAACACAGGTACTATGTAAAACATCCTGAAAACCTTAAATTATTTAAATAAAAAGGTATAATGTATTAGTATTTTTGTTTTGCTATTTGTCCATTTACCGCAAGTCATACCGTTATCACAGTTTCAAACACAGATTTCTGCATGCCTGATATGATCTGATATATTATTTCAAGAGATTCAAGTGTTTTAAGTCAGCATTCTGTCAATAACAGAAAAAAACTGCATATTACAAATATACATTCAGTCATATAAACAGGTTTAATAAAACAATTGTAAACGCTTATGTTGTTATTTCAAAAAACTTTCTCTGATTCTTAAGTTTGAAAGTATTCGTTTTACTTAGTGAGGTGGTGCCATTTCTTGGAAGATTATGACAACTTCAAGCAGCAAAACTCTCTTCAGCTTTTTGGTTTCTCCTACTTTTTAAAACTCCAAACAACAGCAGTTCAACAATGTGTAAAGTCAGCACTGTGCAAAGTCTAGAAATAACATTTATTTTAAGATCCACTTTGAGGAAAATCCTGTTTTTTCTAATGATGGAGGACATATGTCAAGAAAATTAAATAAATTATTCAAATTGTTGTGAATGAGGAGCAGAGGCTACAAGCTACAAGCTCCCTGCTCCTGCTCCGCTTCGTTCTGATGCATCCACTTGGAGACAAATAGATCCATGTTTGTCTTTGTTTTCCTTGTCTGAGCTGGAATCTGGCTCAAAAGTATACGGCTGGATAGTTTGCACCAGTAATGTTAGTTTAGATAGATACACTTTATGAATCCCAAGGGAGATTTGAGTTTGGGGATGTGAGGAGCTATAAGCTAGTGGGAGAACATGTAAACAGAGAGCTCTCAGCAATGGGGAGGGGAAGGGTTCCACGCCTATGGGCCTGCTCACAAGTCAGAGGAAAATTCCGACCACTCTGCAGAAACTATGTCCTAGAAAACAATATAGGTTTTTCTCATTTTGGCTACAAACGGCATAATCATAATTAAAAGATCACTGAGAACACTTTGAAAATAGATCAAAAGATGATCGGAGTGGGACTTTAAGATGTTCAGAAAGTAAAATTGGACAGAAAGTGAGAAAAAGCTCTTCACAGGATTGTAGGATTATTGAAAAAAATGTTTGGATTGGGTGATAAATGTGATTTTTACTCAATAGTGTTTGTGTCTTGCAGAGAAGTAGGATTCCGTGTTTGCTTCACACAACATAACATACTTGTTTCTTTATTTCAATAAGAAATTTCAAACTCATATAAGAGCATTAAGTGAAAACAGCTGGTAAACAAGGCACAAGTTTGTTTTCTTGTTTGTAATTTTTCTGCTTTAGAAAAGTCATCTGTGGTGCTATTAGTTGTCTTGACATGCTCACAGAAATATGAAATGAAACAGTTGGGACTGAGTTTGAGCTGAGAATACACAGTAGCTCTGAAAGATGTCTCCTGTGGAGATGCACCTGAAGTTTTACATTTGAGGTAATTTCCTCCCAAATGGACCACATGGAGCTGAGCGTGAAGCCCGTGCTGCTGTTAGGAAGAGTAATCTGTGAAGAAGAAGCCAGGTCTCTGTCTTATTCGGCAGTTTATCTCAGAAAGCTCTGAATGATCCCGCGTGGAAAGCTGCAGAGATCCAGCTGGAGGTGCAGGCAGATGAAAACTTCTGCAGACTTGGAGCTGAGCTCCTCCCAGCCCCCAGCACCACCACCACCACTTTAGCTAGAAAAAGAGCATGGAGATGAAGGTCAACAAGAATGTGGAACTTCAGTAACTGTCCCCTAAATAAAATAAACTTCAGGTGTTTAGATAAATGATGTAGAAAAGGTGAGAACTTAAAATCACAGCATGTTTTAGTCATTGCAGCTCCAGTGTTAAAAATGTTCCTGTGTTGTTGTCTTTGTTTAGCTTCATCCTGGCCCAACACATGCTTGCAGTTTGTAGTGGAGACCAGTAGATATCACTGTGGCTCATGCTTTTTTCTGCTCCTGTCTTCTACAGAAACTGGTTGCTCAGATGAAACAGGACCCTCAGGTAAACGCACGCCTGTTCAAACCTGTCACAGTCCCAGAATGCTCCAGTGCTGCTCAGCTGAACCCTTTTCTCCGTCTCAGAACGCAGATCTGAAGAAGCAGCTGCACGAACTTCAGGCTAAGATCACCGCGCTCAGCGAGAAGCAGGTGTGTTAACCTTCACTCATCACAGATTGAAGAGTAAAACCAGCTTTGACCCCTCCATTGTGTGAAAGCTGTGAGTGCCCACAACTCACATTTAACTGGTTCAAACAGAAAAATTCATGATTTTCTCTGTGACTGATTCCAACACACATCATTATCCCCCCCCCACCATCATGCTTTACTGCAACATGCCAGCTGATGCAGCTGTGGCTTCTACATTTTAGCAGTTTCTCTCAGCTTTTCACCACGTGGGGATTCTAGAAACACCTATTTGCAGCTAACTGTTTTTTATGCGATAGGAGGATTTGGGAGGTGCTTGTTATTCATTTATTTATTTATTTTTGACCCAGAAAAGACATGTTTTTATGATCTGATATTTATTTTATTCAATTTTTGCCCTCTAATGTCAGAATATTCTGAACATTTTTGCTTTTTGTTGTGATCATTATTTGTTTTTAATGTAAACTAAGGTACCAGATTTTATTTTTTTCACCTTTTGCTAGTTTTTTTATTTGCATCGATTTTTTAAAATTTCTAAATAACTATCATAATTAATAAGCTCTGTCTGATGTTTTCTTGGATGTGAACTGGTGTTTTATAAGTAATCGAATTACTGTAGCTCAGTGTCCAAACTGACGGGAGGATTCTCACAGAGACTTTTTTGTTTTTGTGTTGGGGTTGTGTTTCCATGTTCGTCAGTCATCCTAAATGAGACAATTGTCCATTTAAAAACAGAAGTGTTGGTGTGCTTTTGCAGAAGTTTCTGTTGATATTCGCAGGTAAACACTCTGGTGTGTCTTTGTTGTTGCTTCATGTATTTTAGGTTGGATTATTTTTAAGTACTTTTTGTGCGTTTTCTATTTTTGTGCAGTTGCAGTTTGTGTGACCTGCTCTGACACCAGCACAGACAGGAAGTGTTGTAAGCCAGTGTCTGATCAGAGGCATCACACACTCAGTGTGTTTGTGCACGTGTGTGTGATTTGCCTGTGAACAATGAGGTGTTGTACAGAGCTGCTCCAACTGCAGGGAAATGAAAACTTCCTGGAAAGGAAAAGCTTTTGTCCGCTGTGGTCTTGAAAAGTGAAACTACTTTTTTCAACCCTAGGGGGCGCTCAGGTGTTTGGATTTGTTCATCACAGCAGAATTGACTGTTTTACGGGAAAAAATGGTGGAAACTAAAACATAGCAAAAGAAGGGTTTTATGATTTTCATTTTTGAATCTTTAATGTGTGGATTGAAACTCAGTGGGAATTTTGATTAATCTGAGGACGCTGGAGTTTGTGATTGCTGTGAAGTGACCCTTTAAAGCTGCAGTTGAGGAGAACATTATGAAGTCAGCAGATGAGTGGCTCAGCAAAAAGGTCACCACGTTGGAGCTTCAGGTCACTCTGCTCTGCTTGGTTTCCTCTTCTTCAGACATCTTTAGTCAATGCGTTGCCGCTTGAAAATTCTGTTTTAGAGCGTTGCTAGGCAACAGATGGGCTTTATCCTCCGAGTCCATGCGTTACTTGGTTCGTGTGTGACCTTCTCCCTCTGTGCTCATCGTGTTACTGTTTGCTGGCATTCTGCTTCTTTGTCACTTAAAACTCATAAGAAATTAGGTGGTTATTGATTATTCATGAGTTGTTGCTTTATTTTCAACTAGCCAACTCAAAAGGATTTGAGAAGGGGCTAAAAATAGAAACTGTCAGTGAGCTAAAAATCTGAAAGTAAGTGTGCTAAGCACAATCCGAGAGCGGCTGATAAAAATAACCCTTCTCTTCTCAGGCCATGATTTCTCTGTTAGGAATCTTTGATTGGACCCGCCTGTCTCAGACACAGGATAAAGACATATTTATTTTTGTTCATCTGACGACTGCAAAAGTGATCAGTGAGCTCCAGGTTCCTTTGTTCTGAGATGCTCCTGATTCAGTTGCTCTGTGCAAGATTCTCCCGTTAAATATTCTTTAAAATTGTTTAAATCCATGCACATTGATGATCATATGATAAACTGTGAGAAGTACAATCAAATCCTTATTATTACTCGTTTTTTCTAAATGGCATACTGATCCAGGGTCATGATGAAGAAGTCAGAAGAATCTGGTGGTGATATCAGGATGAGACTTCCATCAACTTTGTACTTCAGAGACAGTTTTAAACTGCTTAGTTTTCTTGGGTTGTTGAACTGCTGGTTTGAAAACCATGACTGTATTACTTTCAGAAAAAGGTGGTGGAGCAGCTCAGAAAGGAGCTTCTGGTGAAGCAGGAACCTGAGGCCAAGCTGCAGCTGCAGGTCCAGGCCCCTCCAGTAGGGGGCGAGATAAAGCCGGTGAACCTACTGCAGAGCCAGCAGATAACAGGAGGACTGCAGCAGGTAAGACATGTCGCGCACAGATGACACAACCGAGAAGCCACACAGACTTCTTTGGTTTGACACAAAGAAGTAAACCTATGTAGTTTTGAAGTATCAATAACTTTTACTTTCAAAACACTGGTGATGTGATGTGGACACTTCAAAGACCTACTCCAATCATTTATGATCTTCTGTAAAAGCGTTCCAAGTGGTCTTTTAATTATGATAATACTGTTTTCAGCCAAAATCAGAAAAGTTGTGTCGTTTTCTGGGACATAGTTTCTGCAGAGCGTCAGGAGTTGTTCTGAAATTCATCTCTAACTTGTGGGTGGGACTGTTGTCATAGAGTAAGCCCCTCCAGCATCTATCTGCTAGCTCTCCTGCTAGCTTACAGCCCCTCACACCTCCAACCTAACATTACTGGTGCAACAAAAATGGCAAACAATATTGGAGCTATCCAGCCGTACGGTTTTGATCCAGATGTCAGCTCAGACTGGGAAAACAAAGACGTACCTGGATCTATTTGTCTGCAGGTGGATGCATCAGAATGGAGCGGAGCAGGGAGCTTGTGGCCCGCCTACCAAATATTCTGCTTCAGAAATAAGCTCTTTTTCAAACTGTGTTTTTTCATCTGATTCTGATTCACAACAACTTGAATAAAGAAATACTCAGAAATGCAATTTTAAGCTTGAATTTCCTTATGTATGTCCTCCATCATCATAAAAATGCTACAAGAACATGTTAAAAACACCATGAACACAACTTTATTCGTAGTGTGTCTGTAAGGAACAAAACTTTTCAAATCTTGTTTCTTTTTAATGGATCTGTCCGTGATCTTTATAACAAATTTGAATCTTAAATTCTCTTTTAAATAAATGAAACCATGAGACTGTATCAACCAGAACAATAATAATTAGAACTGTCATGCGATTCATTTTTTGGTGCAATTAATTAATCTTGACCTGTAATTAATTAATCTAATTATTCAGTCTTAATTGCAAATGTTTTTAACATAATAATTGTTGTGAAAAGCCTTTTTTTTTAGGTATTTTATTTAAATTTGTAAAATTGTGTCGCAGTAAAAGATTAAAATACAACTAAAATGGTGGCTTTATGAAGTTTTTTACTATAAAAGATTTCCAACATTTACTTTGACACCACTAAGGGGAAATTTTTTTTAATTCTTGGAACAAATAGTAGCTGAAGCTGTTACCACCACGACAACACGACGCACAGTGTTTTAAACAGTCTGCTTTTGTAAAAAAAAAAAAAAAACAAAACGTAAACAAAAATATAACAGGACTAAAGTTCTAAAAATATATCTAATATTTATATTTTTCTTAAATGACCATGGTATGAGCGGGGTAATGCTCCTCCATGTGTGCAAAACACAGAAGTAACCATCCAATGCAAAAATGAAACTGACTCAATAATAAAAAAAATGCGCTAAAATGCCTTTAATTAATTAATCGCAATTATGACTGTCCAAATTATAATTACCTGTAATTATTCAGATGTTCTTGTGTTATTGTGAAGTAGCTACTTTGTTTACAAAGTAATGCGCTTGCTCCAGTGTGAACTTTTTTAAATGTGAAAACTGACACGTGTGTGTCTTCCATAACAGACGCTGACGGTCACACCGGTTCTCACCACCAAGACTATACCTCTGGTGCTGAAAGCTGCTGCCACGCCTGCCCTGCCTGGTTCCGTCCTGCCACAGCGCCCTCCCACTGTAGCTATGGTAACCACAGCTATCACCAAACCTGACTCGCAGAATGCCCCCATTAATCTGCAGGTGACCAGCAAGCTGACCAGTCAGAGCTCAGAACCCGTACGGCTGGTGTCCAAGAACGCCGTGGTGGTAAGTTCCCCGGGTCACTGCAGTGTTGTGGCTGCATCCTTGAACAGTCTGTAGATGTGAGCAGAGATGCTGTTGAGCTACAGGTGTTCCAGCTGCCCCCAGAGGCCTTTTTTAAACCCCTGAGTGGTGTTTCCATGTGTTTGTAGCAGTGAAAAATGCAGGCTGAGGTTTAGAGGTGGTTTTTGTCACAGAGACTGACAGCAGAGGTTGTGATCTGAACCCTTCATTTCCCACCACACTGTTCTACTCTGATGTTCTGAAGTGGTTTTGACCAACAGTCTTTCTTATTCCTCCGCTTGTCACTTGTTTTACACGTCTCCCCATCTCTAACAACATTTAACAACTGCTGCAAACAAGAAACTCAATAATGACCCAGTGTTGGGCTTACATTTAATTAAAACTAAGAGCCAGTTCCGGTCCTCTGAAGATCGTCAGGTACGAGGACTGAACTGCAAATGAGGGAAAACTCCAAAAAAGAAAACTTTAAATGGATCGTGTGAGAAAAGCTTTGATTGAATAAAACACCAACAAAGATGCAGATCAGTGAGTCAAGTTTCCCAAAGAGAATCCGAATTTCTACTGAAGCTTCATTCCTTTCTTTAAAGGTTATTGGATTTTAAGATATATTTCAGAGTTGGTTTAGCTTTGGAAAAAATATTTAAAAGGCTTTACATTTTTGGAGATATTTCCTGATTAAGGATCACAAGTGCTTCTTTCTTGGAAAAGAGATTTTGTTCTGCAGAGAGGCAAAGAATTTGTTCAAATGTAATTTTAGTACAGCTTAATGGTCGAATTTCCTGTTGGAGGTGCTTGAATTAAAGGCAAGTGTTGTGAACTGGATCAAAAGCTGCTGAAAGTTGTTGGAACTAAGGTTTTTTGGCACCAATGTGTACCTGTGGTTTCCCTTGTGGGCCGCGGCTCGTTTTGCTTGGAAGTTGGGTTTGTTGTAATTATGCAGAAGTGTTACATAAATTTGATGTTCTTTGTAGCTTAAACCCGAGTTTTGTGGCATTTTGCAGTCAGCCCCCAGACAGGACAGACATTCATCTGTAAAAGTCATTGTCGGTGACCTGGATCAGTGCTGTCATAAATCACATGTGGGTCCAGATGTCAGCAGATGTGTGGTTGCAGCAGATCCACAGAAATACCCTCTGCTGTGGTTTTGTCTCAGGTGCAGGCCACCTCCACCGGCCAGCCAATCAAAGTTCCTCAGTTTGTCCCTCCTCCTAGACTGACGCCTCGACCCACCTTTCAGCCACAGGTGCGTCCCAGTAAGACCTGCCTCCACCCTTACCCCCGCCCTCAGACCAGTGTTTGTGGCCCTACCTTAGGTGACATGCTCATTCTCCAGCAGGGGGCAGCAGCACACCAAAGCAAACACTTCCACCTTGCTGTGTGCTGCCTCTTCTCGCCTCTTCTCCTCTTGTTGTGCTTCTTTTGGTCTGTCCTGTTGACCCTTGAACAGGTTCCTCAAAGGTTTCCTGCCTGTGTTTGAGTTCAACTTGTTTTCCTGCAGCTTTATGGTTTTTTTTTTGTCTTCCTGGCTGTGGGTTTGTTTCAACCCTGTGAGTGAAGATGTGTTGTTGATGATGAAGATGAAGATAATGCCTCGCTGAAAGCTCTGTTGGCAGCACAAACCTTCCTCCCTCTAAAACATTTGTCCAGTTTCTGTTCAGAACAAAGTGGAGTGGAAACCGGAAAAGTAAATGAACCGAGAAGAGGGATGCTAAAATATCTGGCCTTTTAATAAAAAAAAATCAATTTTAAGAACTTATGTTGGCATCACTTCATTAATATTCTTGCTATAAAATATATACTCATTATGTTGTAGAACATAGAAAATATGAATGTAAGTCTTTGTTCATTTGAATTCTAAAGCAGCGACTTTTTTCAGAATAAATCGGAAAAGGAAACAAAGAATAGAAAATGTGGAGGAATATCTGCAACGACGTGAGAAAGCATGAAAAACAGTCTTTAGACTGCCAGGATGGAAGGCTTTGCAGCTTTCTGCAAGACAAAACAACTCCCCCCACCACCATTCCCCCTGCAGTTTAGCTGAAAAAAATGTATTAAGGCAAAACCAAAAAAGACACAGAGCTGTTTAGCAGGTTTTTATCCACATTTCTGAAGCTGCTGTCCTCAGAAACTTTATATTTGATATAAAATTTGGCTTTAGGGATTCATAAATCATTGCTTTCACTTACTCATTTGTGAGCCATCTTTTCTGGAGTAGAGGTAAGTACCGGTATGTTTAAATTCTATTTAAAAAAATAGGCCCAGCCACTGAGCATGCTCCACAGACTCCACCCTCCCCGCCGCTTTAAATTTAATTCGATTCAAACAGCAACAGAAGAGACAGCAGCACGTTAGTTCGTTTCCTGAAAAACTGTTGTGAGGTGTGAACATTGACTGTATCTGAAAACTGGAAAGTGCGACATCACCCAACTCAATTCAATTCTTTGAATTTCAATTTTTTTTTTGCAATATGGACCCCACCATATAGGAGCCAGACGTTGTCAGTAAGCAGCGATTGGTCCGAGTCGGTCTGAGTCTAAGGTTACATTTCAACCACATTCATCAATCAGGAGTGAGCTTGTTGGAAATCCACACCCCTACCCTCATCAATGGCAGCACGAAATCTGTCAAACGTTGGACGTGGGGGCCATGAGGCACCGCCTACTTTTACTGAGGCATCTGATTGTTGATTATTCAGTTTATAACTTGAATAATTTGTACTACAGAGTAATTAAAATATAAAAAATAAGATTAGCAAGAACAAGTTAAAAAAAAGTTAGTGGAGCAAAAATGGTTATTCTAACAAATAAAATAAAATTTGCTGTTTATTTCTAACTAGAAGTCTATGGGATTCTGGCTTTTTGGAGCCATTGGGTACTGGCTGTTTGAAACGCTCAGTCACTCAGTCCAGTTCTCTTATACAGTCAGTGGGCGTGAAGCAACAGATGAAAGAGCTGCTGATTTCTGAGCTGAAGCTGCAGCTGCTATAAACTGAGTTCGGAGCGTTCGGTCTGAGATCAAGAGAAAACTGATCACACCTCTCCTGAATCAGAGCTCTGTAGGAGTGTTTCCCATCCACCTCTGTTCATTTCATCACTCTTTTCTGATTGGCTGTTTGTTGTCAGCAGGTCAGACCAAAACTGGCCACACCCACTAATATCCCCATCGCTCCGGCACCTCCACCACCCATGATGGCAGCCCCCCAGCTTCTGCAGAGGCCTGTCATGTTGGCCACCAAGCTGTCCACTTCGCTGCCTTCAGCCACCCCCATCCACCAGGTGCGCATCGTCAACGGACAGCCATGCAGCAAGACCGGCTCTGCCCCCCTGACGGGAATTGTCATAACCACGCCGGTTTCTGCCGCTCCAACTCGCCTCGCCAGCCCTGCCCAGGCACCCAACAACCCCGCCCAGGTTCCTGTCCCGCCCCCAGTGCCACCCATCCAGATTAGCAGCCTGAATATTGAGCCCAAGGTAAGAGCGCCCCCTGTGGAAGAGGGAGAACTGGGACTGAGTGAGTCAGTTCTGAGGTTTTACTTCATTAGATTCTTATCTGATGTACAAACTGTAAATCTGTAAAAGCAACAAAAAACTTAGATCCATTATTTTTGAAACATTTTTGCTTTTTATATCATCTGATTTCTAATACTGATTTTTACTCCACCTTTTTGTGACAGCAGCATCTGATTTAAAGCTATGCCCTGTCATGCTTAGACATGAATGTTGCTTTTTCCTGTTTAAACTGAAGACAGTAATCCCTGAAGTGAGGCAGCAGCTGATCACAGACGTGCCGCTGAAACGCTCTTTGTGTTTGCATTGTAAAAGACTGCAGCTAATCACGACAGCTGAAGAGCCCTTATAATGAAGCCTTTTCTCAGCTCTGCAGCAGCCGAGGTTGAACCTTAAATATTTGCAACTTGTTGTTGATGGTCGGATTGTTTTTTTTTTTTTTTTTTAGGTTCAGTTGCAAAATGCCCTCAAATGTTTGTCTGTAGGTTCAGCAACGACCTGCAGCTTCAGAAGAAAGAAATCTTGCAGCTTTACAGTGAAATCAGACAGTTCTGAGGCTCCTGTCTGCGTCTGATGATTGAGCGGAGGACTGCGTGGGCTTCACCTCTGTGGACCTCCTTGATGTTGTTATCCTCTTAGAGAAGAAGCAGCTGATGTCAGCAGGTTGAAGGATGTTTGATGGAGCTGCTGAACCTCTGAGCTCTCAGAGTGCGCAGAGGAGACTTCATGCGCAGGTTTTAGGAGCCCGTTTGAGCGCTGTTGGATCTAGATTTAAAAATAGCTCCTATTGTTTTATATCATTCGGAGCCAGCTTCCTGCAGGCTTTATGAGATGTCTGACAGTGTAACAACTTCCATTAAAACAGTTCACGGCAGCGGGTTTCAGGGGGCAGAGTCTGACTCCCTTAGTTCCTCTTCCTTAAGTTCAGTAAACGTAACACAATGTGAAGTCAGCAGCTGAATAAATCTGCATTGCCCCGGATGTGTGCTGTCATAGAACTAGATCTAACCAATTCACAGAATGGAGGATTTTCAATAAAAGGATGATGAGTGTTGGAGCTTCACAAAGATCAGAGTGATCTTCACAAAAAGCTGCTCAGCCACAGACAAAGCAGACTTCTGTGGTGAGTCTTCAGGTTGGAGGACAGTAGCTCTTGAACTTCCTTCTTCCTCTCTGCAGACTGTTAAATCAGGAGGAGCCGAGCAAAAGGTGGTGGTCAGTCTCCCCTCTTCTTCCACCCCTCCGCTGTCTCCTCCTCCCAAACCCAAGAAAGAGGAGAAACCAGAGGTAAGAACTACAGCGTACAACCCATTCAGAGAGCATTCTGCAGAGATGCTGCTACTGCCCTGACAGCCTCTGTTGATCAAATGTCTCCTGCAGAAACTCGCCTTCATGGTTTCCTTGGGCCTCGTCACACACGACCACTTGGAAGGTAAGCGATGCTTTTTGCAGCAGCAGACACAGCCGCGGCTGCGACAGAGTCATGTCTGCTCTCACACGGCCGTGGCTTCACTTTCTCAGAGATCCAGAGCAAACGGCAGGAGAGGAAGAGGAGAACGACTGCCAACCCGGTGTACAGCGGAGCCGTGTTTGAACCTGAGGTACACAGCCACACAAACACAGACTCATGCTACATACATGTCGGGCATGTGGTGCACAACCAAGAACCCACTGAACTTGGGTTCTTGAATGCGCTCTAATCACCTATGCTAGTACATGTACCTGCAGTTGAAAGAGGTTTTGTGCAAAATGTTGAAGCAGTGCAAATCTTGTGAATCTTTCTGCAGTCTTTTTTTTCACAGTTTTATTCCAATATATGAAAGACTTGGTATCAAAGAATTCTGATCAGGCACAAACCGCAATTATTAATTTCTCTTCCATTATCACTTTTCAAAAGGATGGCATTTCAGTGTTTTGAAAAGGGCCCTTACCATCACTACCAAATCCGATTCCCTGATTAGTCAGACTTCAACTGGTTTAACTTTTAATGCATGTTCAATGGCCATGTGTTTTGTATGTAGAGCCAGAAAAGTGGTCCTAAAAACTTGTGTGGCAACACGAGGTTCCACAAAACTGAATGTGGTGTGCCTCAAGGCTCCATACTTGGCCCCTTGCTTTTTAACATCTACATGCTTCCTCTGGGAAATGTCATCAGGAAGCACAACATCAGCTTTCATAGCTATGCTGATGATACCCAGCTGTACATAGCTATGTCTCCTGATGACACAAGACCAATAGAAGCACTTTTTAACTGTATTTTAGATGTAAAATCATGGATGGCAAATAATTTTCTGCAGCTCAACCAGGAGAAAACTGAAATTTTGGTTATTGGTCCTGAAGCCAAGAGAGAGAAACAGTTTCTGAAACTTAAAGAACTTTCATTCAATTTTTCTGAAACAGTCAGAAACCTGGGCGTTATTTTTGACTCCAAGCTAACATTTATCCCACATATCAAGCAGGTGATTAAAACTGTTTTTTATCATCTTAGAAATTTGGCTAGGGTCCGCCCAATTCTCTCTCTTGCTAATATGGAGACGCTGATGCATGCTTTTATAATTAGTAGAGTTGATTTTTGTAACGCTCTTCTAGCAGGTCTTCCAAAAAATGGCATTAAGAACCTTCAGCTTCTCCAAAATTCTGCTGCAAGAGTTCTCACCAAGACCAGAAGGCGAGCTCACATCACCCCGATTTTAAAATCCCTGCATTGGCTCCCTATCTGCTTCAGGATTGATTTTAAGATACTTTTAATGGTTTTTAAATGTCTGAACGGTCTTGCACCTTCTTATTTATCTGATCTTTTAGTTAAATATGAACCCTCGCGGACCCTGAGATCCTCTGGCACTGGTCTATTGATCATTCCAACTATGAAAACCAAAAATTATGGAGAGGCATCTTTTCAATACTATGGCCCCCGTCTATGGAACAGTCTGCCGGAGGACCTGAGGACCGCAGAGAACATAGAGGTTTTTAAGAAAAGGCTCAAGACCTATCTTTTTAAATTAGCTTTTAGTTTTTTTTTATCATGTTAATTTATCCTGTTTTTATTATTTTTATCATGTTTTATGATTTTACGCTGGATTATTTATAGCTTATTTGAATATTTTTTATTCTCATGTTTTATTGCTTGTTGCTTTTATCAAATGCTCCATTTTAATTTTAGATTTACATTTTATTATTTTTAAATCCAGTGCCTCCTCGGCTGGGTCCTCTCCCTCTGGGTCAGCTACGGTTCAGCTGTTGCAGCTCTAGATGGGGACCTGCCTCGCTACCTTGCTGTGGTGGGGCTGGGTCCTCGCCTGTGATGCTGCATTACACTGACTATGTGGTTGAACCACAGAGGAAGAGGACCCAACTATAATGGTCCACCAACCAACTTTCTCCTTGCTCAGCCTGTTTCCCAATGGGTTCCATCAGTTAAGGGGGTGGGAGTTGTGAAAGGGGTTGGTGGATTGCATGTGTGTGTTGGGGGTGGGGATGGGGGGGTGGGGGTCTACATTTTTATGGTTGTGCTTGTTTTTTTAATGTTTTATTTTAATGTAAAGCACTTTGTGTTATGCTTCATAGGAAAAGTGCTATAGAAATAAAGTTTGATTTGATTTGAATTGATTTGATTTGATAATATAGACCAAGTATGAAAAATCTGGAAAAAGAAATGTCAAAATGTTTTTACGGTTTTATTCTTTAATTGTTTATTTTATTGGGGGTTTTTTTCCAGATGTGCTAGTGGGATTGTGAATGCAAGCAGCTGACCACTTTTGAATTTCATTCAAGATGAATAAAGCTTCTATTCTATTCTGTTCTGTTCTATTCTATTCTATTCTATTCTATTCTATTCTATTTATTTTATATATTTTTTTCTATTCTATTCTATTCCATTCAATTCTGTTCTATTCTAAATCTTTTAGTTGAGCTGCTTTCTTTTGAATGGACATGGTTCACATGGTTCGACAGTGGGCTCTTCTCCATACATGCAAACACTCACTGTTAGACCTGAGACTATCCTGAGATTGACCTAACCACAACTCTGATTGAAAGGATCTTTGAAGCTTTGGGGAAAAGTTTGTTTCTTTAAAACTTCCTGATGAGCATCCTCTGATGAAGATGTTGTAACTGATGACGCTGCTCTCTGTCTGTCTTGTGTCTTACAGAGGAAAAAGAGCGCAGTGAGTTACCTGAACAGCCCTCTGCACCAGGGGACCAGGAAGAGAGGTCCGTATGAAACTTGAACCTGCAGGTCTCTGAACAGAATGAGCTTGCAGAAGTCAGTGGACATTAGAGTCCTGTAGAGACACAGAATGAAAGTAGAAGAGAGACAGTTCATCGCCGCGCTGTGATACGATGCTGTAAATGTCTTCCTGCTTCCCTCTCCTGCCTTCTGCTTCCTGTTGCTTCAGTTGAGTTTCACAGGTGAAGCTGGATTTATGTTTGTTTGTCAGAGCGCTCCTGGAGCTCCAGACTCCCACAGGGGTTCAGAACTTTAAATGGTTCAATCAAATCAAACTTTATGTATTAAAAGCGCTTCTCATACCTGGCGGAACTCGAAGCGCTTTACATTTAAAAACAAAAGCAAAAACACAATAAAAACCCAGCCCACCCTTTACCCTAAAAACATTATTCTTCTTTGAGAGTCAGTGAGAAAAGTAAAAGACCATCACACCTTAAAAGTTGGACGAGGGTGAAGTCGGTGTCTGGTTTGTAGCTTCCACTTTGCTGGTTAAGGGAAAATCTACTTCACATTTGAACCAGTTCTACACAAAACTTGGAGTGAAAAGAAAGTTTGAAACGGCGGAAAATATCTGACGAAGGACGAAGATGAATTAATTTGGAAACTTGTCAAAAGGACATTTAAGAATTTTCCTACAGCAAATCTAAATCTATCATTGTTTAAATGATTTCATATGAAAAAAGACCTTGCCGTGTTCCCTTTTATAGAATTTTCATGAATCCAAAACAACTTCTAGAAACTAACAACTTCGTTTTTTTATGTAAAATATCTACAGACATCTTGACTTTTTTAAGGACATTCTAAATAAGAGCATTTTAATTTGAAAAACAGATTATCCGGAAACCAACATTGCAAAATAAAATTAAAAGTCAACTTTGGCCTAGTACAGACCAGTCAGTCTGTCATTTTCTGACATTGAACTGATCGGTGGCCTAAAAAAGGTTGGAGACCACTGCTTTAGATTATCTGGAGATGTGGACATTGATGTGGTTCAGCTGAAGCCACGCAGCAACATTTGTTTAACTTATATCTGTGTTCATTGCAGCTGATAATCAACCACAGATGTGATTCGGAAGTGTTTCCAGAGGTGACTTTGTTCTTCCCCACCATTTATAATCAATAAAGTGCTCTAACAAGACAAAATCTAAGTTAAAAGCAGGTTTCAGCTGGAAAAGTTAGTCTCATTTAGAGTCAGAAACTGGCATTTGTGATTGACTTGACAGTGGATAAAAATAACTTCCTGAAGCATCATTCATGACCAGCTTTGGTCTTTCATCAAAGAAAGAAAGAAACGTAAACTTTTAATCCTTCAGAATTTACATTTACAGTTTTTGGACTGAGATGGTCTGATTTTCCTACATTACACACATGTGAAAGCAGACCTACAGAGCTCTTTGATAAACAGCCATAAATCTTCTTCAGCCTTCATCCAAACCTGTCTTTTTTGGGGGGAAATGCATCCTGGGAACTGTAGGAAGGAGGATAGTCCTTATTCATCAAGTCCAAAGGTTTCTGCTCAGGTTCAGTATCCTGTCAGAATCACACGCATGAACACAAACAGTAACATGACTAACAAGAAACCCGACTGTGTTACAACACCTCTCAGAGGCCTGGAGTTCAGAGACAGTTTCAGAGGAACATCTGTTCTAACCAGAAGCTGACTGTTGTTGCCATTATAACTGTAGGTGTCAGATTTTATCATGCCTGAGCAGAGGAGGTCGCATTAAAGCTGCTGCTTTGGATCATCACAAACAGTTTGGCTGGAAATTTCTGAGCAGAGAAGACCATGACAGGGCCGAGAGGAGAGGGGGCTGTAACATGTCTTCTTCTGACCTCTAAGTCGGCGTGCAGCAGCTGCAGAACACAACAGAATCTTTACACACAAATGTTGCAGATAGTAGAGCTTCAGAGTTGTAAAATATTTAACAAGAAATTCCTGAACTTTGAGAAATTGCTTCAGCTTTGTGTTTTGTGCTGAAAGTCCTCTAACTTCTCACAGTTCTGTGCGGTTTCGGGCAGGTGTAATTGTGTGAAGAAAGGCTGCTTTCATATCACTGGTGTCCATGATAAATGAACCTGTAGATGGAAAAGGCAGAAAATAAAGTTCCAAAGGCAATTTTTTTGTTTTCATTTTGGTGTAAGACTTCCTTGTGTACAAACCTGCTTCAGATCTTCTGGGTCCATAAGCAAACAGCTGAAGGAGCCCAAACATCCTGGAGATGTTGGCTCAATGCCCAGTCAGATGCTTCCCTAATTGAACTGAAGGACGGAGAAGTTTCTGTATTTCCCGCCATGCTGACAAACAGTTCCTCCAACAAGCTGATCTCCAGCAGGCAGATGTTTGACATATGGACTGATAAGTCCTGGTCTTCCTTCTTCTGGCTCAAGAAGTTTGGTTTATGGCTTCAGTTCTTCATTCTAGGGTTGGTTTTCTGTTGGCGTTTGAAAGGTCAGATCTTTAGTGTGAAGAAACTAAACTCAGGAAGAAACTGTCAGATGGACCTGAAAGCGTTCTTCCTTCTTTCCACTTGCCTGGAGCGTTGCCGCTCCTCAGTTCTTGATGCAAAGCAGCAGATCACAGCTCTGCAGACTGGAAATTCAAAGAGCGAGCGGTTGCCTGGTGATGCAGGTGAAAGTGTGAGGCGTGCTAACTTCTGACGCGAGTCCATCCAGCAGGTGTGATTCAGGCTCACCTTTCAGAGCCGCTCTCCTGCACTAACACTGCTGTCTGGCTTCTGACTCCTCCTCTCCCTCCTCTTCCTCCCTCACTGCTTCCCTGACTCATGCTAGCCAACGAAGACTCCCTTTCCAAGGTATGTCATACAGACGGTCTGTTTTTGTTTTCTCCCCCCTCTCCATTTTTTTTTTCTTTTTTGTTTGTTCCGTCTTTGTCGTCTGTCTCATTTCACCCAGGTCGCCCACCCAAATACAGCAGCGTCCCGGAGCTGGGCAGCCTCACCCCGACCTCCCCCTCCAGCCCCGTCCGTCCCCTCCCCCTGCCCAGTCCCAGCTCTGGGGATGTAAGTAAAGACGGGGGAGACGGACACCCTGTCGCACACAGTCCTTTTGGCCCGGTAGCTGTCAGTCATTCACACCCCGAGACCTCCACGCAGCACACACATCTCCATGAGTTTGTTGTCTCCATGTCAAGATCATCACCATCACCTGGTTTTACTTTGATTCAGCCTTACAAACTGAACAGCCTCCTACAGAACAAACTCACACACTAACTGTAAAGTAACCTCACACACATCCATCTGAGCTGTTTACAAGGCCAGTAAAACTAAACCAGATCACGGTGCCCCCCCCCCTGCCCCGCCTCACCTCTCCACTCGCGGTGGGCCGGGCCAAGTTGGGCAGGGAAACTGACTGGTCCAATTCTTCCTCGCAGGGAGACATCCATGAGGATTTCTGCACTGTGTGCAGACGCAGTGGCCAGTTGCTCATGTGCGACACGTGTTCTCGTGTTTATCACCTGGACTGCCTGGATCCACCCCTGAAAACCATTCCTAAAGGCATGTGGATCTGTCCAAAATGTCAAGATCAGGTAATCGCAGCAGCCGAGACTGATCCAGAGTCAGGGGGAGTGGGGTACCGCAGTCCAGGGGAGGGCCTGTGTGGGCCTGTAGCTGTGTTTGAATGTACAGAGATGCTTCTGCAACACTGTCCTCAGCTTAGGACTGTTCAGTGCTTTGTAAGCAAATACATGAAACCCTATGTTTCTTTTGTGCCTATGTCTCATTCATTGTGTCAGTTAAGATTGGCATCTCACATCCTTCCACTCCATTGCCTGTCCCCTGTCAGCCCCAAAACTAAAACTGCTTTTTCAAGTCTTTTTTGTGCCTCAGCCTGTGTGACATCTCAGAGCATCTGTCTGCAGATCCTGAAGAAAGAAGAAGCCATTCCCTGGCCCGGCACCCTGGCTATTGTCCATTCCTACATCGCTTACAAAGAAGGTGACCTCTGAAGTTTCTTTTTTTTTTGTCAAGCGTCAAAGCAGGACCTGCTGACAACTTCTGTTTTGAATTTTAGCTAAAGAGGAGGAGAAGCAGAAGCTGATGAGGTGGAGTTCAGAACTGAAGCTGGAGCGAGAACATTTGGAACAGAGAGTGAAGCAGCTCAGCAACTCCATAACGGTGAGAGAAAAACGTCAGATGCAAATTCAGACCAAGGCTGTTATTTCTGCCGCCAGAGATGGGTGGTCAGGAGAGAGTCTGGAAATGGAATATTGAATAAATAGAAAAATCTAAAAAGAAATAAACACTTAAGTGTAACTATACAAACTTAAACTTACGAATCCTTACAGAAACAGAAAAAACATTCAAGGAAATGAGAGGCTGTGAAAAAAAAAAAAAAACTACGAACAAAGAAAACTTAAGTCACGTCCTGATTTAACCAACAAAGACTAACCACTTTTACAGAGTAATTGATTGTACCCTAAGTATTGCCTCAAATTAATTTTAGATTTTTTAGAACAGCTTAGGCTATTGGATCCTAGGGCCTAAAATCTCTGTTTTTGTCTACTTTTGAATTTACCTTTGTTTTTTTTTTCAATTTCAAATTCTACTTGCTTGCTCACCTGGTACAATTTGAATCAGCACAGCCTCATCTATGTGACACTAACTTTATTTGTAATTTTTTCCATGTTGCATTCACACACTAGAATCACACCCTAAAATCATACAAAAACTGAAAATACCAACTGGAAAAATGGCTCAATTTTGCTGGGGAAACTCCAAAAAATGTTCAAAAAACTGTTTTTACAATATAGAATGAAAGTTTTAGGTGTAATTTCATTAAACCAATAAGAACAAATGTTTTCAACAAACTAATTTACATGTTTTTGAAGGAAAGTACAATAAAATATTCCTGGCAGAATTTACTGACTTCTTTGTGCCACATATATTCAAACAGTTCCTGTTCAGTTGAATACATAGAGGCACATTACAGGCCTCACACCTCCATGCTGTGACCTTTCCAATGTTGTCATACAGACAGTGTCTAAATTTCAGGCTGCCTGTGTAACTTTATCTTCCAGGCAGCCTGAAACATTTGAATTTGTCTTCTGGCTGCTCTACTGTCCATTTGAAAATCTGTCCTGGAGTTCTGTTTTTTTGAAGCTTTTTTTTATTTGCTTTTTTCTCAAATTTTCCTAATTGTGTCAGTGGCAAAGAATAAAACAAAAGTTTTTGGGGGTAGAATTTGATTCAACTGGATTTCAGGTGTTCTCCTCAGCTGGAATCTGCTCACAGGTGGAGGTGTGTCTGGCTCCTCCTCTGTATTCAGGGTGAACGGCTAACCACCCTCAATGGCAGTGGACGGGACTTTACTTGAACTTCACTGCGCATCTCGGAGTTTCCACAATTTTTAGACAATGATAGTGATTGTTGTTCTTGTAAAATCCTGTTGCTCCCCATGCAAAATAAAAGAAGTAGTTTTCTTGTTATTGGATTTCTGATAGCTGACAGATAACTCTTCCCCTCTCCCACAGCAGGTCCTCCGCTTTACGCTGGAGCCGTCTGGTCAACGTTTATTTTCTGCTTCAATTATTAAAATAAAAGATTGTTTTTTGTCCAAAAACCACAAATAACTGCCATATTCTTACTTTAATTTAATAAAATCTAAATATTAGTATATTAAAGTAAGTTGAAGTTTATTTTAAAATGTAGTTTTAGTATGCAGATCTCACAGCCACTGGGCAGGATGCCCTCAGGGGTCCATTGGATCCAAAGGATTGATGAAAAGAGACTGTATAAGTTAAAGTCAACTATTTACAGAATCTGTGTTGCTTTTTACTGTTTTTTTATAATCTGATTCTGAAGTTTTATTCTGGATTCTCCCCACCCCACCTGACTCATTCTTGACACATGTCAAGACAATCCATCACATGTCAAATATTCCTCTTTCCCTGAGCCTCCTGCTCTACACTCCAGATCCACAACTTCACTCCATACATCAGAGCACCACCATAATCATGTTTGGAGACGACACCCCGGTGGTGAGCCTGATCTCCAGGAGGTTGAGATGGCCATCGAGAAATGCAGATGGCTGCATGAGGCCAAAGTTAATGTCCGATTAATTTTAGTTTCCAGTTTCTGAAGAATCCAATTTTTACAACAAAAAAATCCTAAGGGAGTCTAGTTTAAAAAAAACGCATTGGAAATGTCTTAGCTATTTTACAAAGAATTAAAATGTAATCAAACTAGATATACAGCAATACCTACGATAATGCAAGTGTGAATGCTGTAAGCTGAATGTGGCCGCTGAAGATGCTAGAGCTGTATTTGAAAGAGCTTAAACTGATAGCGGAAAACACGGATACCTGAAAACGCTTAAAAGACACTTAGCATAATGCTAAAATATGAACTAACCTCCAAATTAACTTAAATAAATGGAAAAATGTCTAATTTATCCAAAACAGCTTGCATAAACCTAAATCATTAGCTAAACTCCAAATTAGCCTTAAAAACTGAAAAACTGTAAACTTTAGCCACAACAGCTAGCACAATGCTAAAATTATAGCTACACTCAAAATTGGCCTAAAAAAACTGGAAACTTTTACATTTAGCCAAAACAGTTAGCATAATACTAAAATATTAGCTTAACTTAGAATTAGCATAAAAAAACCTTACTATATGCCAAATTATTTAATAAACTTAGCATGATGCAAAAATACTTGCTTAACTTCAAAATAGCTCACAGAACCTATGAAGATGTTAAATTACCCCAAAAAGCTAGCACATTGCTATAATAATAGCTTAACTCCACTATAGCCAAAAAAACCTCAATAGATGACAATTTAGCCAAAGCAGCTAGCATTTTGCTAAAATGTTAGCTTAACTTGAATTTATTAGTACTACCATGAATGCCCTGATTGTGCTGAACGTTTTGATACCAATATTGCATACGTTTTAAAAGTGAAGAAAGATTCTGAAAATTTAGTGAAAAACCCACAGAAAATTGTGTAAAATCTTAAAATGCATAAAAAGTATAAATACCAAACGTACAAGCATTAATGTCCTGAACATTTTGATACCAATATTGCATAGGTTTTAAAAGTACAAAAGAAATTTTAAAAAATTCATTAAAAAAACAAAAAAAATCATAAATTATAAAATGCATAAAAGGTATGAATACCAGAAGTACTAGCAAGAAAGTCCTTAACGTGCTGAACATTTTGATACCAAGATTGCTTAAGTTTCAAAAGTGCACAAAGCTTTCTGAAGGATTTGAAAAATTTCCTATTCATTTTTAACGGGGCTAAAAAAAAATTTGAGGACCCAGTATACGTTACCTCAAGCTAACTTCACTCTCACGAGTGAGAGTGATCAAAGATTGAGACCATACACCCCCACCACCATCCCACCCCCGCTCAGCCCACCTGCCTTAGTCCCGCCACTTTTTTTTTGTTGCTTTTTTCAAATCTGGACTGAGCGTGGAGTCAGCCTCCAACTGTCCTGTTGTGTTACGCTTTAAATTAGAAGCGTACAAAGATCATTGTTTCAGGTCTGATACTTTGTATGATTTTTAATATTGTTTTTGTTTTTAATTAGAAATGCATGGAGACAAAAAACACCATCCTGGCCCGTCAGAAAGAAATGCAGCTTTCCCTCGACAAAGTGAAGCACCTGATTCGCCTCATTCAAGCCTTCAATTTTAATCAGACTCTGGCAGAGACAGACGGAAAGGAGACCAGAGTCCATGAGGCGACTCCACCAGCTGCGGTCACTTCTGAGCCCGCTGCACCTGAAGCCAACTCTGTGGAGAAGGCAGGGGGACATTCCTTCAGCGGCACACAGGAGAAGCAGCAGACAGCAGGAGGTGCAGGGAGTGCAGACAGACAGCCGGACAGCTCGGTCCCAACAGCAGAGAACTGTCCTAGTGCGGGACCAGGGGGTAAGCTTGGAAGTGGGTCAGGGGTCAGAGGTCATACGGAGGCTGGGCCCAGCCCAGAAACTGATGCAGCTCCGGTGGGTGATGTCACTGCAACAGTTGCCACCACCAACGGTTTGGCTGAGCCCAGCTGCCCTGACCACAGCCCCACTGGAGTCTGCACCGCCACCAACTCTGAGAACAAGATAGTTACCATGAACCCCCCAGAGACGGCGGAGAAGAAACAGGAAGAGGTCGCCACCAGCGACGGTAGCGGCACCAACAACAGCAAAACCTCAGAACCCTCCCAGCATCCTTTGCCAGCTCTCGTCAGCAGTTTGGACAATAAAAAATAATGCTGCGTCTTCAGTCGCAGGAAGTCAAGCATATATATATAAAAAAAAAACTTTTGCTTGCACCTCACGGTGCCCTGAAGTTGCCAATCTGTATAAATGTTGTTTGTTTGCATTGTATTGTCAGACTGTGTCAATGGTAGATATACAGCCAGAGTCACGTGACTCTGGAAAGACGCCGGCCAACCCACCCGCAGAGACGGGCTCCAGGAAGCCGTGCGCACCAGTGTCATCATGCCAATTAGCGATAGAAATCATGGTGGGAATACTCAAAGGGAGTTTCAATCCATCATCACACCGGTGTGTGCCTGTTACAGTGGCCCCTGTGTTCTCTTGTGGGGTGGGGAGTCGTTCCCATGGGTGCGAAGATGAGCAAGAACATGGAACCAAACATCTGTCAGGGGTAACTGGTCCAAGAAGCAGTGTTGTGATAGTTTGTGTTCTGAAACGTCGACCTGTTTGTTCTCTCGTTCCGTTCGACCTGATCTGGATCATCCTCTGCAGTCCTGCGGCCTCGGCTCTACATTAACTGATGTTTTGTCATCATGGTTTTAACCGAACAAAAATGTTATCGTACAAAAAAGTTCAGTTTGCTTCAAACTTTTAGAGTGCAAAGAGGAGGGTGTCATTAGCGTATTGTCAAAGCTTTAGTCAAGCTTTCTATAGAGGTTAGTAGTTGAGTCTAGTTTGGTTTGATTCAGTATGGGTGGTAACTTGCTATGAAACAATCGCCTCCTACCGTCACTCTTTTTGCCATCGTGACCCCAACTGAACTGTGAATTTTCAGACCAGCCGTGATCCAAAGTCCCAAAGTCCCAACAAAGAACCTGTGTGTAGAAAGTCCTTCAAAAGGATGATACTAGTATGTCAGAGGAAATCGCACATGCACAACATTCCCATCAACCATCACTTTTGCTTCATGTCAGGTCAACCGAAGTGTTGCAAAAGTCTTCTCTGGAGACTCGTGAAGCTCATTTGAAGCATACTGACACCTTTCAGAACTTCGAGTCCCACAAACATTCCCCGCCTCGCTGGCAGAGACGAGTTCAGGCCGTCAGGACCTCAAAGGTTGTTTTCAGCAGGCCCGAGGCCAAACAGGCGCAGTAGCCTACAGATGTTCTCAGTGGTGTCGGTCAAGTGTAGTGATTGAGTTTTCATTCGTGAGTCAAGTGTGTCAACTGTGAGCACTAAATGTGAAACTGCAATATTGCAACGTCAACACACACACAAAATATATCTGGGCTGTGTTTCTTTTTATAGGAAAAGATATTCAGGTCTTCCTCGTCTTCAGAATAAGTGCTTTCTGTTCCTGAACTTGCTGGACTGGCATCATCAACACAAAGAAGTGGGGATCTTTGCATTTTGTGCGTTTCTCTCAAATCCTGAACTGCCAAAATGATGTTGCATCCAAATTCAGCAGGGACAAGTCTACTTACTGTCTTGAAAGAACAAACCGCTGGCATTTTTACATGAAGATGCCTCCTTTTTAAAATTGGAAGTCCCCATGAAGAGATAGGAGAACTTATCAAACAATAACCGGCAGGATGTGTTTCTGCCCCGAAGCAGAGCGACTTGTGTGAACCTTCGGATGGACAAAAACACAACTCCTGAGAATAAAGCACAAGCTTGCTGCATTACAAAGAAGTGCTGAAGAGCTTTTTGTACATGGAATTAAACAGAGTATGCATCTCTTTGTTGTGATGTGACTTATCCCCACATGCCAATATTTTTCTAGGAGGAAATACTGACCTCTGTCTGACACCAAGGCTCAAATCATGGAGATATTTTTGGTGAGGAGTTGTTCGGCATTGTCCCGTGCATGTGGGCGGAGCTGGGATGCTGGCATTTGTGGTGGCGGTCAGTCGGGTGTCTCTTTGTGCGTTGAACTGATCATGACTTTGGGCTTCTTGTTGGGTATGAGGCAATAACAAATTTTGGTCTGCTCATCAATGGTGCCTCTGGCTGTGCTGGAATCTTTTTTTTTTGTTTTTGCTTGAAACTTGGTTTCCGAGCATTGTATCCCACCCTGGCTTTTGATCAACTCAGACTGAGGAGGAACTTCTGACTTGTCTTTTGGGGTCACCATCTGGCTGAGTTTTGAGAGGATATGATGTTTTGAAGTTCAGGGTGAACACAATGTTGTGGTCTGCAGAGAGCTGTTTGCGTCATAGAGGCTCCTGTATAGAAGCCTTCATGTTTGACTTCTGGTTTCTCACCACAGCTGTGAAAACTGCCTTCGTTCAGAAGATCCCAGAGCATCTCCTGTTTGGCTGCAGTGTTTTTTTGGGATAAATGTGGTCTGTATAGTTTGAGCCCCAAACAACGAGCCAGAGGAGAAACTCCAAACATGTCCCCACCTCTGTTTGCCTACCCACCGTTGTGTCCTGTTGCGTGCCTGTCCTCGGGTGTGTGTCCTTCAGAACGGTCATCCAGTCTTTTTCATTAGTGTTCCAGGTGGACTGGAGCTCTCCCTCTGTACAGTAGGTACCTTGAGTGCCTTTCTTCAAACAGCAGATAATATTTGTCTCTTGACTTGCACTGTGACTCGTAAAACCTTACTTACCCTTTGGATTTCCTTCCTCCCACCCACCCTGCTCTCTCCCGGACTCCAGACGCGGTCACATCGCTTCAGGCTGCCAACAGTAGATGCAAGTTGAAAACAACATGTCATACCGAACTGACCACATAGTGTTTTGTTGTCGATTCTAGAGGTTGCCTTAAATGTGTTTTATTTTCTGTTTATTTTCTGCTGAAACTTTATGGGAGGAAAGCCGCCGACTTCTCTTGGATCTGTTTCATGATGCACTTTTAGTTTGACCAGTATTATTGCCCGAGTGAGAGCGGTGTCCTTCAGTGGACACAGTCATTTTAACACCTCCCCACCCCACACACACACACATACACCTTCTATGGGTGTTCTGCTTCAAAGGAGGCGGAGCTTGCCGAGTCGGGTCATTGAGCCAGAGCCGGGGTGCGTTTCTGATCAACAATCTTCGACCGAGTTAGCGCCATCTGTCGGCTCAGTACGGCACCTTACATGCCTTCTTATGCAAGTTTTTATATGAGTTTTGTTTTGATATGCATTTTTTTCTTGTTTTTTATGTTACTTTTTTAGTTTCTGCATCCTAATACTAAATGTGTGCAGTTCAGCCATTCCAGAGGAAATGTCTTTTTGTTCTTTTAAACATTTGGGTTTTAAAAACTCCTTTGGCCCTGCAGAAGTTTCTGTGCTAACCATGGGAACCACATGGCGAGGGCGATTGATGGCGTCGTCTTTACTTGCTTGAAGTAATATAGGCTCCTGTGTATGTTAGGATTCCTGCAGAAATGCATGAAAGCGGGGGTTGGGGACGGGAAGAGGCCCATGCAAGTTTATTTATATCCTTGCTGAAGTTAATTTATCCAAAGAGATGTGGATTTGTTTTTGAAGCCTTTGCTGCATATCATTTGAACAAACACCATGTGTGTTTGCACACCTGAAAAGCGTTGTGTCCTGGGGGGCTCTGCCATGCATCAAACAGAAGGCTCCATGCCACCCTGGGGTCCCTGTGAGGCAGTTTTCTCCAACTCCACCCTTCTATTTGTCAGAGATCGAGTCATGATTGTGGCCTTCTAGTATTCTGTGGATTCATGACATCATTATTCTGTTCCCACCCAGCCACTCTCCGTCATCCATCCTCCATCCTGTCCTGACCCAAAGGTACACCTGCAGTTTCTTACCTCATCCACAGTCGATTCCATTGGGGGGGTGTTGAGTGCAAAAAAAAAAACAACAACAATAATGATTTTGAAAAAATAACTTAAAAAATTTAATTCATTAAAAAAAATGAAAAGAAGTCTTTTTTTATCTTCCATTTGGTGAGATGCATTGTAGCGATACGAATAAAGAAAAAGTTCACCTGGTGTGCTGAATAATGTGTAAATTGGTACACAATCTGAATATTTGTATAATTGTTTGTATTTTTTCATAATGATTTTGGAAAGGAATGTGTTTATTTTTTTGACTTCTGTTCCAGATGTGTCTTCTGTTGGCCTGACATTGTGACTGGTCTGGTGGGATTCTTACCTCTGTATTGAGCCTCTTCTGTGATGAATTCTTTGTATGCAGTGTTTAGGAAATACTGTAGGGATCATGGGGAAGAGTTGATATTAGGAGCATTTGATCAATTTGTATTTATTTATTTTATCATTTTGTTAATAAATTGTGAAAAGCACAATGTCTCCTGAATTAGTTTTTACTTTACTGAATTTTTATTATTCAAAAATACTGAAAGAAAATTAATAAAAATAGTGTTCCAAACAACTTTGAAGTGGTCCAACGTCTGTCACTTGACATTCATACTTGTCCTTCATTCTGATATTGTATTTCCGGTCTTAAACGCTAGAGGGCAGCAAATGCTCCTATTCGGAATTTGTGCTTTACGCAATGACTATGTATAAAACTTCTACATTCAATGGCATTACGATAAAATTCACGTGTCAGGAGTAGCATGTAAGCAATTATTTTGTGTTTCTTTTATTTTGAGGAATCGCTAATGGCAACTCTCTCAGCTGTGACATTTCTCATTTCGTCCGCCCAAAGAAAGACTAATATATTATTGCTAGATTTTTTTTTTTAAAGCCGTTTTAACGGTAAGATGTTATAAAAGTAACCCAACCAAGTCAAATAACATCTTAATTTGCGCTATATGTATTTAAAAAAACGACAATGTGGTCGTTGTACCCCTGTGGAAGCAGAGTGGCGCAGCGGAAGCGTGCTGGGCCCATAACCCAGAGGTCGATGGATCGAAACCATCCTCTGCTACGTCAATTCTTTTCTAACAGGAAAAAAAATGTATTATTCCTTCATAAGACATTATTTCTTATTTTTAAGCATAAAGGGTGGTTTCCCACAATTTCATCAAGAAAGAAATACCGTAGTATGCGAAAAGCAAACTTCAAGTACATCAATTAAATTAATTCAATTCAGTTCAGTATTATTTATTTAAAGGTAGATGATGATAATTTTTAACTAATTAATTATGTAGAAAGTATTTTATTTTTCATTAAAGTTGTTGGATCAAAGCTCTGTATTGCTTTAAAATACAATTGTTTAAAAGCCTCACCTGCGTTATTAAGGATCCTTTGTAGGCATTAAATAACATTTTACCTTCTTTTCTTAACTTTTGCTCACTTTTTTAACTTTACAACTTTACTTTACAACAGAAATTAACAAACCCTCAAGTCTGGTTCAAAAACACCTTTCACATCACAGTAAGGCGGTATGTCCTTGGGGTAGTATCCTTTCACTGGCTAACTGGGAATCTACTTTTTAAGTAAAAATCTACTTTCAGGTATTGTTTTTTTTGTTTGGTTTTTTAACCTTGTTTCTGTATTTTCGCACTTCATTGTTGTGCTGCTATGTTATTTATCTCTGCAGCTATGTTATTAACTAATGCTGCTATGTTATTTAACTCTCCTGCGCGATGCAAACAAATCATTTGTCGTTAGTCTTGCTGCTCTACATGAGTTACTGGCTTTGAATGGAATGGTGTTTTATCACTATGTTTCTAGGTTTGTACTTCATAGCTTCAAGTATGTCCTTAAACTTTTCTACAAGGAGAGCTATTCCCTGTCTAGTTGGTTATTTACTTGTTTCTTGAAGAAAAAAACACTTTCTTCACTTTTTTTCACAGGAAAACTGTATTGAATCCAAACAACGAAAGTCAACTACACTCACTTTGACCTGTGGCTGATTTCACTTAAACAGAAGGCTGAATGTGTTTATTGATTTTGGAGGTTTGGATTTATGATTCACTTCTGGTTTGTGATGATTTTGAGTTTTTCTCAATTGTTTGTTTAGATGAGTTTAAACGGGCAGTTTTCAATAAACCTGTATATTTAGTTGTGTCTGTTTTTGTTTGGTCAGTGTCTTTCTTCCTGGCCAGAGAATTAATTTGGAGCACAAAAAAGACAGACGATCAGTGTGATCACTGAGTGTGAGGAGAGGCTGATGGGGAAGTCTGAACTGTGCAGCAAATATGGTTTTTGTTCATTAAGAAATGTTGTTGCTGAACCTATTGGACATCCACCTGCCTTGTAACTGATCACTCAATACATTTACCTCCAAACTTGCAGTTTTTTGTGTTTTTAATGCAGCAGCAACACAAAACAGTAAAAAAATATCGTTCTTTTAAGATAAAAATGTATAAACTCTAACATTAAACAGACTTAGGTGTAGTAATAACCCCCACGTGATTGAAAATATTGGTAATACTGTGCATCCCTATTCAAAAAAGAACATCAAATTTGTGCAAAATGCATCCAAACGTAAAAAAAAAAAAAAAAACACAATATGGTAGTTAAATGTGAATTCAGAAATGGAGCCATCTTCAGTGAATAAAGATGAGAGTTTTAGCATGTTTTTAGTGTGTTCTTCATCACCGAAGAACACTGCTTGTCCTTTGAGCTGCGGTCATTTGATGAAGCATCACTTGTTGTCAGAATAATGGACAGTTGGACCAACTGTCACCGAGCTGCTGAGCTGAGCCTGGCGCAAACACGTGAGCATGAACATGCATTCATCCATGACAGATTACATTTTATGGACTCTAGAAGAACGTTCTTGCTCTAAGGACAACTGCTAACAAGCACGAAGCAGAACACAAAGATTCTGTTTCAACATGCAGCCATCTTTACTAAGCTGTTTGCAATGTTTTAGTTCTCTTGTTTTGAGCTGAGATTTCTGATAAAGTCTTCTTTTTTTGTTGGTTAAATGATGTTGGCCTCCATTTCACTGTAGTCTAACTGATGTTTTCATCACATCTTTTTATTTTTATGTGCTTCTTTGTGACTGTCACTGATGAGGATGCAGAGATGATCCATCTCTTTAATTTGGCTTGTAGCTCATTTTTATTTATATTTCTATTTTTATTTATCTTATGATTTCACACGTATGATTCCTCATATTTAATATTTTAATGCTTTACTTTTTTTTTTTTACTCTTTTTTAATCATTTTTTACCAGCGCTTCCTCAGTTGGATCCTCTCTAGATCGCATTGCAGGCTTGCTGTGGTGAGGCTTGGGCAGATCTTATATTTGATATGTTGAAGTCTGATTTTTCACATTACATTTTCAAATAAATATTGTAATAGTTTTTTTTTTTTTACAGAAGTACTAGCTTTTTCTAGTAGAAATTTTAACCTCTCAATAGGTTCAGTCTTTGGTTTTCAAAAAGTCATGAAAAAACTAATGTTTTCCTGTTTTCACCGTAAAGGTTGGCCCATTTTAAGTTTAGCCAAAAGTCATATTCTTGTGAACTTTTTCCTTCATCTACACGTTTATTACTTTTATCGCTTTGTAAGAATTTTGTACCAGCAGCTTTAGCTGTACTTAAAACACATCACTTCCATTTTTACTTTTGACGTACTTCCTCAAAACCACTTTACTAATAAAATGTTTAAAGAGCCAGTCCGGTTGTATTTTCATCTACCGTAAAATTGTTCCCAGTGATCTTTTATTACCAATATGCCGTTTAGCAAAAGTCAAAAAGCCTATGTCGCAAATACAAAGCAGCAAAAGCAGTAAATACAAAACCTTGGTTGTTTTTTTTTTACTTAAATTGACAAATTTAACTAATATATTGATTGCTTGTAATGTGATTTTACCAGACATCTTTTCTAAGTTGAATATAAAATGAAGAGCTTCACAGAGATTTTATCATTTCTGTTTTAGTCTTCATTAAACCAGGCTGAGGTCCTCTTTTTGGCAGGATTGTGACTGAAAATAGGAAATACATACAAAACTTTAGTTGATATTTTCTTTCAGCTGCTCTGAACTTTGAGTCTGAAGCTAAACTGTCGGCTGTGCTGCTGCTCTTTTGACAAAGATCTGTATTCATGGTCCTCCCTGCAGGGGGCGTCATGAAGAGGCCCTGGTAGGTCAGACACTTTGGAGCCAAATTGCTGTTTTACAAATGTATCAAAGCCTAAAATGATTTGATGTAAAAGTTTGTCTCCAGGAGACGGAGAGCAGTACATTTTCATAAATGAAAGAAGACTGTCAGCTGCCTGTGACTCCAGCAGAACAGGAAGGAACCGAGCTGTGAAGGGGTCGAGCCAGCCAGCAATGGGTGGAGGATGGGTTCTGAAGCTTTTTCCGTCTGAAAGGAGAAAGTCCAAACAGTTCAAAGACGACAGTGGGGATGACAGTGCCTCACTGTGGAGCAGCGTGTTTTTCCCAACGGCTGGTCTGGGGTTTAAATCCCAGGCTGGATGGTCTTTGGGCAAGACATTTAACCCCACATTGCACCCAGCTGTGCAAATAATGACTCTCTGGATAAAATCATTTACTAAATAGAGATTAAGTTTTGGACTTGCCCTCTTTTAGCAGAGATTTTTATGTTTCAACTGAGCCTTTTTTTTTTTTTTTACCATTGTGAGTTTATATTTAGACCAAATATATGTCAGATTACAGTTCCTCTGTTACTGTGAAAGGAAACCCTTTGAATAAACAGAGCAGCAGACAATGAGCAGCCTCAGGCAGCAGCTGCTGGCAGACACTCGCTGCTCTGTGAGCTGCAGACCACGGTTCTGTCTGTCACCAGTCGGACCTGGAGTCTGCGTCACACAGCTAGCAGTTTCCAAAACTTCACTTTTCTGAACGATCCGTCACTCAGGATGACGCATACAAGCAGCTGCATGGTTCTGTGCCTGCTTGCATTCACGTGCAGTCAAATCTTTATTTGCAGCTTCATCAAGTCCCTGAATCTTCATCACTGCAGTCGTGTCAGAGAAGTTTTACGGTTTGAACCAATCAATAAGTGTAATTGTGAGTGTGTGGTCCTGCAATAGACAGTAGCTGTAAACCCAAAAGGGTTTAAGCAGGTTTATGCTATGGTCCAGGCGAATAATTGATTCTGATTGGCTTCTGGGTGTGGATTAAAAAGGGATAATCCACAGTGATAATGTACACCTAAAAAAGAAGTTCCGGTCACATGGCATAAATGTTCTGTATCACTACGCTGGTTTCTTGAAAAACAAACTTCTGCTTCATCTTCTGGACAAAAATAACCAGTAAGAGGTGAACTTTCTCTCTGAACTGATGCTTTTTTGGCCCATTTGGACGATCAGCATATGTATCGGGTTCGGGCTGCAGTTGAAGTTAATGCCGCTCAGCGGCGCAATGTCATGCCACCGTGACAACAGTCCGTCTACGCCACGTATCAAATAATCCGCTTTTTGAGAAAAAGCAATCTAAACTGAAAAAATAACAAGAAAGAAGTACTGAAAATCAATTGAAGATTTATTTCCTTTGTAAGTAACCATGCTATAAGCAGGATAATGCTCTTCGAAATGTGCATTATCAGAAATTAACGCACTTTGCAGAAGCAGAGAGGCTATGAACTTCGTCGATGGTTTAGGCTTCCACGGCACGTATTTATTTTTGATAATGCACACTTCGTCAGGCATTATCCCTTAATTAATCTTCTTTTTTGGAAAAGGGATGGATGGAAGTTCATGGAGGAGGGTGATCAACCACTGCCAAGAAATATCTTTAATCTAATGTGCAAGCAAAAAGGAAATCCTGTTTTGCTGTTCAACGCCCTTCTATCACACAAAGTGATGCATCTAAAACAAAGGTCAACTCAGTTTTCCCACAAACCATCTCTCCAGCTCTTTTCTCATGTGAATTTTTTATTGACATCACATTTTATAGGTAATATTTAATATTTATAGGACTCCCAATAATAACAAAATACTCAGAAATGCAGTTTTAATCCTAACTGTTGTCATATTTGTCCTCCAGGAAAAAATGCTACAAGAACATGTTAAAAACACAAACAATTCTATTTTTCCTTCTGACAAAGGAAGACCTAAAGTTCAAAGTTGAACAAAGAAACCCGTCAACGTTCTGACGCTCATGAGGGTCACGGCTGAAGCCAGGATGCGATAAAAGTAGCTGAAGCAAAGAAAAACAGAAGAGAACGGATAACAAGAACGGGACTAAAAAAATGCCAGAAACATTTAAATGTGGAAAACCCCAAAAAAAAAATGTTAAAAGAAAATGTACCTGATGTAAAAACATGAAGTCCCAGCTGCTGATGGAGGAATAAATGTTGTGTGTAATTCAGCACAAAGATAAGCAGCAGTGTACATAAAGAACATAATAAAAGCCTCAGAGATTCAGAGGCTGAGTGATTGTTGGACAGAAGGTTTGCAGAGACAGAGGGTCTTTGTGGACTGTGTGGACAAAGAGCTGTTGTCAGCTGATCTCGGGTCACAGTGGAACAGACACACACCGAGTCGGACGCTCCAACGCTGCCGCCTGCTCCTCTCGGCTGCTCCTGTCCTCTGGTTGCAGAGATGAAGCACCTCCTGGGAACGCTCCTGCTGCTCTGCTCTGTGATGCTGCGTGAGGGTGAGTGAGAGCAGCAAACACCACACGAATTTCACTTTTTTAGGAGTTTCTGCAAAGGCTTTAAAATGACTTGTTTTCCTGAGAGAACATCCAAGTTTTCTCAGTAGATTTATGACCTTTGTGAAGATCATTTTATGTGTCAACCTCTGAACTCAATGGTGACTTCACCGACAACTCCCCCATGAGTGGAGTTTCCATTCAGATTTAACATAAAGGTTTAAAAAGTGTTTTTAGATTTGACATTTTTTATTTAAAACAAACGTATCAAGAGTTATGACTCACATATGTGAAACCCTTGGGAATGAATCCTTGAAAACTAATAGTTTAGTGGAGCTTTGCCTGGTTTTTAGGCATTTTTCACATAATTTTGACTTTGTCATGGCTTTGTTTTTGGATGTATGCATCTAATTTAGTTTTTACGTGTTTTATCTGTAATATAAAACAACAAAATCTCAATTTTTGTGATTTATGCAGTAAAATTTGACATTTATAGTTTGGAATTCAACTCATTGTTCTGTTTGCTAAGGAACTGTGTAAGATCTGAAAAACATTTGTGATAAAAAAGCTGGAGTTTTACTATAACAATACCAGTTTTAAAAGTAAATTATCAAAGTAAACGGTGAAGTCATAAAAAGAGCTCAAACAGCTTCAAACTACTACTTTAAGTTTACAATACTACTACTATATAAACTGCTAAAGGTTTGGAGAAATTCATACTAAAAATTAATATATGTCAAAACAATATGGAGTTTTAGTGTAGAAAATATTGTTTTAATATTATATTAATTGTTTTTAAAAAGGTCAAATCTAGAAACCATAAAGTAGTTAGCATTTTATTTCCAGACCTGCCAATAATTTTAACTATGATTAAAGCAAAAATCCATTCTAAATATCTAATTATCTAAAAAACCTTTTGTAAACATGTTACAAAACCTTTCTGATTCTGAGTTCTTTCTTATATTCAATTGCTGAGTTTTTCATTCTTCCACAGAAGAATGTTCAGATTTGAATCTGAATCTTTTTATAATAAATAAAGGGCAGACAACTTTAACCTCTTAAGACCCGAGCAAATATTTGAGTTTAAATGAATATGTGTTTCTACATATGTAGTCACAGGGCAAAAAATAAGCAGAATTAACTACTGTGAGATTATTATGGAGAGAAAATAGTCTCAAAACATTTTTGTCCACATACTACTTGATTTGTACTCACACACAAATGTTTTGAGACTATTTTTTCTCCACATATTGAAACCCAAAATGCCATGATCACGCATGTGGACACAAGGTCTCAAGAAGTTAAATAATTTGAAGTCCCACGGTTTTGATCCTTCAAACTTAAGGTGTTTGCTGTGTGAACTGCAGGAATTACATTCAGTTCTTACTGATATTCACAAGGTCTTGGAAAAATGGACCCACTCCAGTGAAAATGGTCTTTTTGACATGTTCTTGTAGCATTTTTCTCACGATGGAGGACATTTCTGAAAGAATTTCAGAATAAAACCGCATTTCTGAGTATTTCTTTGTTCAAATTGTGATGGATCAGGAGCAGATGAAAACCTGCGGTTTAAAAAAGCTCTGGTTTGTGACGCAGCAACTCTCATGGAAAGCCCGAAGTCTCCCTGCTCCGCTCTAATTCTGAAGCATCCACTTGTGGACAAATAGATCCATTAACGTCTTCATTTTCCTCATCTGAGCTGGAATCTGGCTCCAAACTGTACAGCTGGGAAGCTCCAATATTGCTCGCTGTTCTTTTTTTTTTGCTACGTTAATTTTAGCTTTTTTGGGGAGACTAACTTCCACGCCGACGGTCCCGCCCACAACTTAGAGACGAATTTCTGATGAACTCCAGCTGCAGACATTTTTTCTTAAAAAAACCACACAGGCTTTTGGCTAAAAAACTGCATAATCACAATTAAAAGACCGCTGGGAAGGATTTTACAATAGAAAAACATATAGTTGGAGTTAACTCAAACAAAGAGCCAGAAGGTTTGCAGAATTTTATTGTCAAGTAAAATATTTAAAAAGGATTTAGCTTTACTAGCCAAACAAGTCTGGCAGAAAAATGTGAAAATGTGCAGAAACGTAGCTGAACATCATCATCATTTGTGATTTACAGATCCATGTCAGAGCTGCTGCATTGTTGATTTGTGCTTCTGAATCTTTTCAAGTTTACTTATTGGTGTGATGTGTTTTACTGAGTTTGATCTCTTTCCATTAAATATAACTCGTTTTTCTTTGGCTGTCTGTTATATTAGTGTTCTGAGTCTGCACATGTGAACTGTCTTGACCTTTAGTCACATGGACCACACTGTTGATGTCGCCTGGTCTTCTGGCGATAATAATACATCATTAAATTGTTTGTTTTCATTTACAGCAGGGGTCTCAAACTGAAGGCAGAGTCTGGGTTCTGGGCCGCATCATCAGCGTGCATGCACGTGCGCACAGCTCATGGGTTTCTAAGAGCCAATGCTGGTTTGATTTAGAAATTTAAAAAATTCCAATCTTCTCCAATCTTTTTTAAATGTTATTTTATAACACAAAATAAGATGAAGAAGGACCCCGGTGTAAACAAGTTTCTAACTTCCTCAGTTAGATCCCTTCTTTGGTTGTAAATTTGTGAGCGATGTGTACTGTGTTATTAACTTTTTTCTGTAAAAAGTTAATAATAAAATCAATCAACAAATACATAAACAAATAAAAAATCAACAAGTAAATAAATCAGTATTAAATGTCAGTTTTGCTCTTTTCAGATTTAAACATCCTTAATAACACAGTTCAATTAACACTGTTACATTTGAACTGTTAAACACTAAATAAGATTTAAATTTCACAGTTCTTTGACCTCCATCATGGGTTCTTCTCAACATGGCTTCTCTTGCCTACTTCTTACTGGACACTTGGCAGAGTTTCCTCTCCATATTGAGCACATTTAGTTTGAGGGAGGAAGCAGCAGAGACCCTCAGTTTGGCTTCAAGATGATTAACAGGAAGTCTGATCCTAATGTTGGAATTAATGAAGTTCAAGGTGGAGAAGAGATTTTTGCACAACTACGTGTTCCCAATTTAGAATCTGAGCTGAATGGTTTTTTTTTTGTTTGCTCTTTAAATTGCCAAATCAGTGAGGGAGAAACAAAAATCATTAATCAAAAATATAACTAAATTAAAACGTTCATATGAAAGTGGGGGCCGCAAAAAACCGTCTTGGGGGCCGCAGTTTGAGACCCCTGATTTAGAGACAAAACGAGCAGAGTTCAGAGTTTTACAGTTTTGCATTTATTGATGAGTCTGTTCATTCACTGAGGTGAAATCTGCTCTTCTCTTCTTCTTCAGGTTCTGGACTTCGCTGCTACAAGTGCTCAGATTACACGGGACGCTGTGAGAACGTGCAGGAGTGCACGTTTGAAGACTCGTGCATTTCCCTGAGTGAAAGTGGTCAGTTTGCCCTAAAACAGAAAAAAAGACAGAGGTTTTGTTGAAACAGCTGTCTAACACACAAAACACACAACGACAGCTTAAGACTCAGAATCTCCAAAGTGATGTTTGTTTTCAGAAGCTCACAGAGGAATCAATGCTGCTGCTGCTGTGTGTGTGTGTGTGTGTGTGTGGGTGTGAACTTTTTCCTTTTTGCTCAGTTTTCAGTTTGTCTGTTTTTTTCTTGGTTTTTTTTCTTTACATCCATATTTGGTTAAAATGTTTGAATCTTATTTGTAAAGAAAGCATTTTTCATAGAAATGTAACTCAAAGTGCTTTACATGATAATGACATTTATCAACTTCAAACCAAAAGCAAACCCTTAGCAATATTTTAGTCTAAATAAGTGTACTACAAGTATATTTTGCCTTCACTCAAAGTGAGGCAGTACACTTGAAGTTTAATTTTTGATGTACTATCAATACATTGCTTACTTAAAATGTTCCAAATTAGTCTGAAGAAGTATTCATTTAGTATACTTCTTACACTACATGTACATGCTCTATGGCAGGCATGTCCAAAGTCTGGCCTGTGGAAAATGTGAGCTGTATTCACATTTCTACCAGGCAACAGGCTCTTGTCATAAAATCAATGATATGTGGCCCCAACCACTTTCTAAGAACTGAGTGTAAAGTTTTTGAAGATGTGACTCAGATTTAATGTTGAATCAAAGCTTTTTTTTTCCAGAAAATCTTTATTTCTGGTCTTCTAATCAGAAATTTCCATTCATTTTGGTTAAAATATCTTTAGATATACTTCTGTTCTATATGAAGAAATGAGAAGTATCCCATGGGGGGGGGAATGAATAGCTCATTTGTATTTAATGTTATTATAACAATTAGAGCAAATGTTTGGCACATTTCACCTCACCAAATTTCGTCAAAAGTTTGGACATTCCTGGTATACAGCATACTTCCTGTACCTTACAGTATACCTAATAAATTAAACTTCAGGTGTACTACTTTTTCCCAAGGGAAAACAAAAACCTTCACACACAAAAAAATGGTAAAACACACATATTGCCCCCCGACCCGCACACACAACATAATAAAGCATAAAATGATGCATGAATAAGTCGCAAATTAGAATGATACCAGTGATGCATTAGATTTAAGAGCCTCTTTCATGAAACCCAAGCACCCTGTGCAGAAAAAAGCAAAGAATTCCAAAAAAATAATTAAATAAATAATCCTAAACTACAACCAAAAAAGCAACACAAAGGTTAAATTCAAATATGGTCCTTGGAGTTATAATGAAGCAGCAGGGCAGAGAGGAAAATTTGCTGACCCTTGTAAAAAAATGAGTACACTTGAAGTTAATTTTATGAAGTGTACCTGATTGAGTTTAAGTACAGCAAGTATGCTATTGATCAGGGGACTGGAACCCTCAACACTTAAAGAGTCAATCAGGTCCATTTCTCTCTGAGCCACAGTTTCACTTCATCCTTGGAAAAAATAATAAATCAAATCAAACTTCATTTATAAAAAGCACTTCTCGCACTTGGCTTAGCTCGAAGCGCTTAATACAATAATTTGTTTTCATGTTATTGTTACTGATTGATTAATTGATTGATTAATTGGTTGATTAATTGATTAGTTTATTTCAAGCATTAATTGGACAGTACAAGACAAAAATAATCACACAGAATTATCAAACATTCATATCATTACTAAGACAATGAAATGCATGATTGAAAGAAAAGAAAAAAACCAAAAAATCAAATAAAAACAACAAGTGACATTAACAACATTCATTAAATATAGTGATTAAATACTAAAGTCTAAAGCGCTTGATTGATTGCTTGAAAAGGAGTGGGCAGAAGCGAACATCCATAATCCCACGCCTAGTTAGTTACTTCATTTTATAGTTTACATATTCCTACACATTGCAAATCAAGTTTTCAAGTAACAAAAAAGTGCTTATTGATCATCATCTGAGAGAATTCTAACATTCTTTTTTTTCAATAAGCAGTATTGTTTTACACTGTGGGTAACCATTATATAATAAACTAGAACATGTAATTATATTAATCTGGTAATCATTTCTATATATTTCAGATCAAGTAAAAAATGTATTAATAAGAATTAATAATGAAAACCTTTCAATAATCATTATTGCACATTACACAATTTAATACTCATTGGTTGTGATTAAAAGAACTTTGATTATTTCACTACAGTCAAGTTCACACGTCAACATATTTGAAATTATTCAAACCCCAGTTGAACTCTTCTTATCTTCCTATTGTGAAATTTGATTTTCTGTGTACATGTTCTTAAATCTTTGGATGTTTGAGCTTATTACTTAACCTGTTCCAAAGTTTAGAGCCACACACTAACTTTTCTTTGTGGTTCTTTTCAGTTTGATCAGGAAGTTCCTACATCCTCTCAGTTTGTAGCCTCCTTCATTTTCTAAGAAATGTTTTTTAATATTCAGTCATGTTTTTCCACTTGCTCCACATAGAATTTGGGAAGTGCAAAAATCAACAAGGTCATACAGTTTTAAAGGTCTGGATTGATAAAATAAATTGTTTGTATGATCAAGATAACCAGTTTTATGTATAATTCTGATGGCTTGTTTTTGAAGTAAAGAGAGAGTGAACTTGTAAACTTTTATAATTATTACTCCAGATTTCTATACAGTAGGTGAAATATGACAATATTAAGGAGCAGTATAAGTTACTAATATCATAATGAACTTTTGCTTATATTGGCACACATAAAACATAAACATACAGGAAAAATGTGTCTACTTTTTCAAAATATTAGACAGATAGGCTCACATGACTTCCTTTCAAAATAAAAGACACCTTGTGTCACAAAAGATTGTTTCAATGTAGCAAATGTAGTAATCTGGAATGATGTCAGCAATGATCGATAAAAAACAACCCTTTAAATTTATTGTTCGTGGTGCATTTTGCTTTTCTGGTTCCCTTTAGACAGATTTTTCTTTCAGTCAACTCTATGGATTCAATTGCGAAATGTTTTGAAATATATTTGTTCTTTCCAGCAGCTGATCAAATAGATATGAGTTAAAGACTTTTTATGTTAGTCAGATTTTACTGTTACAATTGCCATTTTTTATGTTTTTGCTGTTTTTTTTAGACCCGTTTCTGTAATTGTCAAAGTTTTCTCTGACTGAATTTTTATTATTTTCTTGCTCTTCTCGTTGACCTCCAGGTGGGAAGACGATCCGTCAGTGCATCAGGTACACGGACTGTGACATTTCCCGCCTTAAGCAGATGTTTCCGGCGATATCCAGCTTCTCGTATCGATGCTGCAACAGCAACCTCTGCAACTCAGGCAGCGCAGTTACCACGGCAACGCCGGTCCTGGCCCTGATGGGCTCCCTGCTGAGTGTTTGCTGGTGCTGGCTGTGAACAACCACTGTCATGCAATTTTGAAATCGATTTTATTTAAGTAACATCTGCTCCTCAGGTCTAAAAATGTGTTTGTAAATTGACTTTCAAATTCATATTTTGTGGGTTTAACATTAAATGAAGAACTTTAATGTTTTGGGCGTGTTGCTGGTTTGTTGGATTTGTCTGACATAAAGTGAAAGAAATAAAACTTGACGGATGTAGTTTGGGTAAACCTGAAATCTAAAAATTGGACTTTTGGGGACTGAATTTTCAAATGATGTTTTTTAAGAACAAAGAATCAAAATCTGGATCTGCTATAACGAAGATCTGTACACCGCATTTTTGATTCGGTTGATCAGCTTTGCCCCAAGTCCTGCTTTATCTGACAGTTTGAAACGTTTCTGCTTTTTGAATGGAATCACATCAAACTCTATGAATTTGTTTTTCCTTCATTGGAGGAGAATCTTGACAGTAACAAAATTACAGGAAAGGATTCAAATCCAGGCCTTCTAGCTGAAAGGCAAGAGTGCTAACCACTACACCACTGTGCAGCCCGCAATTTTTCATAGACAACTAGTAATCACAAAACTCCACATTCTAAGACGTAGCACACATTTCTACTGAAATGTACCAAGGGTTAAAAGGTTTCAGAAACGTGCATCACAGCCACAGTCCAGCAAACAGATGCAGCTTCATGCGTGAACAGAACATTCAGTCAGAAGAATCAGAACAGCAAATCTGACGTTTTCAACAATCCTACAAATCAAACCTAAGTAAAGAACATCTTTTAATTCCCACTCTGATCATCTTATGAACTATTTTCAAAGTGTTTAAAGTGGTCTTTTAATTATGATCATGCCGTTTTTAAGCCAACATTTTTTTTAATTGTCGTTTTTAGGACATAATTTCTTCCTTTTCACTGGAGTAGGTCTTAAACACCCAAAAATCCCCTAAAATAACAATGCAGATAGCAAAGAAAAAGGATGTAGCAACTTGCACTAAACCGATCAGGTATAATTTCAATACTCTTACCAGAGTGAACCTGTTTTTAGAGACCAGGATCTTTATGTTTGCTTCTGAAGGAATATGATCCTCTGTTGCATTATCTAAAGTTTGAAAGAAGGCTTTTAAAGCACACAAAACATGCATTAGCGCACCTTAAAAATGATTATGTTACATATTTACCATATTGGATGTCTGTTGAATGTATGTCTATAGCTGAAAACATCAACAGAGCCATGATTTACAAATCTGACATGTGTTTGTGCCCAGTGGGGCAGGTTTAACTCTCTGACAATAAAACACACACACACACACACACACACACCAGGGAAAATCAAAACTTGTTTTATTATTGATCAGAAATAATATCTGAGAGGACTAAAATACATTGACACATCTTTACCCGCTCGAGCTGCAGGAAACAAACACAGAAGCAGATGAAAAATCATCACAATAGAACGGCAACGGCATTTACACAAAAACACAACATGTACAATAACTGGAGGCCGGTGAAATGAGTGTAGTTTGTGTGCTGTTCTGTGTGTGTCAGGTTTTTGTGTCTCTAAGCTGTCCCTCAGACTGCTCAGTTGGAATGTTACAGCTTCTATGCTTGTTGTATGAATTTGTCGTCATTGTGAGTCCCTGACTTTAAGGCTGTCTGGTCATATGATAAGTTTCTTTTGTTTTGCCCTCCTGTGATCCTCTGAGCATTGCATTGTGGGATGTATCCACGAACACCAACCCCGCCAGCCTGAGTGTGGTTCTGTGAGATTGTAAGTCTGTCTTCAGTCGCTTATGTCCCCCAGGTCCTCCTCCTCCTCTGCCTTTGGTCCGATCACCTCCAGCCGCACCGTCTTTTTCTGTCCCTTTAGCTCCACCTCCGGCTCCGGTCTTTCCGACTGGGCATACCAGGGCTGCGGGGCAGAGCTGGTGCAGGCCCGGCCCCCTCTGCGAAAGCCTCCTCTGCCAGCACGGACTAACCCCCACCCTTGTAGGTTAGCCTCCGCACCTCCGTCCTGGACTCCTCTGGTCTGGTCCAGCTCTTTGGCGCTGAGTGACGACATCCGCACCGGAACGGTGTTGCCAAACTTGGAGTAGTCGACGCAGTATCTGCCATCCTCCTCTGTGATGATGGAGACGAAGCGCCGCCCCCACAGGATCTCCTCTGGGATGTAGGAAGTGCGAGCCTGCATGCTGATCCCTGTGGTCTCCACCACACCTGTGAGGTGAGGAAAGGTGACGGATTAAGCATCTCCTGAGCAACAATGATGCCTCCGCGGATCCAGAAGTTCTGACTGACCTTCCAGGATGACGATAATCTCCAAGTCTTCGGAAGCCAGCAACTGGGCGGACAGCTCGTAGAGTGGGCTTCCTCGCTCCATGGTGTGGCTGATGATGAGAGGAGACACCAGGAAGATACCGTTACTCCTCAGTGGGTTCTCCACCTGGATGTCCAACTGGCACACTGGGATCACCTCGCCCTCTGCCGTCACCGTTCGCCGGATCACCTGAGGAGAAACGGTGCAGCTCGGATTAACCAGAACCTCTTCAGCCGTCTTGTTGCAGCTGTTTTGGGTCTTTGTTGTGTTTTTGTCACCTGGAGCTGCACAGTGGCTGAGATGATCATGCTCTTCCTCAGGTCTCCAACTCTAAACATGAAGGTTGGCCGGCCATTTCGGGGAGCGATGACTGCGTTTCTGGAGAAGATGAGCGTCTCTGCCCGCCGGTTGGCCTGCGCCGTCTTCATGAATACACAGCCGAGCATCACCGCATTGATGATCAGGCCCAGGATATTCTGAATGATCAGAACGACAATGGCTACGGGACACTCCTCCGTCACCATCCGGCCGCCAAAACCGATGGTCACCTGGAGCAGCAAAAGCGTTACCATGGAACCGACAGCTCTGGCAGCCGTCGAGCTGCAGCGGCTCCCCCACCTGCACTTCAATGGAGAAGAGGAAGGCTGAGGTGAAGGAGTGGATGGCGGTGACGCAAGGAACTGGTCCAGGATCGCTGTCCAGATCACGGGGCTTCAGGTCGCCATGAGCAAACGCCACGAGCCACCAGACCATGGCAAAGAGCATCCAGGAGCAGAGGAAGGCCGAGGTGAAGATGAGGAGGGAGTGCTGCCACTTCAGATCCACCATGGTGGTGAAGACATCCTGCAAAAAGCGACCCTGGAAAACAAAACCATGGATGATCAATAAATGAATGTCCAGCAGCAAGAGGAACCCTGACCGCCTGTTTCTCCTCAAAAGCTGTCCTGAAGCATTTTAAATCTGAAACTCAACTTCAAGCTTTTACTCTGAAACATCCTGCTGAGAGGAGAAATGAGGAGGAATCAAAGGTCCTTCTCAAGCAGAATTACTGTAAACCTTCAGCTCCGAGAATTCAATTGTAGGGACGCCCATCTTCTTTATCATTATTTGCAATTGCAATTGAAGCACTGAAGCAGTCCGTTCTGATGCCACAATAATCGGATTGGTTGTTGGTCAGAAGGTTCACGCCAAAAGATTTGCTCAGATACATTTACAATTTTACTTTTTTTAAAGATTAAAAGCTTTTCAGAACCAGGACTGTAGAGAGAGAACCTTTTATTTTGAAGGAATGATCAGAAGCTTCATTAAATCTCATTGACGCTTTGGTCCTGTCCTGACAGTATGAACATCATGAATGATGGAGTCCGTGTATTCCCCACCTGCTCCCTGATGTTCTTGTGAGCCACATTGCAAGACCCGGTTTTGGTGATGAAGCGGGGTCTCTGAAACTTGGACCTGCAGCGGTTCGGCTGGTTCTGGTCCTCTGCCAGACGGGTCAGCAGGAAGCCATCAGGCAGCAGGCCCTTCCTGGCCAACATGATGCTGTAGACACACACACATGCGCGTGCACACACACACACACACACACACAAGAACACATTTAGAACTGGACCAGAATTTATCACACAGAACCTTTGTCAAATGATTTGAATGGATGTTGGGAAAAATGATTAAAGGTGATTGGAGAAAAGTTTTTTTTTGACAGAACAACTTTTCTAATAAACCAGCTCAATCTTTCCCTGTTGTATGAAAAAAATTTTTTTTTTGTCAAAATAGTTCTATTTGGCTCATTCATACATAAAATAAACAACAAGAAGGCTTTTGGAAATAATAATTTTGTCCTTTTTTAAAATAATCTGTATTTTTTGTACAACAGAAAATGACTTTCCCGCACTTTTAATCCTATTCTAGAGTGATAAAATAACTCGACGCAGAGTAACGTGGTAACGGAGTACTTCCTGTACCTTTTTTTTGTTTTAGTTACACCAAACAGATTAACCGGAAAAGGCGCGGATGAATCTCAGGTGAGGTTATTTGAAAGGTTCGGTGTGAATTTCCGGTCATCTTTCCCACGTTACGATCACATCGCAAACTCGACCCTCATCCTCCCCATCATCATTAACCTTCATCACCAGCAGTAGTAACAAGCCGCCGCGTGGCGCACACGGCGACACAAGGTCACGTGAGGTTACCTGCACAGGTGTCAGCCTCGATCAAACTCGGAGGACGTGGAAAAACTCCTAGTGGACTACGTCGACGTGAACCGCAGCACGGACTCCATCATTGACCGCTTACGGTCTTCGCACAACCAGAGACAGTCAAAACCGGAGCAACAAAAGGGTACGACACAGCTTCCGGTCAGTCCTTCAAAACAAAAGGTTCAGAGACTCTACAGTTAAACTTTTACTTTATTTATTTATTTGTCTATATGTGTATAGAATATACACTTAGAACTGTATCTGAATATATTTTCAGAGTGTAGGTTAAAAATATTTGAACATTTCGTTTAATTATTTTTTCTTTTTTTGGGGCAAAGAGCCAAGAGTATTTTGAAAGTCCGTTTCCGGCAATATGTTGCTCAAAAGTGTAAACTTGACCACGTGCTGCGAGATGCTGTGCAGGTTCTTTCTCCAGATGTACTCTAATGCCAGCAGGTTTTAACGATTTTTCCACCAATTTTTGGATTTTTTAAAATGTGTTATTGTTGGGGAAAATGTGAAACTTAGAATAATGGTGATCTGTTTTTAGAGGTCTTTATGACAAATTTTACATTTTAACACTGATTTTAAAATTCATTTATTATCTTTATTGCCTTTACAGTATACTATAATCCAGCATATCATAAAGAAAACAAAAATGCAAAAATATTCATGCTAAATGATCATAAAGTATCATTCGTGTTCTTCTGGTTATTAGTACCCCGTTTGACCTGCAGAGGGCAGCAAACTCGCAGCTACAGAAAGTAATTGTGTGACTTCTCCTGCTCTCTTCGTACGTTTTTCGCCACGTAAAAACTCCATACTGTCAGCGATCTCAGAAATATTGGTATCAAAACGTTAATCTCGTTCAAGATATTACTGCTTGTACTTTTGGTATTCATTAATTTTATAGTTTTTGAAATATCAAGCAAAATATGCCTCATAGGAAATGAACCAGAAATTCTTCAGAAACTTCAAAAACTTTGTGCACTTTGAAACCTTTGAACTTTTGCATATTTGCAGCTAGAGACACCATTCAAACTCTAAAATGTTCAGTAAAGGTTGAGCAATTTAATGTGTAAATTGGCATGTTATTTTTGTAGTTTTTGATATTTTACACAATTTTCGAGATTTTTTAAACACATTATTGAAACTGTGCACTTTTAAAACGTATACAATACTGGTATCATTTGTTTGGCTTTCAGTGCCCGCCCTCCCATGCTGTTGGTCACATGACGGCGAAAAGGGCCAGTGGAGGTATCGAACGTACCCACTTCTCAGGGCTGCAGACTGAAGCGTCTGAATCCCGGTGACCGGAACTGACTTGTTTACGTTTCATGCGCTGCGGGCGCGATGACTTAAAAGAGCGGGTGGACAGCGGGCGGCGGACAGTGGCGGGGAAAGCCCAGTTCTGCGGTGCTTTGGGTTAGCTACCTGGGCTAAGTAGCAGCCCACTCGTTCCAACGGTTCCAGAAAGGCGCCCTCGGAGGACGCGGAAAACCGCCGCCCGGTAGGAGGGGCGGTGCCCGCCTCCCGGACTGACCCCGCAGGATGGTTGTCCGGGCGCCACTGAAGGGGAAACAGGGCGGTGAGATGCGGTAGGTGGTTAGCTTACGGCCTGGCGGCCAACAGACACCCCTTCCTCTCTGGTTTTCTCCTTCCCGGCCTCCGTCAACAGCATGGAGCAGACCCTCAACCCGCAGCCGCAGGTCCCGGAGGGCTCCTACAAGAGTAAATATCTAATGTGCTTCTATATTGTCAGTCTGTTAGCGCTGACCTTTGACCTCTGACGCCCCCGACCCTCTGCAGTGACCGAGGAGGACGTGAAGAGGCTGATCGAGTTGAGGGCTTCCAACGAGACTTTGTTTACAGGAAAGAGAAACTCTGCAAAGATAGCATGGAGGTAAGATGCTGCAGGTTCTGCTTGGACACGATGGTTCTGGAAGGGTGACCTTAATCACAAGTTTTGTGGGTTTACATCAGCTGGGTCTTTTTGTTTCTCAGCACTATCTTGAAAGGACTAGGACTGGAAGGGAAGCTGACCGCAGAGCAGATCGCCAAGAAATGGGACAACCTGCGGACCAAGTACAAGGTGAGATGCAAGGATGCAGCAGGTGTGGATGCGATTGGAAAAAAACTGTCCTGTTTGGAAACAGAAAAAACCCACTCTAATGAAAACGATGTTTTTGGTGTTAACATGCTCCTGTAGCGCCTCTTTATTCAAATTGTTGTGATTCAGCAGCAGATAAAAAAATGCAGTTGGAAAAAAGCTTGTAGCGATGACATCGGCGCTGCAGTCGGTGGGCCACAAGCTCCCCGCTCCGCTACATTCTGATGCATCCACTTGCAGGCAAACATATCCATCTTTGATTTGATTTTGTCTGAGCCGCCTCTGGCTCCAAACTGTACGCCTGGAGAGCGCCAATATCGCTCGCCATTTTTTGTTGCATCCCTAATGTTCGGTTAGGGGTGTGAGGGGCTGTAAGATAGTGAGAGAGAGTCTTAACCATTGACTGTGTGGTGTTAACAGCTGGTTAATGGGGAAAAGAGATGCATTTCTGATAAATTCCTGTCGCTCTGCAGAAACTATGACTTAGAAAGCGACGCAACTTTTAGATTTAGGCTAAAAACGGCATAATCATAATTAAAAGACCACTGGGAACACTATTAAATGGATCAAAAGAGGATCAGAGTGAGACTTTAAAAGGATTTAAACATTTGATGTTCACACAGACTGTGGACATTCCTTTACCAGCCTGCAGGGGTCACTGTTTGTGTGTCTCAGGACCTGAAGCAGCCTTACCATGGCCGGGACCCCACTGGGGGTGTCATGGAGTCATGGCCCTGGTTCCACATCATGGATGAAGCCATGCAGGGTCGCCTCTACAACACCAACCTGGTTCTGAGTCCGGAGAGCGCTGACAACAGTGCACAACGCAGCAACGGGCAGCCCAACCAAAACCAGGAGAACACAGACATCCTGGAGTTTCTCATTAAGACGGAGATGGAAGACACGGTGGCGGTGGAATCGGCAGAGAGTGATGGAGTGGTGCATTCGGAGGCTCCGCCCACTGAAGGTGTCCCAATGGGTTGGAGGAGAATGACTGAGTGCTCGTACAAAAGTACGCATCCTCGGCGTGTCGGAACAAAGCCGAACCGGAGTTCTGGTGACTTCTTCCTTTTGTCTTAAACTGCTTTTCCTCTGCCGACAGTGACCGAACCGGAGACAGAGAGGATGATCAAACTTCGAGCAGCAAACGAGGTGCTCTTTACCGGAAGGAAGCACTCAGCCAAGCCCGCCTGGAGGTGAGCTCACCGGGTTTGCAGGCCTTCATCAGGTCACCAGATGGAAGTGCTGCTGCAGATCTGCTCAGCAGGTCGGCTTACCAGTTTTATAAAGATAATTACAAAGCAGATGTAAAAAGAAGTTAGAAAGTATTCAAATTCATTATTGTCATTTAAAACAGAGGTCCCCAAACTTTTCCATGTGAGGACCACATAACTTATTCTTCTGTGATGCGGGCCGGGGTCAGTTTGTAGGCGAACAGAAAAAGTGCAACAATCGCAGGGTGTGTCTCAATGTAAACATTTATGGTTTTCCAGAATGCCATAAATAGCAGCATCCTCGTCAAATTACAGCCGGTTGCTGATTATTCTGCATTATTTATGAAGTTGTGTGGAAACAACCGTTTTAATGAGTCTGTATTTGGAGTAAATCTCCTGGTTTTTGTTTGTTAAATGCAGCTTTCTTTTATTTTGAAGTCAAAGGCTCTTTTTCTGTTTCATCACTGACTCTTTTCTGCTAAAAGAAACTATTCAAATACTTTTTTTTTTTTTGTTAACTTTGCTAGCTTGAGGATGTCAATTTTGTGGTCGTGCAGGCGCTTTAAGAAAGTAGCGGATGTTTTTTTGGCTCGTGACCGAGCGACTTGATGTGTGTCCAGTCTGAGTCGGATTTGGTTGAGAGAATCCAATAGTTTTCCAAAATAAAACTTCCTACAGAATCAGATTTTTTTTCTTCTTTCGCGGCCTGGTACCCACGGACCGGTACTGGTCCGCAGCCTGGAGGTTGGGGACCACTGCACTATACTATACTTTTTGCCATCATTGTCTCCAATGGCTTCAGCATCAACATCTACAGACACGAGCAGAACGCGGACTTCAAAAGACATGACCTCAATTTCAAGTACCTCAGGCAAACTAATGATCACCTGACAGAGTTCACTGATGCTGCAGGAGGGAACCAGAAGGACACTCCACCACCTCAGTCAGGAACAACCCCCCTCTGCTCTCCTGTGTCCTGCTGGAGGGTTCAGTGATGCTGAGCGCGTCAAAGCATCGCTCTGACTTTCATCTCTTAAAACGTCAGATCTGTTGATTTGTTCTGCAGAGCCATCCTGTTTGAGCTGGGTCTGCAGGGAAAGGTGACCACAGACCAGCTGGCCAAGAAGTGGGACAACCTAAAGAGGAGATACAAGGTAGAGCCATAATCCCAGTGTTTGCTGATGGTGGTGCAGCTCAGTTTCAGTTCCTCTGTTTCTCCTCCAGGAGCTAAAGTTTCCCTCTCGCGGCGTGGACACCAACCCAAACTCCTGGCCCTGGTTCTACCGCATGAACGATGCCATGGAGGGACGCTTCTCCGGCGCTGCGCCCATCCTCACTCCCATAGTGGAGGACGAAGACGAGGATTGCGAGACACTCTCCTCGACGCCAAAGAAACGAGCCCGCCGCAGCCGAGGGGGGATGGCGGAGTTCCTGACTGAGTCAGAGATGGACCTGCTGGTCGATAACGAGGACAAGAACGGATCCACGGCTTTGGGAGATTTCCACCGACTCACAGAGTTCTCTTACAAACGTGAGAAGATGTCTGTGGAACATCGCTGTTAAAGCAGGGATTGAAAATCTCTTAAACTCTGATTTTTTTTCACAATATTGCTCAGAAAAGGGTTTGAACAGTTTTAAGTTTCAATGTGGAGTTTTAACTTTTTGATAAACCAGATGCCATTTTTTTTTTTGTTTGTTTTGGGGTTTATTGTAATCATTTTTTAGCATAATCAAGGAGAAATCATTACTAAAAGTTGAACCTGCAGGTCCTTTGAGGATCTGATTAGATTTAAGAGTTCTTGAAAGTACTTAGGATTTTACAAGCTCAAATTTCACCTGTAAATACATTTTCAACCTGACATTTTAGTTAAGACTATTATTTGGTTTGGTAAAATTTTTGGTTCTGAGGTTGCTGTTTTTTTGGTTCGAAAGAAACCGTAGTGTTGGTGTGTTGCTCAGATCTTCCTGTTTCCATACCAAAGATAATCTGGTTTGATCCGGGTTCTCCTGTTTTTGTCCGCAGTGACAGATGAGGACACTCAGCGGCTGGTTGAACTCCGAGCCTCCAACGAGTCTCTGTTCACGGGGAGGAGGAACACTGCCAAGCCCGCCTGGAGGTGAGGCAGCGCTCCCAGCATTCCCGAAGCAGCAGCTCTGAGCAGCGACCGCATTCAGCTCATAAGTCTGAGGCCTTCTGAGGAGGCTGGATCGTCTTCTGCTCATCAGCTTGGTCTACTCGCTGAAGACCAAAGATCTTCCTCCGATGATGTTTCTGTTTTTGTGCTTGGTTCTACCTCAGGGGAATCGTGAAGGAGATGGGTCTGGCTGGGAAGATAACGCCTGATCAGGTTGCTAAGAAGTGGGACAACCTAAAGACCAAATTCAAGGTGATGATGTCAGCAGTTTGTTCTGCAGGCTGATGCAGAGCAGCAAAACACTGTGCAACATTAACCCTTTTGGATTTACTTTGATTTCTGGATCAACTAAACAGAAAACGTGTTCTGATGTGAATCTACATCACAACATAAGTCTGCTTAAACTATTACCACACAAACATTAAAGACCCACTCAGAAAAAAAAATCACCTTTTTGGTGTCCTCAAAAAGCGTGTAAACAAATGGATGATGGGAAATGAAGGTAGGCTTACTCTGTGCCAACAGTCCCATAACTCAGAGGGGAATTTTGAATGAACTCCTCCTGTTTTGCAAAAACGATGTTCTAGAAAACAAATCAAGTTTTTGGTTTTGTCTTAAAATTGCATAATCATAAGTGAAAAACTTCTGGGAGCACTTTTAAAAAAGAAGAAAAAAAATGATTGGAGAGCGACTTGTTGAACACAGCATGTAAAAGTGTACAATGCATGGTGAAAATAGTAAGTGAACTCCCAGGAGAATAATTAATCTGGGACCTGGAATTGACTTAGGAGTGTTGGTTTTACATGTTGTGTTCAAGAAACACGTTTGTGTGGTACAAGTTTAAGGAGAATTGTGTTTCTCTATTGATGTGAGTTTCTGTTTGATTCATGCAAAAATCAAGGGAACCGATAGGTTTCACATACTTTTTTACTAAACTGTATTTCACATTTTTGTCTTTTGGTAAGTTTTAAAGGTTAAAGGATGAAGAAAGGCTTTCTGCTTTGTCTTTTTTTTTTTTGTTTATAAGTGCTTGAAATGAGTCCAGAGTTTTATTTGGATGGATTTGATCATTTTATTTAAGTATCATTTATTTACGTATTATTTTAATATAATGATGCTTTCTGGTACCAGAAAGAAAATCTAATATGTCAAACAAAAAAATTCACAAGTTGGTTGTTTTCACCTGAACGTTTCCGAGTTAAAAACTTTCAAGTTTCCTTTTTCATACCGTATACTTTTACTTATCAGATATTGCAGTTTTATTTCAAATGAATTGAATGAATATAATGTCCCAAAGTTGTGAAAATATTATGAATTTCATTTTTCTAGCCTTTTCAAGCAGGAAAAGGAAAAAAAAAACCATCTCATCAATTTTGCATGTTTGATAAATGGCCACCAGGGGGCGGTGTTGTTTAAGCTCTGTTCTGTCTTAAGGACTTGAAGTTTCCTCCTCGGGGAATGGAGGGGCAGACCAATCCGGCCTCCTGGCCCTGGTTCCAGCTCATGAGCGACGCACTGGAGGGGCGCCTGTCGGGAAAGGCTCCCAAAGTAACACCCGTGTGGACCAACGATGAAGACGGCGTGTTTGCCTCGTCTCCGCCCGTCGACAGGGATTGCTCTGTGGCAGACAGGAGCAGCGTGTTGGAGCTGGACAGCATGGTGGGCGGAGACAACTGCGAAGCTGATGGGACCATCACGTACATCGACGCCAGTGGAGAGGAGTGTTCAATGCCGTCAGAGCTTTCGTACAAAAGTAGAGCTAACGTTTAACAATGCAACGCCTTTGTGTGATGAAGAAACCTAACGTCACTGCTGCTGTCTGACAGTGAGCGACCAGGACACCAGGAGGATGATCAAACTCAGAGCCTCCAATGAGTCGCTGTTCACCGGGAGGAGGAACGCTGCCAAAGCAGCATGGAAGTAAGACCTCCGGCATGTTGACAGCTACCAGCAGCGTGAGCTGTGTTCATGTTGTGTTCCGCTCACCCTCAGAGCCATTCTGAAGGAGCTCGGGCTGCAGGGAAAAGTCTCCACCTACCAGATGGCCAAGAAGTGGGACAATCTGAAGAGAAGATACAAGGTACGCTCTGCATCCCAGTACCAGTGCCCAGGTGTCAAAACTCCAGGCTGAGAACTAATGTACAGTAGCTGAGGCAAAAGCTGACAATAACGAGTTTTAAAAAAGCTCAGCTGATTGACACAGAACAGTTCTGGTCATCGACTGTATCTGAGAACTGGACTGAGTGAGTGTGCCATCACCCATAGAAAATGACTTACTCTGGCCCTAACCAAATTAAGTCGATTCAGTCACCATTTTTCCGCCATACGGACACCACCATGTTAGCAGCGTCAGAAAGCAGCGATTGGTCAGAAATCTGTCAAACACTTTTATATATACTTTTATTGAGGCATCTGATTGGTCAGCTTATAATAATAATATGACTTGCACTACAGAAAACATGTCATAAAAAAACATTAGGATTATCAAGAGCATGTTTAAAAAAATGTAGTAGATCAAGAATGGTTATTCTGACCAATAGACTGACCAAATGACTGAATGATATCTGTTTATTTCTCTTTTGAAGTCTATGGGATTTTGGTTTCTTGAAACAGGTGGGTACTTCCTTTTTGGAACCCCAGGAGGGAGGGGTCACTCAGTCCAGTCCTCGATTAGTCCATAGTTATGATGCTATAGGAGTGAAGCATGCTGGGAGAAAGCCTTTGACTGTCGCTACCCAATCAGTCCCTGCAATGCATCTACTTCCACCAAAGCATTTTACGACACTTACTGGTTACACTAATAATCTCTTAAAATGTTTATAATAATAAATACGTTTATTTTAATGTGGACAAAAAACAAAGAAAATGGAAATGTTACAGATCAGGACTGCACGATCCGTACCGTGAATGTGCAAATGCTTTCTTTCTCCTTCTGTTTCGTTTGACGGCAGTTCACTCCCCAGTGTATGAGGACATGTTATTAAAGCTGCTGCGGGAGTCCATAACATCCCATCAGAATACGAAGGCCACAGTTCTCTTATTCCCCTGTTGAAAAAATAAAAAGGATCAAACAAGAGCGAATGACTGCACGCCATGTGGCTGTCTTTCGTTCATTGTCTGTTATGACAACAATATTCAATAATCGGTGTTGGCTTAGGGGATGTTATTTTATTTTGTGGAGCTGTAATTCATAGAGGTTGTTGAGGAAAACATGAATCCGCTGTTTAAATGGATTGAATAGTCTTAAAGGAGGCGTGGAACTGATCGGGTAGCCATTACAGATTGGGTAGCGACACTGACAGCGGGGCGCTCGTACAAAGTATTTAAAGCGACTTTCGTTCTTCAGATTTAGACTTGAAAGTACTGTTTGTACCGTTTCAGGTAAATGGACACCAGCAGGAAATTTATTTATTCTGGAATTTAGTTTAAAAGTTGTTTTTTTTCATCGCATCAATGCTGTAGACCCTCAGCATGGCTGCAGATTTGTTGGGATATGGTTGATGTTGAGGTCAAAGGTCTCCTCTCCTCAGGACCTTAAATACCCTCCTGTTGGGATGGAGAGTGTGGTGGACGGCGCCTTCTCCTGGCCGTGGTTTCACCTGATGAATGAAGCTATGGAGGGCCGGCTGGCGAACAGCGCCCCCCTCCTCACCCCTGTCACTCAGGATGATGAGCAGGCCCCTGACTCCGCCCCCAGACAGAGGCCCCGCCCCACCCCTCCTCTGCCCCCCTCCTCCTCCTCAGACTTTGAACAGAATGCGTTCGGGGACAACGCGCAGCCAAACCAGCAGAGCGCAAACCCATGCGACGGGCCACTGGGGGGGCTGGGCCGGGAGTGGGAGATGGTGGAACGGGAGCGGGCGGCGCTGGAGAGGGAGAGAGAGATGATGGAGCGAGAGAGAGCCACAGTGGAGAGAGAGAGGGCGGCGGTACAGGCGGAGCGGCTGTGGCTGGATCGGGAGCGGGCAGCGGTGGAGCGTGACCGCGCCATGGTGGAGCAGGAGCGGTTGGCGCTCGGCCGGGAGAGAGACGTCCTGGACCAGAGGGCGCTGATGCTGAACTCAGTGGGACACTCGGGTCACCTCAGCAGCCTCATGTAGACCCGAGTCTCATGGGGGTGTGCGCTGCCCCGATCCAGACATTCAATTCTTTCCTGAAGGAAACAGAGGCGCTGCTCCTCTGCAGTATCTCACTGTCACCACTGGGGGAAGACGAGCACGTTTCAGTGATTGAACGGAAGGCTGTGATGAGGTTTCTCTGAAGGTAAAGGCCAGACTTCTGACAAACGGATCCAGGTCACACCCTCACTCTCCAAGAACTTCCAAGTCCTGTGGAAATACTGAGGCTGAAGTGTCTCTTTTGGACCTCAGCCACAGACTGGATTCAGTTCTGAACCACAGATGGAACGCGCCCACTTGACTGGCAGTGTTTGAGGAGCCTGGGCTTGAACGGTTTCTGCAGTCAAGGAGTTAGTGCTCTCAGGAAGGCGGTTTGTGAGGATTGATTTCAGAATCAGAGGAGCCACTATGATGTTTGGCTCCACTGTGTGGAGACAGGAAGTGGTTTTGCTACAGGCAAGAAGCATCCAAACCTTATTTCATTGACAGACGCGCTCAACATCCGTGTTCTGTTGCATAGACCCTACCGATGACATTCTTCAGCATCATCTCTCAGCTCTCCTTTCATCACTTCATGTTGGATTGTTGACGGATGACTTGTGATGTAAATAAATAATGGGTAATGATATTGATAGTATAGTTTAGGTCGCTTTGTATAAAAATCTAAATGTATGTATAAAAATCTGACCATGGTTTCACATTAAATGTGTTTTTGTGAAGATCTTTTTTTTTTACTTTGAGTCATTTTATTCTGAAATGTGATTTAAGTGCAAATAAAAAAAAAATAATCAGTCTTTACACCGAGTGTGTATTAAAAAAAAATCACTGACTGCAATAAACTTGTTCTAAATTTGTGGAACGTGGTTTTTGCTCCCTGTGTCACCACCTCATAACTCCTCGTGGTGGCGCCAAACAAGAATGAGTAAGACAACTGGAACTTTTGGAGCCATGTCGAAAGTCTGGGTTCAGTACCAGGCTATTTTGATGAGATGACTAAAAGAGTTGCTGAACATGACCAACAGCACAAGAATCTTAGGAGGAAGAAGAAAAACCGGTCCGTCTGGTTTGATGTTGGGCCTGACTGCACATCTCCAGAGTTCTCAGCAGAAGATTTGCCCGACCTGTGGGAGGTGGACAGTTCTGGACTCCTGTTCTGATCACTGAGGATCTTTGCGTTAATCAGCAGTTATTTTTATCAAATCACTTTTTTTTTTAAATATGTCATGTCCAAACAAAGCTTTGCTTTTCCTCTGAGCTGCTGATGATCTTCGCAGTAGAAATAAAGTCTGCTCTTTAATGGTCTGTGTTTGTAGGCCTTAGGCACAACCACCCTAACGGGTGGATGCGGACTGTCTGTGGGCAAAATATGGGCAAACCTGTAATAGCGGAACGCAGTTGGAACGTACGAAATATCAAAGTCCTCAGGATACCGGAGGAAATAAAGATGCTGAGGATCCAAAATGACGATCAAGACAAGCGAATTGCAGATCTGGTACAAAGGGAGGGGATCTGGTGATGGCGGACAGCCTGTGGAGCTAGAGGTGAGCTCTGAAGCATCAGATGGCTGCCTTCCTGGAGTTCAAATGAATTAAATTAAGTTTTTTTTTTTTTATTGCACAAAAAGGTATTCTTCTTTAGCTTTTACTGACGGAGGCTGAAATCCGATTCTTGGGTTTAGATCAATTCCTTGGTGGTTATTTTTGTTCTAAAAAATATTGACAGCTGTCTAATTCATAATAAAGATTTGACCTACTTAAGACTGCAATTTAAAGAGAAGAAAACACAGCCAGAAAATGACAAAATGCACAGAAAAGCTTAAAGGTGACATGTACGCACCCATACACACCCAAAAAAAGGCACAGTGACCGAGGTTTTTGTTCATCTAAGTCTGCATTGAAACATCTAGAGTAATCCAATAAATGAAAAATATATCTAATATTTCTCATCACATTAATAAAAAGGATCAGAAAACGTTGATTTATATTTTAAACCTAACATTTTTTCCTGCCAACAGCCTTTGGACTTATTCTGTGCTGGGATTCCCCTTAAAACTGCTCACATATCAAACACTCAACTCTGTTTACTGTTTGCACACAATCTTCCCTTTCTCCCTATAGAGACCTTTTAAATGTAGACTGTAAGTGTTGCCATCTTATTGCATTTGTATCATCTCTGACGGGCTGTCACATTCATTGAACAGGCTGCCAGTCGCTTGCAGGAGGCAGAACAGGGTCAACCTGTTGGACGTGGATAAGTGTTGAAGCTCCTTAGTGTCAGCGCCGGTTAGATGACAGGGATATGCTTTCCATCAAAGTCGGTGAGTTCCTTTCAATTATATTGAGCTTTTTCTCTCTAGTCTGCTTCTGACCAGGTCTAACTGTGTTTCTTTTTACGTTCTAAGCTCTAACTTAGAAAGAAACTCACTTTATTTGGTGCTTGTTGAACTGAACTGTAATTGTAGGACTAGTTGTATTGTCTGTTCTGGATCTCCTCTGTGGGTTTCTTTCCCGTGATGGGAAACCTGTGGGTTATTTTTGGATGTTTTTTTTTTTAATTCAGCTTCCCTTCTGATTTGCTATTTCATAAAAATAACTTAATATTGGAAATAAATTCCTTTAAAACTTTTCTCATAAACATTTCAGAAGATTTGTTGTTTTTTAATCTTTTTGTTATATTTAAGTTTTGCTGTTTTTTATTTTTTTATTTTGACTCTTCCTTGATTTAAACATTTTTTTAGAGGCAATAGAAGGTTGACAATGTAATTCTCATGTTGTGAGGTCAAACTGCTCTGTTTACGAGGACTAAAAACGAGCAGAGTCAAAACACAGAGGACTAAAATCACAACGCCTCTTTACTTTCTAAAATCCACCATCGCTCATCTTTTCTTCCTGTCGCTCATCCTTCCTGCAAACACAATCCTCACCTGCTCACGTGTGAAAAATGGATGAAGATTTGGATTCAATTTTCACTGTTTCATTGGCCAGTTCAACCAAGCAGAGAAGAGCTCTCAAAACCTTCAGTGTCACTGAAAGACGGCTGTTTAATAGAAAACTCACCGGTCCTTTCAGAGGAATGTGAGAACGCTTTAAGCTTAACTAAAGTTATAATCCTTACAGACAATTAAATACCTGCTTTATCCCTTAAGTTTTCTGGTCTGTTTGTTTGAAAAATGAATGCTTTTGGACTGTAACGGCTAAACAGCTTTTTAACTGTTTATTCTTTTAAGAAATACATGCGACCACATTTTATTTTACCCATCTCATTCAGATGATTGTCTCTCAGACTTGTTTTATAAAGTGATTTGAAAAGCATCAAAACATACTTTTATTTGGCTTTTATTGCTTTTTTTAATCGTCATTTTTAAATCTGTATATTTACATTTGTGTTTAGGTATTACACTGATTTTTAAGGAATGAGAAGTGTTAGTAAAGGTTACCTAAATACTTAAGATGACATGAAGACATACTTTTATTGTGACAGGGGTTGTTTATCAGATTTAAAGCTTCTGCTGTCGTTCAAATAACCTCTTTCATAGCCTATGCTAATGCTAATGTCATGAGTTCCTCTTCTGTTTTCACTGTTCTGAAAAAACAGGACTTATGTTTTAGCCTCAGTGTCATCATACATGAGCTTCTCTGCCTTCCATTACCCGTCGTTCTTCCAGCCCTTCAGGCTTGAAGTGCTATTTGATTAGATTATGTTTCAAATTGGCACATAAGTTTCTACGACTTTAATTAATCTGATTGTGTAATGTGAGTCACAAAGATTTTAAGATAAAAAAGACTGCATTTATGCAAGGTGTGCAATTATTTGTAGATATATTTTTTATATATAGTTCAGAATTCAAAGACATATTTCACTTAGAGGATTTTTCAGTCATTAGAATTGGGAGAGGACATCCATCCATTTTCTTAACCTGTTTCATCCCTTATGGGGCTTCCGGAGCCTGACCCGGCTAATGCGGGATACGACCTGGACAGGTTGTCAGTCCATCGCAGGGGCATAATCACACATCTAGGGAGAATTTAGTCATCAATTCTCCTGTGAAGCATGCTTTTTGGAATGTGGGAGGAAGTCCACACATGCACAGACAACATGCAAACATGTAAACTCCACACAGAAAGGCCCCCGTCGGGATTTGAACCTTCTTGCTGTGAGGCAATGATGCCAACCACTGTGCCGCTGTGTAGCCCTTGGAAGAAGACATTCCACACAAAATATCTCAGTGGATCAAAACCACTGTGACTGTTTAACTACCCAACCAAGACTAAATCAATAAAATGTTTTTTTCTGCTGCCTATTGCTTTGGGGGAATAATACACACAGTCACTGTTTTTAAAATTATGTTTCTAAATGTGCTGATTTGGTTTAGCAGGCAGTTCAAAGGTTACCACATGCTGGCGTTCCCTCAGCTCAGGAATGAGTCAGTGTCTACAGAAAGGAGCTCCGCCGTTTCATTTTGAAATACTTCTTATCAGTCTTACCCCCCATATCAGTTAATTATTTCACCCATGTGCCATATCGCAGCCACCCCTCACTGTGTACACTCCTGAGTTTTATTTGTTCCTCCACAGAGGATCTTTGTTCTCCTGCACTCAAGCTTCTCAGCTGTTGTTTCCTTGTCTTAATTGTTTGACAAGTCCGTGTTGACCTGCTGTCATCTTTCTTGTAAAGCCACCTCCTTCACGTGAACACAGCAGGCACTCGCCTATATAAAAAATGCAGTTTGAAAAAGATCATATTGTGACGTAGCAAATACGCTGGGCCACAATCTCCCTGCTCCGCTCCATTTTGATGCATTCACTTGCAGAAAAATAGATCCATGCACGTCTTTGTTTTTCTCCTCTGAACAGCAATCTGGATCAGAACAGTACAGCTGGATGTCTCTGATATTGTTAGCCATTTTTGTTGTACCGCTAATGTTAGGTTGGGGGTGTGAGGGGCTGTAAGCTAGCGGGAAAACGTGATTTACCAAAGATTTCTCAACAACTGTGCCAGCAGTCCGACCCACATCCCAGAGACAAATTTGTAATTGGATAATGCCGCTCTGCAGAAACTATGTCCTAGAAAATGGCACATTTTTTTTAAATTTTGGCCAAAAACAGCATAATCTAATTAATTGACCACTAGATGGATTAATCGATGATTGCTGTTGGCCAAATGTGAAGCCTTGTAAGCTATATTTCAGTTTTTCTTCTTCTGTCTCAATGTTTAACAAGACAAGAGTTTTAGTTCACACCTTTGACGTCAGTGTTTAGTCACCTATTCAAATCCCAACCCAGATTGTATGAAAGCAATTTAACACTGGATTATATGCCTAAAGCATTGTTTCCCTACCTTGGTCCCCAGGGAACACTGTCCTGCACTTTTTTTAATCCAACCATGCTCGAACACACCTGCCTTTGATAACTGTCATTGCCAGGCTTCTGCAGGGCCCGATGATGAGCTGAATCAGGTGTCCATAAGCAGGGCAACATGGAAAACCTGCAGGACAGTGGGCCCAGAGGCTGCTTATTTTCCATGTAAATTGTGTTATTTTTGTAGGGAAATTGTATTTGTGGAACAAGGAGCAGAGCCCGTGTATTTGAGTTTTACCAGTGAATCAATGTGCACACATCTCAGCTTATTCCACTCTAGAAAATGAAGACAGCTGAAGCTACAGAGATTAGGTTTGTGGCTTCTGGATGCTGCTGTGGTGACTCTGTCCTCATCTTGACTGAATCCTCGTGTCTGTTTGTTTCAGGAAACAAAATGGGACGGCAAAGCTCCAATTACAGCAGATGTGAGTTCAATCCAGCAGCATTTTTATGGAGTTTTTACTTTATAATTTTCTTTGATATGAAGGATGCACATTTATAAAAACCTATTTTAACCCATCTGTTGTGTTCTGGGTCAAACTGACATGTCTTGAAATTTGAAATCTAAAAAAGGAGAAATACTTAAAAATATTATCAGACTTTGAAACTTCTTCTGCTTGGCTTATTCAGTGTGATAATGATTTAAAATAGAAATGGTTCACTCACTCTATTTCTTATTCAAATAGAAACAAACATCAAAGCTGTTCCTCGGAAATGAACATAAAGCAGATGCAAAAACTTTGGTCCAAAAAAAGATCACTTACATCCGAAGTGCACAGTTTGGGAGAACACATTAAACATGGGAAAAAGAAGTACAATTTGGCTTCACTGACTGTAAAAGTTGGATTTCAATCTGAAAAAGTTGTGTTTTTGCTCATTATTTGAACATCTGTTTCAAACTAGGTATAAGAAATCAAATTTTGTTTATGCCGTCTGCCCTCTGAAGACCATAAAAGGAGAAAGATAGCTCTTGTGTTCTAGACTGACCCACCCTTGACTGTAAGCTCTAGTTGCAGCCAAGGTAGGCAGAGCTTCACCACAGACAAGAAAATCTCAGCTATGAGCATCCATTGAAGCATGAACTAAACCACTACAGAGAATAGAAGAGGACAAACCTCTTCTGTGAGCTTTAGTATTCCAAACACATTAAAGAAACAGTAAAAAGTGGGTTTTTGTCATCTCTGTTTCTAACTTTAGAGAGATTCGGGCCGCAGCTTTTGTCAGACGCTCATCCGAAGATAAACTTTACATGTTTTTGGTCTTATAAATTCATGTATCTTCGCAGGGATCTGGAGGGCATTAATGGTGTTGTTGCCAGTGCTGGTCATCCTTGTTGTCCTCCTGCAGCTGAACACCAACAAATTCAAAGGTACAGACTTCCTTTATGCCTCCTCCTTCAGATCTTATTGGTAAAGTTTGTTTTTCTGTAGCAGCAGTTTGATGGATGTGGATGTAGGAGGTGTTTAGGGGGTCACTCGGATTCAAACCTGTAGAGTGGTCACTGAGCAGCTTGTGACCTCTAATGGAAGATGTGTCTAAGCTAAACAGCAAACTTTAAAATGCAATCAAAAGTTCTGATTGGCTCTAAGAAGTGATGGAAAATGTCAATCAAAGTGATGCTGCAACACCTCCTGACCCGGCCAACCAAACTGTCAAAAACCAAACCCGTCATCTTTTCTCTCCAGCTCTCACCAGTCCAGACTTGGTGATTGCCAGCGAGCCCGCCAACTTTATCATCAAGAAGTCTGGTTAGTGATCCCAAACCTGATCAGGAATCTCTGAAGTTGAGCCTTCTAAGATGGTATTTGTGTCTACTTCTTCTTCAGCTGGACCATGTTCTCCGAGGAAAACGTGTCCAGAAGATAATTTCAGCTTCCTGGTCCAGAGTGGAGCTGCCAACGTGGTGGCCCCAAAAATCTGCATTGAAAACAACCTGTATGAACTGCCACCGTGTTGGTTTGGAGCTTCTCTGGGTTTGTCGGGTTTCCTCGTCTCGGTTGGTTCATGTCTTCTCTTGTTTGTTCTCATTCCGTTTGTTCAGGTTTGGGTCTTGTTCTTTCTTTGGTGCTCTCCTAGTGTCCCCTTTCTCCATCAGGCATTTTTCTTATTGCTGACTATGTTTTCTTAGGGTTTTAGGAACTGTGCTGAACAATGTGGGAATTGGAATAAACACAGCGTTGGTGGATGGTGAGTGAAAAAGCACTATCATTTAAAATAATACAACATTTTAGTTAAAAACCCCAAATAACCCTTTGTGTCATATTTGATACAGACATTTCTGAGACCCCCTCTCATTAGCATAATCCAAACTTTCCTTAAAAACCCATTTTATGTTCGGTAACTTTGTCGACGTTTTGGTGGATTATTATTCAGCCAAAGGCAGCAGAATGGCTTTTCCTGCTCCTTTCAAAATGGCTTCTTCCATGAAATCTTAAACACACTTTTGCCTGACTTTTTTGTGCTAATTTTCAAAACTGTTTGGTGAGAATAACGCATCTGTTGTTGTTTATTTTATATAGACCAGTTGCTGTATTGAAAAATTACAAAAATAGTTAATAATTAATTATTTGTATTACAGTTACACTATGTTAAAAATGTCTGGATCAGATTTATGACAGTGTTTTTTTTTAATTTATTTATGCAAAAGTCATCATAAAGTCAATACATAGAATTGCATCTTAAGATAATATTGTTGTGAGCAAAATCCAACCACCCAATATATCATAATCGATATTAAATATATCTTTACAAAGCTGATATTGGAAAAGTTTTTTTTATTTCATCAAAGGGTTTAAAAAAACATCCTAATTTCCCAAAAAATTCTGTTAACTGATGTGGGCTTTACAGGGTTAAAACAAGTTTGCAAATAAAAACTTGTTGATCTGGGAAATGAAATCTAAATATAATGGGTTGTTCTGCTGCCCTGGGTTGTGGCTGCAGGTTTTTCATATCTTTTCCTCGTCTCCCAGGTAAAACAGGAAAAGTTCTAAAGACAACCTACTTTGATACCTACAACGGCGGTGAGTACAAATGAGAGGTTCTCCTTTGACTGATGTGGACTGAACATATGAGTAACGTCTTTGTGTTGTCGCAGATGTGAGATATCTCATCGACTTCTTAAAGGAGATGAAACCGGATTCTGTGGTTCTGATGGCATCCTTTGATGAACCGTCTTCAAAGTAAACATTTGCTTTCCTTTTATTTAATTTTTATTTTACCAGGAATTCCCTCGAGATAAAATCTCTTTTTTTGAGAGAGACCTTATCCTTTCACTGTAGTTCACAGGAGGTATATTATATATACTTTATATCAATGTTTATTTCAACTGGGTTGAGATTTTTTATATTTTTTACAGAGTATATACTGTATTTACTTTTTGTGTGTTTTTGCCAATAGACTACATTAGATTAACTTTTTATTTTATTTTTGCACAAAATTGCAGGAACATTTAGATAAAGGTCACTCCGGAGGTTGCATTCATGTGTCATGATAGAAGAACCTTCAAACTGAAAGATTCTCTCATATCATGTTTTAATCTATTGTAAAAGTGTTCCCAGTGGTTTTTTAATTATGATTTTGCAGTTTTTAGCCAAAATCAGCCATACATTTGTTCATTACAAAATTCATCTGAGTTGTGGATGGGATGGAGTAAGCCTATCCTCATTTCCCATCATCCCTTCTTTTACACTCTCTAGCTTACAACCCCTCACACCCCAACCTAACATTACCAATGCAAAAAAGACAAAAAAATGGTGAGCATTATTGGAGCTATCCGACTTGTGGCCCCGCCCAGCGTATTTGCTACATCACAAATACGCTCTTTTTCAAACGCCATTTTTGCGTCTACTCCTGATTCACAATGGTTTAGTAAAGAAATACACAGAAATGCAATTTTCAGCTAAAATGTCTTTTTATTTGTCCTCCATCAGGAGAAAAATGCCACAAGGACATGTTTTAATGTCGGATGTTCTTCAACAGGTTAAATGATGAAGCCCGGAATTTATTAGCTGAACTGGGAAGCACTTCAATCCAGAAACTGGGATATCGAGATAACTGGGTATTTGTTGGTGCAAAAGGAGGCTTGGTGAAAAGCTCTTTTGAAAAGGTAAAATTGAATCATCTTTCAGGATGACTGTTTTTCAAAGTTCCTGCATCTACTGTGAATGGAGGAGCAAAGGCTGCATTTAACTGAAAATTTTGTTCATTTTGTTTTTGTATCAGCATATAAAGAATGACAATTCAAAGAATAAATATGACAACTGGCCAGAGCTGATCGACCTGCAGGGCTGCTTCCCCAAAGTCCTGGAGTGAAACCTGCAGAGCAGCAGAAGCAGACAGATTCTGGAGAGGCATCTGACTGAAAGATGAATGGATTGAAATACTGAGATCTGCTTCCTCCTGTGAACTGCTGGTGATGGCTGTGGGGGAGGTCCGTATTCTTTTCTTTTGAGGGGGGGGGGGAGTCGGGATTTCAGATGTCTGCTATTAAGAGTCCCTGCAGGAGCAAGCAATCGTCAGGAACCAGCATCCCGCTCCAGGATTTAATCTCCTCCAAGACAGATTGATCTGCAAACGTTCTGCTGTTGCACCATCCACTTCCATCTTTTTGGGCGCTGATGACATTCATTCATTTAAACTTTATTTGTATCTAAAAGAACGTTGTTTTCTACTCTGGTTCAAACTGATGAGAAGAATCACAATGGAGAAACTACATCTTCACTTTACTCAAGTCTTGCTGCAGCATTTTTGATCTATTGGAGGCTTCTCTGGCAATCTGCGGAACATTTGAAGGAACAAACACATGAACTTTCATCTGTGTCACTTTGAGGCAGGTGGAAAGGTACAAGTGAAAGAAAGCAGTTTTACAAACATCTGGGAGCTTCAATTAACTTGAAATTCAACAAACATTGATCATTTATGTTCCATCTTCTTCATTTCTGGAAATAAAAAAGTATTTCCACATTTTGATGTGTGAACGCACCTGATCTAAGTACTCAGTAATGAAGTGCAAGTAGAGTTGGAAACCCAGCAGTCAGATCTCTGGGATCAAGGCTGGGCAGCCCTGCTTTAGATAAGCCTTTGCTAACACACTACATCTACATGTTAAATGTCTAAAAGCAGGATTCTACCAAATAAAATCTCAATATGTCATCAGTTCAAAACACACAAGGAATGTTTTTATAGACTTTCCACAAAAGAATAAAATGACATTTGCTAGATGTGTCTCCTTTGGAAAATGGGATGTTGGAGTCAGAGATCGAGACCAGAACCGATCCTTCCTGAAAAAACAGAAACGCACAAAAAGAATGAAAAGAATCTATAGATGACAGGTGAGTTGACAGGCCGTTGTCGTGTCAAATTTCAACAAAGAGAATGGGAATGCTGGTTAGGAAAAAAAGCTTCTGATTCAGAAACGAGTCTCCAGTGTGCTCAGTGCTGGAATGTGCTTCTCACTTCAAAGTTAGGTGATTTTCCTCTGCACCTGGAATAACCTGAGTGACATCTAAGCTTAATTAGCTTGTTTGTTGGACATATGAACATGTATAATAGAATTTGGTTTCAGTCTAAACAGGGAATGTACGTAAAGTGAGCAAGAACAATGAAGCCCAATCTGAACCAACCTGACTGCCCAGAAGAGGGCGTGGGATGGATGGCTTTTTACTGAACACCCCAGTGCATTTCATCTGTGGTGCTTTTCCAGTTTTTCATGTCAGTCTGTTCTTGGGGTTTTACAATATGAAATCCAAGGTGTGTTTTTGATTTGGACTCATGCCTCAGTTTAAGATGAGTCAATCTGATTTTCATTTTAAAATATTTTAAAGTTAAAAAATGTGTCCAAGAATTTTTCATGTGAAAAGGTGAAAGAGGATCTGAGGTAACTTCACATGTAGACAGTGATTTAAAGATAGGAAAGAATTCCTCCAGTGATCTGTGAAGGATCAGAATGAAAGCTACAAAGTTCCTCCAGATAAGAACAGAAAACAGTTCAGATGCTGCTTCCAGTCACCAGTGGTTGTTATTTAAACCAGGATCAAACAGAAATAATAGAGAGGGAAGCATCTTAATAATGACATTGTCTGTGTTGATTGAACAAACATCCTGCAAAGATGCCTCATCGTTCCGCCTTACTGCTCAGTTTCGCTTTACACCAAAAAAGCAGAACCAGAGGTTTGTCAATCAACAGAACAAAACCAAATAAAACAAACCCCACTCTGTTTATGCAACACTAAACATTTGCTGAATATGTATTTGCAAAATGAACAGTGGAACAGTTCATATTGTTTTAAATAATATGTCTCCAAAGAGATGGATAGAAAGAGACTGGATAGAAACCCCCATCGTAGCTGTTTTGTTAACTACTATAACAGACAAAGGCATCACAGAAAAAAGAGAATAGCTGACTATCATAGCAGCCTTTTTAAAGGATGTATTTTACACACTATTTGAACTGTGGCTTTTGGACTTAGTGATTACCCATCATGAAAAAAAGCTGGGAAAGAAAATCTCTTAAAATAGAGGACAGGTTAGAGACTGAACACCTGGCTCAAGAACAGGTATGTCCCTTCAACACAGGGTAGACTGTAAATAAAGAACCTAGTAGCCCTCAGAGTCCAGATGTTTGGCGTCAATTGCAGTCATTGCCTTTGTTTACATGCCTATTTCAGGGAAGTCATATTTCATATCTGCGTGCTCAGCAATAAACACAAAAAGAAAGAAACCAGATTG
>BSAI01000030.1:37046981-37211146 GCA_036245035.1 Adrianichthys oophorus
TATATATACAACAGAATGTTAATAGCGTATGTATGCTCGTAAGTTTGACAAGCGATTATTTATTTTATTTTAAAATAACAAAAAAGAGGAACTGTGTTAGGAATGTGTTTCTGCCCGAGCCTCTTTTGTTAGCAGGTCCTGTGTCCTGTTCTTTGATTGGTTAAACAAAAAAAGCAACCAGACTTGATTGGCTTCACTTCATCCGGAAGAAGGATGAAAACTTGAATGTGATTGGCTAGAAAGAACAACTCTGAATGGTGGCGAATTTTGCAACGACAGTTTAAAATGTGATCTTCTGTGTGTTTACGACTTAAAAAAACGAAAATTGTTCTTTAAATTTTTGTTCTTTTGGTTTTTAAAATGGCTACCTTAGTTTTAGATAATGGCGCGTATACGGCGAAGATCGGCTACAGTCTGGAGAAAGTCAGGTGAGGTTAGCATTTAAGCTAACTTCAAACTGACGGAGGCTTTCAATGTTGTGTGTTTTTTCCATGAAAGGTTAAAACGTCATATTCGACAGGAAACCGTCTCCTAGTTGTACTGTGACACTGCAACGCTGTAGGGCTGGGTGAAGGGGGTTAAAATCACAGTAATTGAATGCACGTTTCTACAGATTTACTCTCCGGTGCGGAGAAACATGTCTTTCCTATTAGGCAAACATTTAACTTTTAAATGCAATTAAATCACATTTTACCACAGAGGAGAACAATTTTGCCAAATAGATCTTAAGGAAACAAAAAGTAAAACATTTTCAGTTCATTTTCGTAGTCGGACATGCATTAGATTATCGCAGTACTCAGAATACTTCAAAAGTTTTGTATTTGTTGCAAAGTTCTTCTGTTTTGTAAGGCGTTGATTTTTTGGGTTTATCTGTGCATTTTAAAAAAAAAATCTGCTTTTGTGCTGAACTCGTAATAGAATCTTCAGCTTATAAGACACTTGTCTTGTTTGCAAACCCAAAGTATTGTGAGGATGTTGTAAAGATATATTTATGTATTTTTTTCTGTCTTTCTTTGCATGTTTTTGCATGTAAGTTTTACTTTGTTATAAGAAGGGAAACTGTCAATGTTAGTGTCATTTTTGTTGGGATGTTTAGTTTAACAGTCTCTTTTTTTGTGTTTTTTAATTTCGTCTGCAAAAGTTTCAATTTGATCTAATCTTTTGATTGAACTAGCAGAAGTTTTAGTGACACTTTTATTTCCATTTGTTTTTATAAAAGTGACCCTTTAATATCTTCAGATGTGGGAGATTTATTTAGGTATTTTTTCCAATGTTTTTTATGCCAGATGTCTAACCTTTGTGTGGTGTTGAAGATATTCTGGATGGACAAGTCCTGTGAGTCATATTTTGGTTGTTCCAGTGTAACATGGTTTATTTTTTATTTCTTTAGCGTCATTCCCAACTGTCAGTTTCGCTCAAAGAATTCCCGGTTAAAAACGTTCACAGCGAATCAGCTGGATGAGATCAAAGATCCGTCAGGTCTTTTTTACATCCTCCCCTTCCAGAAGGTAAGGCTGCGTCCACGGGTCCAGTCCAGGTTGGGGCGTCAGTTTCTTACTTGGCACTCGTGTCTGTACAGGGTTACCTGGTCAATTGGGATGTTCAGAGGAAGGTGTGGGATCACCTTTTTGGAAAGGATATGTTTAAGGTCCACATGTCATTTTTTTTATACATCAATTATGCATGTTGTTAAGTGAGCTCATCCAGCTGCTGACTGAGTTCACGTTTTAGGTGGAGTTTGCAGACACGAGCATCATCATCACAGAACCATACTTCAACTTCACCTCCATACAGGAGTCCATGAATGAGATTCTTTTTGAAGAATACCAGTTTCAGTCCGCTCTTCGAATCAACAGTGAGTTCATCAAATGACCAGAATATCAAACAGTCTGATTAAAAAAAGAGTTGATAGGAATATGTTTATCTTAAAGACGCATTTGAATGGAGGAAAATTCATTTTGACTGAGAATTTTAAAAAATAATATGAGCACTGCATTTTGGAAATTTGAACAAAGTATTAACTACACAAGTTCTGAAGAATCCTGCAGATAAACTCAGATGAATCCTTAAGAGTTAAAAGCACAGCAAGCGTCAAGGACAAACTTTTACTTTCAAAATAAAAGCAGAGATTTTCAAGAGCACTTCAGTGTCCAAAAATTCTATGTTCCAAAAACAACCACAATGGCTGCATTGATTAGAGTTCAGACATACATTCATCTCACATAAACAATGCCAGGAACTTGGTGTTCAGAAAAAATCAGCTCTAATTAAGGAACAAAGATTTGACATTTACTGACTGTCTCCCCGTAGCCGGCTCGCTCAGTGCTCATCACTGCTTCCACTCCAAACCTTCTGAGCTCTGCTGCCTGGTGGTGGACTCTGGGTTCTCCTTCACCCACATCGCCCCCTACTGCCGCAGCAAGAAACTGAATCATGGCATCCGCAGGTAAGACTGCGCTGTCCTGCAGCCTTTGTGACAGTGAAAACACCAACTCTGAACCATTTTTGGGTTTCAGAATCAATGTTGGGGGAAAGCTGCTGACCAATCACTTAAAGGAGATCATCTCGTATCGGTGGGTTTGTGTCTGCAGCTTCATGTTACACAAATCAAATAAGTCACTGAATAATTCTTTGCAATGATGTTGAATTCTCCAGCCAGCTGCATGTGATGGATGAAACTCATGTGATCAACCAGGTGAAGGAGGACGTCTGCTACGTCTCGCAGCAGTTTTACAAAGACATGGAGATTGCGCAGTAAGACAGACGTGTCCATTGTTGCTGGTCCACCTGTGTGATGTTAAATGTGTCTCAGAGACTTTCACTAGACTCTGTGAAGAAAAGGGGGAACCCTAACACCACATTTATTGTGCTTGCAGACTGAGAGGTGAGGACAACGATCTGATGAGAGACTATGTTCTTCCAGACTTCAGCTCCATCAAGAAAGGCTTTTGCAAGGTGAGATGCTCTCAGCTGTCTAAGGTTCTCTCCTCTGTGACCAAACAGGCATTTAAAATAAAAATGAACACTGAAGAATATCAGATAAACAGCTTTTTTTGTCATGTAATTAAAGATTTTTATGTCAATTTAGATTATTTAAAAGCCCCCTAATGCTTCTGATAACTCTATAGCGTTACTTCTTATACTAGAGGTGTTTACTAGTATTTACTAGAGATTTCTGTTCCTACAATCAAACAAACAGAAAAAGAAAAAAAAAACATGAAACATCTTTATTGATTATGATGATTGTCATAACCCAATTCAGTCCAGATCATTTCAGTTAGCCCAAACTGTATTTGGATGATAATATCCTGTACTGAAAGCAAAGAGCGCCGGTGGAGAGGAAAACTTCCTCTGTGAGGAAGAAACTTCCAGCAAAAGCAGATGTAGTGATAGTTACCATCTGCCGTCCATCAGTAACTTACCCATCCTCAGAAGGGTCACCACGATTGCTGAAGGTTGCTAGTCCAATGCAAGGCTTATCATCCAGTTTTCATAATTTTATTCAATATTTATTTGCAGTTTGCAAAGATTTTTCAGTTTTTCATGTTTGTCCATGAAAGTGAAGCAGGAAATGTGTATTCGTGTGGCCCTGCAACAGACTGGCGTCCTGTTCAGGGTGTAGCCCACCTTTGTTCAATCCAGCAACCCTGTGACCCCGAAAGGGATTCAGCGAGTTCAGAAGATGGATGGATGGACTCTTAAACTATGTTTTCAGTTTGAAGACTTCATGATGACTTCATGAAGCCTGTAGTTCTCACACCTTATCCTCTGATCTGCCTTTAGCCGCGTGAGGAGATGGTCTTCAGCGGGAAGTACAAGACAGGCGAGCAGACCCTGAGGTTGGTCAACGAGCGATTTGCTGTTCCTGAGACGCTTTTCCACCCGTCGGACATTGGCATCCAGGAGATGGGGATCCCAGAGGCCATCGTAGACTCTGTCCAGTCACTTCCAGAAGGTCCGTTTTTCAGCAGGACGACAGCTGCTGAGTTCTGCCCTCCTGGGAACTCTTAACCAGTTGTGTCTGTCCACAGAGATGCAGCCTCACCTGTACCAGAACATCGTTCTGACTGGAGGGAACACGCTGTTCCCGGGCTTCAGAGAGCGTCTGGAGGCGGAGCTCCGTTCACTCGTTCCTGCCCACCTCCCAGTATCAGTGTTACTACCTCCAAAGTAAGAGTCCAGGTCTCCAGAACCCAACTGGGTCAAAGAGCTTGATTTAACTTTACAGGTTTTTCTTAGCTGTGTTCTTCCGTTTTTCAGTCCAGTCTGCTACGCGTGGGAAGGAGGGAAGCTGCTGGCTCACAGTCCGGACTACGAGGAAATGGTGGTGACTCGGGAAGAATACGAGGAGAATGGACACTGTGTTTGTGAAGAAAAGTTTGACATCTGACGAAACAACACGCGGCTACAGTGGTGAAAACTGCATCCCTGTTTTCATGAATCCACTAAATGGAAAGCAGGTCAGGAAAGGTGTTTTGTTGGAGCAGCTTCATGTTTCTGCAGGTCCAGTCAAGATGAAGGCGTAAAGGTTCAATGTTAAATCATTTGATTCTCTTCTCATCTTTGAAACACAGAGGATGAACTTTTTTAAAACTCTAGCTGTATTTATTATCTTACTATACAGATAAATACCTTCTCTCTTCTACAGTCTGTCAGAAAGACCGCCCTCTCTGATGTAAATATAATAAAAGGGCCAACTCGCTTTATGTTCTGGCTGTTTTTACCTTAAAGACTTCCCCTGGAGACTCTGCTCTGAAGTGATTGATTAAACTTTCTGATTTTACTGTTTGAAAAAACAACCATCTTCTGCTCATCTGGGACTGGGTCCCGGGGGCAGTAATCTAAGCAAAGATGCCCAGACTTCCCTCTCCCCCACTTCCTCAATCTCCTCCAGGGGAATTTTGAGGCGTTCCCAGGCCGGCCGAGAGACATAGTCTCTCCAGCGTGTCCTGGGTCTTCCCCAGGACCTCCACACAGTGGGACATGCCCAGAACTATTGAAGGGAGACACATTTTTAAACCATATGTGCTTATTTTTGTGGATGTGATCACCTGAAGGCTCACCTGTGGAACCCTCAGATTAGAATAACAAAATGAGTCTCAAAAATGCTTTGAGTCACCTCATTTTTCATTTATTCTTGATTCTCTGATGAAAATGTGATCAGAGCCAGATGAAAAGGACTGCTGATCTCCACTCTGACCCTGAAGCTCCTCTGCTGATCCTCAAGATAATTTGATGCCTGAACGGCTGCTGTGTCACATTAGGAGTTTATTTGATCATATCACACATCCTCCAGATAAACCCAAGACATCACATTTACCTTCAAATAGAAACATGCCACCGCTATTATCAAAATAGATTCCAGAAATAGAAAAATGACACTTTAGTGTTCAGAAACTGCTCATCCGTCAGGCTTTGGGTTCTCTTCAGTGTCAGTCGGCTGCACCACTGTGATCCCGTCCAGGTCCAGCTCCACAGAGTGAACGCTAAAGTCTCCCAAACCCTGAAACACATCAGTCAGCATTAGGAGGAGCAGCACAGGTCGACAGGAGCCCACCGATCCATTCCTGCTATCCCAAAAATATCTTTAAGAACACAAACATGCGGGTCAAAGAAACTGAAAGCAGTTTGTGGTTTTACCGGAGTGTTTCTGAGGACCTGCAGCACCACTTCCTGCTCTCGGGATTCTCGGGTCAGCAGGTACAGGAAGCCCCCTCCTCCGGCACCAGCCAGGCTCTGGCCCAGGACAAGGGGCTTGAGGGCGTCCATCAGGACCCGAACAGAGACCGGCTCGCAGCCGGGGGCCATCAGCTTCTTGTGCTGCCAGGAGCGGTCCAAACACTGACCCAGTCTGGACAGAGAACCTGAGAAAAACGGGTCTGTTAGAACTGGAAGAGTCTCTGTTGATGTGTGATGCTTTGAAGGAAAAATTAAACTGGATACAAACAAGACCAGGAATGGTAACCTGGTTTAGGATTGGCAGGTCTCTTTTTAGATTCTTTTTGATTCTCACCATCTGAGCACGCTCGGGCGCACTCCTCAGAGTTTGACACCAGCTGCTGGGCGTTCTGGACCATCGCCGGCAGACGGCTGTACCAGCTGCGAACCACATCCTGCAGACACACGACACATGCAGTCATTAAGCTGAACCAAGAGCCTTAGTCATGACAGAACTACAGAGAACTGTAGTGTAAGAACCTGCAGAAGATTGCGAGCCAGCCGAGTCTTTCCGGTGTACACCAACAGGAGGTGCTGTTCCAAAGACGCCAAGAACTCGTCCCTCAGACTGAGACACTCCACTTCAACCCGAAGAGGCAAGTGTGCTCTGGAGCGTCCCACTTTGACTCCGCCCACAAGACCTCCAACCTGATCCTGCCAGCCCCCACCTGGACCAGAATCAGAAAGAGAAGGAGGCAGCAGAGAAGGTGAAGGAGCCGAAGCAAAAAAGAAGCTGGTGTTCAGGAAATCTCTGACCTGTGGTCAGAATCTGCTCCAGATACAGGACTGCGTGGATCAAGGAGTCCGTGTCGTAGGTCTGACCTGTACATCTGTACACTGCAGCCAAGAGTGCTCCCGCCAGGATACTGCTGGTACCTGCAGGACAAGCCAAGCTCTCACAGTCAACTAGAGACTTCAGCATAATGTTCCTATTCTGTGTTTCTGGTCTTTAAACATTTAGATGTCTGGATTGATGGACCTCATTTTCTTCTGTTTACAGCACAATACAGATTTGTATTTATCAGGTGGTTTGTTTTGTCATATTTTAGATCAAGTGGCATCTGGGGTCTGTCTAAGTCTGATTTCCGTTTTCTCAGCTGCATAGTTTAACTGTACGTATGATTTTCGTGTTAGTCAGCATCCCACCCAATCCAGATCCGGTAGGCAGCTCAGACCAGCTGTGGAGCTCCACCCCTCCACCCCACCTCTGCATCAACTGATGCTCCAGAGGATCCTGGGAGGACAAAGACACCAGGCCGCTGCAGACGCACACTGCTTTCAGCAGAGCTCCTGCAAAAAGAAAACATCTTAATATCTTTGAAGGAACATTTTACATCTTAAACCCAAAATGCTAAACACTCATTTGCCTCTTGTTCAGATCTTTCATAGTAGGTCCTTAACATGAATCATTTTGATTCTTTACCTGGAGCGTGAGGCTGGCAGTAGTCCTTCAGATCCTCCAGGCTCTCACACACCGTCTCCATGGAAACCCTGCTCTCCTGCCCTCCAGAGTAACTGACCAGTCGGAGGTGAGGCTCCAAGATCCGCCTGGCTCTGGCACCAATTGGACGCCTACCATCCACCTTCACTGCAATGTTTGTCACAGAGCCGCCGTGCTCAAAGGCGATGGGCGGAGTGTCGCTCCAGCCACCTAAAGCACATGAAGACTAAACACCAATGTACTCCACAGCTTCTTCAACCCAGAACTCCTCCCCTCACCTGCCAAGTCCAGTCTGGCTGGACACTGCACTTCCTGCCACTGCCGAAGCGGTGGGAACTCCCCCTGTCCAATGGAGATGAACATCTGCGATGACATCACAACTTGTCGCAGCAGCACTTGTCCAGCGCCCTCGTAGTGCCGCGCTGCTCTCACGAGCAGGTCAGGTCTGTAGGGGGCAGCACACCATAGCTTATGCTCCATTCACCCCCTCGCCGAGTCCGGCAAGGAAACACCCACCTGCTGAGCCAGAGCTGCCTCTGCACGGCGAGGGCCTGGACTCCGCCCTTTAGATCACCCTTCTCCAGCAGAGCATAAGCTGAGCTCCAGAGCTCATTAGCAGCCGGTCCACTTCTCAGACCCCCTTTGCCCCCCGCCATGCACACCAAAACATCAGCAATGCAGGACAGACAGCGAGCGGCTGCGTCCAGCTCTGCTTTAGGCTTCGCCGCCTGCTCCTCGCTTCCTGCAGCGACTGAAAACAGGGCAGCAGAATGGGTTTCTCTCATACTAACAATAACTTTTTTGCATTTCCTGCACTGAAAAAGCCTTCATCTATCAAGAATTAGTCGCAAGACTTTAGGAACTGAACTTTTCAACAAGGACTCACTGTTGTCAAGAGTCTCCAGCAGCGCCCCCTCATGGCCTCCCAGCACCGCAGCTCTGAAGCAAGGCAGCAGGCAGACGTTGCTGCGACTCTGCAGTGCATCAGTTACTCGCTTCCTCCCCACCAGGAACAGCAACTCCTCTCTCCATTGGAGCTCCGCCTCCTGACGAGTGAGGGACAGCACCTCTCGCAAGGAAAGCCTCCACGACTCCCTCCACCTTTGGAGGGAGCCCGGCCCCCCCAGGAGCCAGCCAGCACCCCCCTCAACACCTGGAGCACCTCCTCTAGGATGGAGGACTGGGAATAGACGAGCATCCAGAAGACAGCGCTGTTCACTTTTGATCCACAGCTCCTCAGGCCTAAGGAAGAGTGCGACGGGCAGAAAAAGAGATGAGTGAGCAAAAAGGATGAAAAAAGGAAAAACGTGCAGAAATAAAAAGATGTAAGACGTCATTCTTCTGTATCGCAGCAGCGCTTGACTGCAAGGAGCAGATTGTTTGAACAATTCTTCTTCCTTATTGCACATTTGAGAAAAAATGTTAGCCCTGCCACAAACTAAAAAAACGAACCAACATTTGCAAGCACCTGGTTCCTGCTGAAAATTAATTTTAGGCATAAAGAATGACTCTAAAATGGGAGAACATCTCCAGAAAATGAATTGGGCCCAGACTTGTTATAGGGCTAAAAAAAAGAAAAAGGGTTCAAAATCCAGACAAAACCTAAACAAACCTGTCAGGGACGTCCAAAGGAAGTTTTCAAATTATTAATTTTATTATTAAGATTATTGTTAATTATTTTAAAATGATTTTGGGATGGCCTCGCCACAGGATCTATGGCTTGGCAGCCATAATGTGTCAAAGTAAGAAATTGGGCAATTTTCACATTTTTGTACGAAGTGGGGGTAAAAAACTTTATCTTGAGTGATTTTCACAAAATTTCACACATACATCACCAGGCTAAGTCAACAAACACAACCAGTTTGTTTGACCTTTGACCTCGGGAACAAGCCACACCTTGAATTTAAAAAAAAAATCTTTTACAACCTTACATATATATACACACACGTATACAAATGTAAACTCCTCTTAAGGATGTCGATCTATTGCCTCATAACTTCTTAATTATAGTTGGGAAGCTAATTGGGGAAAAAAATTTTGCTTTCACAGTTTGTCGATTCTGAATGGCGTTAGTGTGGCGAGCTCACAAAATTGGCGTTTCCCTGTTGCTCACACATTTTTTTGCCAGAACACTGAGAAAATGTAATACAAGAATCGTAGGCTCAAGCTGAACCACACTATATCACATACCATATGGACGTATTAGGAATGTGGGCGTAGTTAACAATTACCTTTAGCTGCCAAATAATTCCAAAAGTTTACTTTTGCAGATTCTTATAAAAATTACAAACACATCCGCAGGAGACCAAAACATAAAACAGTTCCTATAAAGATAAAACCAACAGAAAAATCACTATTTTGAAAAAAGTTGTTTTTTAAATTTTTTTAAAATGAATTTTTGCGTGCAGCTCTGACCAAAGCGGCATGACAAGAAGGGGTGAGAGCGGGTCAAAAGAGGGCAGCGAGGGCAGGGGAGGGTAATGCTTTCAGACTATACGCTGCTTATGACTTTAATTCTTCTTACTTTTACTTCTGCACTTAGGTCAGATGATAAAAAATAGGATTTATCAATATTTGTTGACCCAGTCACCACAACAATTTTCGAAGGCTCCATCAGTTCATGAGCTAAAAGAGTTTGAACGTCTCCTGATGTGGTTTCCCTTCTTACTGGATTCCTGTTCTGGAGAAGAAGATGCTCCATCTCTGGTTGAGGAAAGAGGCGTTGCTGTCATCACATGCGCCCTGATGGAGAGAGAATTGATACAAGAAAAACATTTGTTTCTCATCTTTACCCTGTGAGAAAATACAAAGGTATTCAGGAACTTTCTATACTTTCACATGTTTTTATTAATTACAGATTACCTGTTTCTACAAATCAAAGGAAATCAATCAAGTCAAGGAAATAATCTGTTTTTACACTTCTCTACCCTTTCAATTTAAGTTAATTTCATGTTAAATTTTAATTGAAAGAATAAACTAAATTTGTGCAAATTTATAGTTTAATGTGTAGATTTCTTTTTTTAATTAGAAACAAGAAATTCTTGAAGAAATTGCTTAAAATAAACCAATTCCAATCAACAACTGAAGTTCAGGTAAAGAGATGCTGCAACTATCCAAAAGTAACCTTTAAATTAAGGTCAACAGACTGGTCAACAGTGTCCCAGTGTTGCCATGACAGCAAAGAAGGCTTCAGATGTGGTGACCTTGCAGTCCTTAAAAGTCTTTGTTTTGCTTACCTGCAGGTCATCGTGAGCGCCCATCACAGTGTGCACGGTCAACCTCAACTCGCCCAGTTCAATTCGATGTCCCTGAATGATGATGTCATTGCCGACAGCCAGTTGCCTGATACAGGAAGACGCTGAAGCCTCCAGACCCGACAGCAGGCAGCCTGATGGGATGTCCAGAGGACCCTGAAGAACATCAGAGGAACCACACAAACTTTTATGTTCAGAATTTTTTTCCCAGTCTCAAATGGATTCTGTGCTCTGGTGAAGTCCTTCCCGACCTGTAGGTGGCAATGTTGCACCACTGCTCCTGTTGCCACTGCAACACCCCCCTCCACAATGCTGTTAATCACTTGAGCCCCTTCGTTCACCTGGTTGAGCCTCTGCAGAGAACCAGCACCATGATGAGATGGAACAGGAACTTCAAAACGCAATGAGCTCATTATCTCAAGACCTGGTTGTGTTTTTAGGAAAGAAAATTTTCTGTGAAAATGAAAACTGTCGTTACTTAAAGGACTCACCTGGATGTGAGACAGAGTGTTTCTGCTCGTCCTATTACGGCTTAGTCGCTCGACATGCTCCTTTCCAGACAGAGTCAGGTAGTCATAACGACCACCAGGGACATAGGCTGAGGATGAGAGCAGAGACAAGCGCAGAATTCTTATGACATAGACAGAGATACTTGCCCGTGTAACTGCACTGTAAAAAAAAAAAAACTCCAGAAAACAATTAGGCAGTTGGTCATAAACACACTGTAGAGCTGTGTTTCCCAACCCTGCTCCTCAGGGAACACTGTCCTGCAGGTTTTCCATGTTGCCCTGCTTATGCACACCTCATTCAGCTCATCATCAGGCTCTGCAGAAGCCTGACAATGACAGTCATCAAAGGCAGGTGCGTTTGAGCAGGGCTGGTCAGTGACCTGAAAAGAGCTGGGACCAATATTTCCAAGGTTACTGTTGGCAATGCACTAAGTCGTCATGGTTTGAAATCATGCATGGCACGGAAGGTTCCTCTGCTTAAACCAGCACATGTCCAGGCCAGATGATCCAGAGGAGACATGGGAGAAAGTCATGTGGTCAGATGAGACCATAATAAAATTTAAAATAATTTTACCTTCATTCCACTCGCCATGTTTGGAAGAAGAATGATGAGTAGCATCCCCAAAACACCATCCCTACTGTAAAGCCTGGGGGTGGTAGCATCATGCTATGGGGTGTTTTTCTGCATATGGGACAGGATGACTGCACTGTATTAAGGGGAGGATTACCCGGGCCGTGTATTGTAAGATTTTGGGGAGCAACCTCCAGCTTTCAGTTAAAGCATTAAAGATGACAATCCAACATGACAAGCCAGTCTCCAGACCTCAACCCAATAGAAAATCTTTAGAGGGAGATCAAACTGTGTTTCTCAGTGACAACCCAGAAATCTAGAGAAGATCTGTGTGGAGGAGAGGGCCAAGATCCCTCCTGCAGTGTGTGCAAACCTGGTGAAAAACTACAGGAAATGTTTGATCTGAGTAATCAGAAACAAAGGCTACTATACTAAATATTAACATCTATTTTTCTCAGGTGTTCAAATACTTATTTGTCTCACTGTATGTTATACTTCTTCAATAAGGTCTTGGATAAAAAGGCCACCTGATCCTGAAAGGAAGGATGAACTTAGTCCTTCTACATTACCAGCCTGGGAACTGGTCATCCTTTAACCAGTCAGAATTGGCCTCTTAGATGAATACATGGTTAACTGAGCAGCAGCTAACCAACATAGAGTGGAGCTCCTCTCAGGATCCTCCACAGCTGTGTCCTCCCACTCTTCAATGCCGCCAACTGTGCGTAAGCTGTGGAACTGCAGTCAACCTTCTCCTCGCTCACAAACTGATCCAGAGTCAGATCTGAGCAGAGACACTTGAGCAGGTCCAGGAACAGAGAGATCTGTAAAATCATGGGGAGAACACAAGGATAACGTTTTGCACAAACATCTGCAGATCTTTTTTCTTTTTTTAACAGTTTCAATGTTTGGCATCATAATACTTTATTTTAAAAAATCCTGATGCTTCATATCATATCTGATCTTCACTCAGTTCAAATTCCCAGTTAAATGTGACCTTCTGTTAAATGCAGGAATTTCCAACTTACACTACATTTGTGGTTGCCATGGTGACCATGTTATTTTTGATCCAAACAGACTTCATAAATATTTTATGGTTTTATGGTTTCTGTTTAATTATATTTCAATGCCTGATCCACTTGGAGTTTGTGAGTAACATCAGGTTTCCTTTCATGAAATAATGAAACCCATTTGGAGAGTGACTATAACAAACCGTTACTTTTCATTTTTAATGTTTGTAACATGTTGTAACTCCTCTCAAATATTCTAATATTCTTTAAAAAAAATCAAGGCAAGTTTGAAGCTTTTTTTAGATGTTTTTCTTTGCAAAATTTTTTGCAAACAAAAACAGATTGTTGAATTCATTTTCCTTTTTTACTAAATTAAAATACATTTAGAAATTTGTTTTAATTCAACAAATACTTTATGTCTGAACGTTTTTTCTGCTTGACTTTAAGCATTCATTTAAAAATATAAATGTGCTTTATTCAAAACGTTTCTTTCATTTTGAATTTTTTTAAACTATACTTTTTAAACATATGTAGATCAAACAAATATTGTATACATTCAAATTACTGTATGTGCTTTTTTTCCCTCTGAAAATCTAAATCAGGATGGACGTTTTGAATAACTTCATTCAGACAGGTGAGTGAGTGTCAAGAGCACCTGAAGGGGCGGAGCTCCGCAGTCCAGGCCCAGGTAAGTGCATCCGTCGAGGGGAGGAGTGACGTGAGTCTGAAGCAGCTTTTCTGACACAGACCTGCAGAAGAAGACGGGGCCTGAAACCTGCAAAAACACAACCCAGAAAAAAGAGCTTCACTTCTGATCTGAAAAAAATTCACAGTAAAAGCTGCTGGAGAACCTGAGAGTGAACAGTCCGGTTCTGGTTCTCCTGGATCAGTTTTGAATGATATTACTGGAAAGTAAAGACGTACCAGCAGTACTTTCCCATCAGACATCAAAGCCTGCTGGAGCTGCTCTTGGGTTCCCCTGTAGATGATGTCCCTGACCTGGCCCTGCAGACAACCCCATCATGAGTGAAGGACAGGTGGCAGTATGAAAAACATCAGATGAGGAGCGCACCTGTGGGTCAGTCAGGTAGACGCCGTGATTTGCTGCGTACGAGACGTCACCCGGCAACGCCAAAGCTCGAACGCCAGAGAAACCCTCCCAGGTCAGAGCTGGACACAAACACACAGATCTGACTGACTGTATGTGTTCTGGTTTTCACATGCAGCATGTTTGGAAACAACAATTCTTTTCATACGTGTGGAGCTCAGCTTGATGTTTTGACCTTCAAAACAAACTCCTTTAAAAACACACTCCAACTGATCCATTTTCAAAGCATTTGAAGAGAAGTTCAACAGAATTTCACTTCTTAAGTGTTGGGCAGAACTGTTGGTGTGGGGTAAAACGGTCCCTTTTCCCATCATCCCTTTGCCTACATGCTCTCCCACTAGCTTACAGCCCCTCACAACCCCTTAGCTAAAATTACCGGCGCAACAAAAATGGCGAGCATAATTGGAGCTGTCCAGCCATGCAGTTTTGAGCCAGATGCCAGCTCAGAAGACATACATAAATCTATTTGTCTGCAGGTAGATCCATCAGAATGGAGCGGAGCTGGGAGCTTGTGGTCTGCAGATTGTAACAGCTGTGTAATAACGACAGGCTTTTTCCAACTGGATTTTTTCATCTGCCCCTGATTCACCACAATTTGAATAAAGAAATACTCAAAAAAAACAAGTTTTAATCTTAATTTTCTTAATATTTGTCCTCCATCGTGAGAAAAAAATGCAACAAGGGTCTGTTAGAACACCACAAAAAACACAATTTTCATTACAGTGGGTCTTTAAATCCTCATTTATACATTTATATATATTTTTTTGTTATCAGAGATTGAAAAGTATGCTGTGGTACAAACCAAAGTCAGGAGGAACAGTGAGGATCATGTCAGTGCTGCAGACCCAAACACCAGGAGGAGAGCCAGGACAGATCTGAAAACCACAGTTTTGTGTTTATTTCTAAAAATGATTTCTGTCCACATTTAATTTCTTCAGATGGTTTTGATGTGATGCTCATGGTGTGAGGCTGCTCACAGCAAACCTGTGTGTTGAGACAGTCCAGCAGCAGGTCCAGGCAGCAGACCGGAGCCTGAATCTGCTGTTTGGGCTTTTCCTGAGGCAGCCAGCAGAACGCTCGGCTGCAAGAGCTCCAGGGAAAATCCCGACCCTGCGTGACAAAAATCCAACGTCTTATCCGGGAACTCCAAGCATCTTCAGAAAAGAAATCAAGCTGCTGGACTCACAGTGTGTAAGATGAGGATGTGAGCATCATCCAGGACATCAGCAGTAACCACCTAAAGAAAACAGAAGAGGTAGATGCCATGAAGCCTTTTGTGTAACCTTCTGATCAGTTTAAAAAGCATTCATGTCAGACAGACGAACAAAAATTCATTCTTTTGGAGGATCTCACATTTTTTGTGAAGATAATTTTTTCCATTTTAATTTAACCTGAATTTAACCCGCTGAAATTAAAAAACCTCTTTTCCAAGGGAGTCCTGGTCAAGGGGAAGTAATTTCTAAAATAACAATACATAAAACCAAACAGTACAATTACTTTACATTAAAATGTATAGATTTAGTCATAACACTTGCATGTTAATGAAGCAGCTCTAAGTCCTTCAGTTGCAGATCTGTCAGCTTCAAATCTTTCTGTAAGATGTTCCAGGTAGCAGGAGCAGAGGGAAGAAATGCTTTTTTTCTCCAGCTCCATATGAGCAGAAAAGGCACAGTCAGCAGTATCAGATCATTTGATCTCAATGAGAGAGATTCAACATTTCTCCTCGAGTAAGGAACATATCTAAGGGGGTAGCAAACCAAGCATGGCCTTATAAATAAAAGTGTACCAATGGGACTGCCTCTGAATAGCCAGGGAAGGCCACTGTACTCTTGTGTACAAGTCACAGTGATGTGGCATAGATTTACAGTTAGTTATGAACCTCAAAGCAGAATGAAACATTGAATTCAACATTTGAAGACATGACAGTGAAGCATTCCTATACCGAATGTCACCATAAACTATCACAGACAAAATGGTAGTAGCCAAAAGATGCTTTTTTTTTTACTTCAAAAGAAAAGCAAAAGTTTCTGTTTTAACCTCTTTAGTTTTTCTGAATGTAGTTTAAAAATGAGGGAGTCATCAATCCAGACACCTCGATACTTATATTAATTAACTACCTCTATGATGTTTCCTTTAAGAAGGGACACTACAGGAAAAACTTCAGAAACTTTTTGGGAATTAGAAACAACATCAGCTTGGTATTGTCTGCATTAAGAACTTATTTTATTAACTAAAACACAAACTAAAACAGAATCTTTAACAAAAAAAATATAGGGTTAAGCTTGAGTCATTTTATTAAAAGAGTAAGATTTGACCATTTTCCAGAATTTCTGGGGCTCATTAAGGTTCTCAGAAGTGACGGACAAAAAAACCCTTCAGATTTGATAACAGAAGTGCATTTGTTCCTAAGCTGCTATGTAGAAGAATTAGCTTGTCTTGCCTTACTCCATGCTTTGTTACATTTGTGTATGTTATTGGCAAGTGCCTGTGAAAACCGGGGGTTTCCTCTCGCTTTAATTCAATATTTCTGTAACGGAGCGTGCTTATTTATAATTTACTTAAACTTTATTTAAAGAAGGCCCAAGTGGACCCTACGTCTTGTCTCAGAATTATATTTGCCCATCGAACTGTTGACAGGTCATAATTAAAAGCTTGGTCATTAAAAAGTTTAAAATTCCTTTTATAAATTACACATGGTTTGCATTTAGGTATTTTAGCATTACTACAAACAGCAACTACACAACGATCACTTAGGTCATTGCAGAAGGCATTAAGCGATGAAAATGTGGGAGGTGCATTAGTTAAAAGGAAATAAAGTTGACTTTTCTGGACTTTTGAAATTTGGTCTGGTAGGGAGATTGCCTAGCTGTTTCAAGGCTAAAAACTCCAGCTGTTTGCTGATCAACAAAGACAAAACAACGGTGGCATTTAATCTTGAGTTTACAAAAATAGCAAAAATTCATTAACATTAAGCATAGCTGGTGTGACATCACACATTTCAGAGTGGGCGGAGCTTATACCATTATGACATCATAATCTCTGTGTGATGTCACACAAAGCTTGTGATGTCACACAGATGTGTGATGTCACAATAATGTGTCACATCATTGGGCCAATGACACTGAATGATGTCATCTTATGACACATGAGATCAGTTCAGAAGTTGTTAAATAGAAAAGATTTTCCAGGTTTTTTCCAATTGTACAAGCTAAAGTACAAGAAACATCTGGACATCGATCCCAAGTACTTTCTACAAGAAACCCACAAACGTTACTGCTTAAGTGATTATTTTTCTCAGAATCTTCAAAAATGTCGCTTTTCAGACGTAAAGGTTTAACCACCATCAAGGAAAGACAAAGCCAAATTGAGTATGTGAATGAAAAAAATGAAGCTTTACTTCAAGAAATAGAGAGAAGGAACTCCTTGTTGCTGGAAACCAGTTTAGTGGCTGACATGCATAAGGTCCTTAAAACACAAAAAAATACTGTCTGTAAGCTAAACAAAAAATTAGAAAAAGAGGCTAAAACACTTCAAAAAAGACTGAATGACCAAATAGCCTTAAAAGAAAAATGTGACATGAAAAAGGAGAAGATAAACCAGCTAACAGAAAGGAATGAGTTCTTAGAAAGAGCAACTGAAAATCTCAGACAGAAACTTCTGGACCAGGACTATTTGCAAAAGAATTACAACCTTCTGAAGGATCACGAAAAGTTGTTGATGAAGACAAAAATCACGTTAGAAGAAGAGGCTTCCAAACTTAATTCTGTATTTTATCTTAAAAACATAACGCAGGCAGAAGTCGAAGAAAAAGAACAACATGTTCAACGTCTACAACAAAGAATCAAAACTCTTAAACAGAAACAGAAGAAAATGGTAGAAATTGCTGAACAGAAGGAAAATCTGAAAAATCAACTGTCGGCCTTAAACGCTGCTTCACACACTGCCAAGGAGAGAATTTTAAAGCTGGAAGACAGACTCAAGCAGCTCAACAGCAAATGTGAAGAATACAGCACATTAAATGATCAACTTGTGAAGGAACAGAAAAAGCTAAAAGAACAAAATACAGAGTTGATGGATTTGAAACAGGATTGCGAGAACTCAAAAGCAGAAGCCATTGCTCTAAAAAGGGACAACATTAAGATTGCTTATGAAAATGCGGCTCTTTTGGACCTTCAGGGCAATCTTACTGCAGTTGAGGAAAGCCATTCAAATTCAAATTTGCAAATGCCTCCTCCAGAGAAAAAAAGGGAATTCAAACAAAAAGGCAAGAGGGAAAGAAAACAAAAGGATAACCCTGTAAAGGTGGAACAAGAACCAACAAAAGAAGAATTAGCAGAAGATGATAGTTACACATCAGCCAATGGCAAATCGTCAGACAACAACAACAATGGTTGTAAGGCTACACCAGCAGTCACCAGATCGACTCAAGAAAATCTTTCTGCTGTTGAGGAAAACCAGTCAAATTCAAAATTGCAAATCCCTCCTCCAGATAAAGAAAGCAATTTCGTACAAAAAGACATCCAAACGATGACACTGGAACCAATAAAAGAAGAATCAGAAAAAGATGATAATTACACATCAGTCAATGGTGTGCAGTCAGGTAAAGATGAAGACAATGTGTCTGATACAAACAGCTGGGATGACAGTGACTCTGGACAGAATGAAACAACTAAAAACTCAACAGAGAATGCCAAAAAAGCCATGCAATTGCCTTCCATTTACAAGAGCAGTTCTAAAGCAACACCAATGCTCACCAGGCCTGTCAAGGCTCCAGTCAGAAAGATCACGGAGGATTCTGGAAGTAAAAGCTTACTGAAAGATACCAACGAAACCCAGGGGCCATTGAAAGTCACCAAAGAAAATGATACCAGTGCAAACTGCACTGATGAGATAAAAGATTTGATAGATAACATTATCAATGGCAACCTAACAATTGATGACATTTTTTGAAAAGACTAAATAGGAAAAACGCCACTGGACTTGTTTGAGAAGAGAAACGACTAAATTAGAATTGAAATAGAAATAGAGTATTTTCCTTTTTTTTTTTAATACTTCTTTAATACTTCTTGGGCTGCACGGTGGCGCAGTGGTTAGCGCTCCTGCCTCACAGCAAGAAGGTTCCCGGTTCAAGTCCTGGCTGGGGGACCTTTCTGTGTGGAGTTTGCATGTTCTCCCCGTGCATGCGTGGGTTTTCTCCGGGTACTCCGGCTTCCTCCCACCGTCCAAAAACATGCTTCATAGGTTAATTGGTTACTCTAAATTGTCCGTAGGTGTGAATGTGAGTGTGTATGGGTGTGTGATTGTGGCCCCTGCGACAGACTGGCGACCAGTCCAGGGGTGTACCCTGCCTTCGCCCATGAGTAGCCGGGTTAGGCTCCGGCAACCCCGTGACCCCGAAAGGGATAAAGCGGTTTGGAAAATGAATGAATGAATGAATGAATAATACTTCTTTTGCTATTTTTTTCAAAATGCTTTTTGCGTTTTTTGTGATTACCAATGTCTTTTTAACCCTGGAGAACCCACAGGGTCAAAGTTGGCCTTGTTTTTTTTCTTTATTTTTCTTTTATTGTTTATTTTTTAATTGTTAAGCTTTCTGTTTTTTGTTTTTCTTTTCTTGTTTTTTGACTAATGGAAATTGTTGCTTCCCAAAATGAACAAACAAAGACCAAACGTATTTAATTAACTTTAAAAGAAATGAAGTAAACTGTTGTAGGGTTTTCCAGGGTTAAAAGGGACAAAGGCGAATTGTTCAAACCAAACTGAGATCTTTATGTTAGTTTTGTGTGTTCTGTTGTGTGTGTGTGGGTTCTCTCCGGGTGCTCCGGCTTTCCCTTGACCAAAAAAGATTTTTTTAACAGGATAGCTAGAGATCCTGGAAGTGTTGTTGTCTGCACAAATTTCTCTGTGTGTAGAAACGTTTTTTTTTTAATTGTTGTTATTAGCAACGTCACTTTCACCCTGGAAAACCAACTGGGTAAAATATGTCCCTTGTTTTTTCTTTTGGTTTATTTTTAATTGGTTCTCCAGGGTTAAAAGGGACGAAGGTCAATTGTTAAAGCCTAACTGACCTCTTTATGTTAGTTTTCCGTGTTTTCTTGTGCATGTGTGGGTTCTCTCCGGGTGCTCCGGTTTTCCCTAAAGTTCAAAAAAGAGTTTTTTATAGGTGAATTGGAGTTCTCTTTCTTAGAATTCGTTTCAATGTCTCACTATGGAATACGCCCCCTGCGTGTTCCTCAGAAGCGCTTATTTCAATATGCCAATCCTGATTGGCTGATGATCGCAATGCTAGCATCATTCAAACACCTCTTCTCGCCTCAGAGCATATCTCTCCTTGGTTGCTAGCTTAACGGTCTATAGATAGGGGCCACCTTATGCTGTCGCCGGGCCCTAGCTACTCCTGCTTTGGTTCTCCACACAAACCGAAGCATTTGTTTGGTTAGCTCACTGGCTAACCAACTAATGTGCTAACACACCAGTTAACACACCCTCTTAGTGTCAGTCCATATGACTCACAAGCTTCTGCCCAGTTAACACTCCAGTTAACAGAAGAATGGACACACCTAACCCTCACATCAGAGGCCAAGGGGACGCTGGGGCTCGATCCTGCAGATGCAGCAACAAAATTTTGAGCAAAGACGTATGTCCGCCCTGGTTCACTCAGGCTGAAACAAGCCTAACTCGAAATTGAGGCACCCAATGCAAGCAGGCATTGTGTAACAGGGTGAACTTTAGTTTGAATTTTTTGATTGTTCCATATCCCGAAGGGCCCCTGAACAGGCCACCTCATTGCTTCCTGATTGGGCACATGTGTTCAGTGAGGGTGTGCCCAAACCAAGCAGAGCTGTGTGAAATGATGGCGATTACACATGATCCAGGGGTTTTGGAGATAATTTCCATGATCTGCCTCCACGTGCAGGGCTGTGCAAGCCAGGTGGCTCAACCTGTCACAGCTAAAAGATAGCCCAACTTTTGTTGAATAATTTAAAGGTTTGTTAAGCTGAAAGTATGCAGATCTTTTAAGCTTTGAAAAGGCACTATTTTTCTGAATGAGATAAACAGCAAAACTAGAAAAAGTATTCATAAAAAGTACAAGCAGGAATCTCTAGAATGAACTGAACATTTTGACGCCAAAATGACTGAAAGTATGAAGGAGTTATAGATCAACGTGGCACAAAAAGAACGTTAGCTAGAAAGAGAATCTCAATACGGGAATACTTTGAAGCGTGAGCATGGAAAACATATGTGTGTCCATAAACTCACGGTGTGTCCTGCTCTGCTGCTCAGGTGTTCAGCAGCCACCAGCAGAGCGTTCAGCGTTGCTCCACCGCTGCCCAGTGGCTCCTGGCGGTCCCGAACAGTCAAAACCAACGCACTCTGACAGAGAGCGCCCCGCTGCTGCCGCAACTCCAGCTCTGATTCACATGGGAAACAAGGCGCACGTACAACACCATTTTTTAGTCACAAAGTAGTCCAGAAAGAGACAAACTGCTACATAAACCAAAAATTAAACCCAAACATAAACCATCATTTTCACCTTTACTTTTAAAAGCATATTCTTTTAACAACATAGGTATATGGATTTGTAATTAATAGTGGTACAAAGAACATTTTCACCATGTATAAGAGAAAATAATAAAATCTATTGGAATACTTTCTAAAATACATAATTTGGTTTAATCGAAATGTGTATCAATGTGGGGTGTAACAATTAATTTCATTGATTCAATTCGTATCTTAATTTTTGCTTGTCAATCTGATTCATAGTCGATAAATCATGGAATAACCCCACTGATCTGTGCAATGGAAAAAAACATTGACTGTTCACCCATTGTTTGCTGTTATTTCGTTCTTTATGTTTTGGGGGGGTTTTGATGTCTTTTGTGTATCTGAGGTGGTCTCACCAAAAGCCTTACTGGCTTCTTCCACCTCCCCGCACCTTCAACTTTTGTATATAGTGTAAAGACTTTGGTTTAATTATCTATTTCCTCATTTTGTTTTATACCATGATTTTATATAGGTGCTAAATAAAAAATGAGTCATTAAAAAAATAAATATACTGTTCATCTTAGATAAAGTTGTTCTGTTTATAAGCGACATCTGCCGGCGGGAAATAGAATTGCAGCAAACAAGAAGCAGAGATCGTTTATTTTGAGGATGATCCTCACCTCTCTGGAAGGCGTATACACTGTCTTTGTGCTGGCAGGTGAGAACCACCGCCGTCCACTGGAACCGGCTGCGCTCCGACATCTTTCCGCGGCGCTAGCTTGTTTGTGACTTCGTGAATGATCCCAGACGTCATGCGCATAACTCGTTGTGCTGCCCCGTGAAGCCCTTTTAAACTGAAAACGTCAGTGACAACCATCGGCGACGTTAACACAGATGCCTCCTACATAAAGTCACGGCAAATCGAAAGACAAATGCACTCTGACAACTGTTTGCTCTCTTGATCCTTGGGAGTTTTGACAAAGCAGGCTTCCGTACTCGCAAACTATGACGTTGCCCTGTTGTCAATTTTTGCGGAAATGCTAAATATGCTAAATAAATAAAAACGGAAGGTTGTCTTCTCTTTAACGTTTTACCCATACAAATATGGTTCTAGCAACATCATTATCTTGTTTATCTGTTAATTAATTTTAAGTTTAGCCTAATACGCAACTTGTTTTTTTACGTTTTCATGTCTTTTTTTAAAGTAAACTTTATTAACAAAGTTTACAAAGCACCAGAAGAACACAGTGAATGAACGGGGGTGGGGGTTAGAACATTTGAGAAAATAAGAATACAATGAAAATGGCTCAAGGTTCAGTATCATCAGTTATCTAGATTACATTTTTCGAATAAATTCCAAGTTTTAGTAGCTTCCAATTTACATTTTTGAGAGACACACTGTATTTTTAAATTTACGTTTTCGTGTCATTTAGTTTTCTTTTTTCGGTTATTTGAAAAGAGTCATTAACTTTGAGGGGGAAAACTTATATAATTTTCAACTTGTTTGGATTATTTTTCTCTATTTTATTTCTTACGTTTGACTAACCAAAATTGAATCTTTTAACTATAATTGTGTTGTTATAAAGCTTTTGACTTAAAGACCAACATTACTGCTGGATGAGCAAGTCTGACTGAAATCTTATGCTTTGGTCCAAAAAAACATTTCAGTTTCCTAAAAACATGCTAATAGTTTGAATTTGGTGAAAATCCTTTGTTCCATTTATTTGTATTAAAAAATGCTCAATTTAAGTCTGATTTTAGAACTACTTCAGCCTTTACACAGTGAAGACTTCTATTTGTAGATGTTCTAATTAACCCATAAAATATAAAGCAGGTTCCATTAGAAATGTCACGTAAAACGTTGCCATGTAATCATTCTGAAATTTTTTACTCATAAGAAACAACGTTTTTCATCGTGTAAATTCAAAATATAACGATGTACTCTTGAGCTGCAGCCATGTACTGAATACATGATTTTTAAATTGGTCTGTTTTAAGTTAAAAGCTTAGTTTAAAAAATACCATGAAGAAAAAACTGTCAAACAAAAATTAGCTTTCATGTTTAACATTTTTTATTAGAAAACAGTGCAAGTGATGAGACAAAGTTCATTTAAACACCAGTTCGTAAAAACGGTTAAATATACAAACGAATTCGGTGTCAATTATATACAGATGTACATTGAAAGGACCAACAAGAAACAAAAGACGGATCAGTCATCATCCTCTTCATCTTCAAGAGGCAGAGGTCTGGACCTGCAGACAAACACAGAAGGAGCTTTAGAGCTTTTTCTAATCTGTGCTGTGTGGAGTGCATGCTGGGAATGAATATGAATAATGTCTGAATTAGCGACACCAGCTGTCATCTTATGAAAAGAAAATAACTTTTTTCAAATTGAATGTGTATTACTTTTCCACCAACTCAAAAACAGACATTTCCGCTGGTTGGTTTTGTGCAGCTTCTTTCCCGTCAGGGTGTTTATTCTAACCCGATTCGTTTAGAACTAACTCATGACCTCTGCTCAGTCGGAGCTTCTTGTGAGTGGAGATTCCGTAGAAGAATCTGAGGCAGCCAAAAACTGAACAAATGATCTAACAGGGTAATTTCTCACCAACAATTTTCACTTAAATCCAAACACAGATTGAACACTTCAGATTGTACTATTTTGTCTTAAAATTAGTGTTTGATGAATTCTGATTGAAATTCTGACAATTTGTCTGCAGCACTCAGAATACACAGTTAAACCACATTAAACGTACTTCCTGCTGGCTTTTGTCATCCCACTGCCCCCAGCCTCTTCACCATCCTCAACCTCTTGGGGCATCTGGTTTTCTTTCTCTGGCTTCCTGGGAGGTCCCCCAAAGAAGTCCCCAATGCCCTTCTGCCATGTTGGGGTAGGGCGGGGGCACACGGGGTTCCCGCCAGCATATTTGTTCTTAGCTGTGAAGCACAAATTGACATCAAATTGATTTCACAAACTGAACACAAATTGACCAAAAGACTCACCAGGGGTGGAGGAGGCACTGCAGGAGGAGGGCGAGTTGGCTGAGCTGGAGCCCAGAGATTTTCGGGGTGCAGACGCTGCAACCGCTGCAGGAAGACATAACAACATATATCAGCGAAAAAAAAAAAAAAAAAAAAAAAAAAAAACTGAGAGGAAACATGATGTCAACACAAAGCAGACGTCTAGTGATTGTTTCCATGGCAAGAGTTTCTCATTCTAAGAATAATTGTATATTTTTTAATTGTTAAATGAGTAGTATTTTAACACCTCAGTTTTATGTGAGCAAAATTATTTGGACAAATTACAATCAAGATCAGGAATATATTCATCTGTTGCTTTGACTTTTGTGTGTGCCGTTTGTTGTTTTATGTATGTGCGTTAAATAAAGTTTCAATTTGAACATATTCAGGAAAATTTGATAACATGTGAGATTACAAACAAAGCAGTCGATTGCTAAATTAAATTATACAAATCCAAAATCTGGAACTTTAACGTTAAAGTATTAATCTCCAGAAATGCAGGTCGCCATTTAAGCTTCACTTAAATACTGCCGTATAGCCGCACCGCGGCGCTTAAATCTGGCGCCAGCAGCCTCCAAAACGGCACGAGACCCTTAAAAAAAACCGTAAAACACACTTTTCACTCCGATCTGGTGTGACACAGCGACATTTTAAACCGATTAAGATTTTTTTATAATATAATATTGACATATCATATTTAAAGGAGGAACCAGGAAGGCTGCTGCGCGCAACTTGGCGGGAGGCTGCTTCTGCCCACGGAACAAGCCACGAATTTGACTAATGACACTATTTTCAATGACCGGTATTATATTTATTGATTTTTTAAAAAGTTGTTATTGAGATTTTTTTAAATCCAAGTATGTAGCAGATGGCACAGCCCGCCAGACTGCACGACAGTCTGCTGCTTTTTTACGTCGTAACACACCAAATAATTTAAGGGGATTTTTCTAAATTAAGGCTTTACCTTTTCTGTAGGATGCAGGAACACTGTCGGCTTTTGTTCTCACCATACTGGCCTGAAAAAAAAGTTAATAAGACACTAAGGAAACAGAGCAAAAGTGGGGACGTCCCGCCTTGGTTTAAAAAGTGGAGCGGATGGGGCGGGAGTTTTCTTCTTCACTGCTTGTACCCAGGAAAAACTAAAACCGGGATTCTGGAACTCTGCCCCTTAGTGGCAAATCATAGAACTCTTTTTTTTTTTTCTCTTGTCCTGTTGAAGTTTCATCGTGATTCTTCTGTTTTGTTTTTGTCCATTCTGGCTGCAATTACTAATTGTTTTTGTTGATTCACTGCATGTTAAACAACGCTTTTTTTCATGTTCAACCAGTCAATGAAATAAAACAAAGTCAAATAAAGAATTTAAATAAAAAACAAACAAACACTAACTATATATTTGCACGTAACTGTAATTAGCAATAATTGATGGATATTTATTGATAATTATGAAGAACAGTAAATTAAAGTGTTTGCTGGTGTTGTTGCCTTAAAAATGTGCTCTGAAATTAATAATATTAATGTAATGAAAAAATTAGACTTAGTTTCAAATAAATTAGATAATGGGTCAATAATAGCTTAATATTCTTGGTCAAAGTTAAAGAGATGAACCTGTTTTTTAATGTCACAATATGTGCAAAGAGAGAAAATCTGGAGAAAATCTTGGAGTTCTTTCTAATACAATAATTATCACAAATAAAATGCGAAAACATGATCTAGTAAATGCAACACACCATGAAGGCAAACAGTAAAGGGGTGCTAGAGGTCTTCCATCATTCCAGTAACTTTGACTACATTACAAAAATGTTTAACATTGTTGGATTCACTCCGGCTTCCTCCCACCGTCCAAAAACATGCTTCATAGGTTAATTGGTCACTCTGAATTGTCCCTAGGTGTGAATGTGAATGTGCATGGGTGTGTGATTGTGGCCCCTGCGACAGACTGGCGACCAGTCCAGGGGTGTACCCTGCCTTCGCCCATGAGTAGCCGGGTTAGGCTCCGGCAACCCCGTGACCCCGAAAGGGATAAAACGGATTGGAAAATGAATGAATGAATTGTTGGATTCTATTTGTTGTAGGGAAGAAAGGAAAAAAGTATAACTCCTTTCCAAAAACATGAAACTTTGGAATGCAGTTTAAAAACAAACAAAAAAAAAACGTATTAATTGATAAAAATGTGCCCAATGGTAACATTGTGTTGATAAATTTACTTTTGCCATTTGTTTTACATGATTAAACCAAGTATAACGGTTTTTTTAATACTGGGGAAGGTAGATATTATGATTAGAAATAAAACAGGTCATCCCAAAAGGCAGAAGTAAACATACAAAGAGTCATTTCAGTATGTTTGTTACGAAATAAACGAGTGATGCAATAAAATTGCGATTTTTAAAATTTTGTTTTACAAGAAAAGGAAGAAAAATTTCGGTGGTAATAAGGACGGGTAGAGAAAGAATTGCGATGTGGGAAGGAGATAAAACATCCTGATTCACACTCCAGACTGGGTGGTGGCGGTAATGCACCAAAAGCTGTTTGCCAACTTCCAACAAACCACAGAAGAAGAAGTAAAAGTATCAGACTATTTTTGTCCCTCCTGGCTCTACGTAGTGGCGGTTTACTGACTATAGGGGAAAAAAAGCGAACGTCTTCTTCATCTCTGCCTCTGGTTCAGTTTGGGTTCGTATGAAACCGGTAATATTTAAGTTATGAATGTTTTCCCGCAACTTCCGGTCTGTTTCCGCACTTTTCAGGCTGTTTGTTATCTTTAACCTCGCTGACGTTTTCTCTCCTTTGGTATCTAGTTAGCGTGAACTAAGAGCTGCAGCTGCTGAGTAGTTTAGAAAGACAAATGTTTAACCTTTCACGAATTCATAAATATGACAAACTAATGTTGCGTTGTCAACAGGTGCGTGTTTTTTTTTTTTTCTTTTTAAAATAACTTTTAGGGTTACCTCAGTCTGTCAACAAAGTCAGCTGATCCCTCGTCAGAACTCAAATCAGCAGTAAAGAATGCAAACATCAATATTGTTTTCATGTATAATTTTTTTATATATTAATAGTAAGTCAATGAACTATAATTACATACCGGTAGTCAATTTACATACTTTGTAAAAACTGACCTTCAAATGGTGTACTATTTCTTCTTTGTCCTCCTCACAAACATCAAACCCTCATGTCCTCCTTCTACATCCACGAACCTCCTTTTTGGTCCTCCTCTTGATAGCTCTTACCTCTGCAACCTTTTATCAACATCATCACTGTTCCTCCTCTCAACGTGTCCAAACCATCGCAGTCTGCTTCCCTGCATTTATCTCTAAAACATCTACCATGATCTGTTCCTCTGATGTACTCATCCCTGATCCTATCCATCCTGGTCACTCTTGGGTGTGAACCGGTCTCCATCTCTGCTACCTCCAGCTCTGCCTCTTCCTCAGTCTCTAACGTGGCTGTCCTCACCCCAGTCTTCTACATCTTTCCTCTCATTCTCACTGACTGTCTTTTGTCCCACATTAGTTCTCTTACAGCTTTTATGAATGTTCTGTATGACTCTAACGTACTTCTATTAAGATCTGAGAATTTTTTTTGCAACAAAGTAAAGAGTTTATGAAATGAAATATATAAACACTCAATGATGTTTATAAATATATTTCATAATAAAGTAGTTAATAAAATCATAATGGCTGTAGCAGGTTATGATATTATGGTACCAGTTTTCGATTTATGGATTTAGAAAATACAAAATTCAATTCAGAAACTTGTTTTATGGAAGAAAAAAAAACATTTAGGATGTTTTAAAACCTTTTTTTTTTTGGAGAGAAGAATCATTCTGGTTTTCATCACTAACCTACATAAAAATAATGATGCTTCAGTCACATTACTTAATTATCAGCAGCACTTTGTGTTACGTAAGTATGAAAAGTGTTAAATAAATAAAGATTGATTTGATCTGCATACATTATAACTCTTTTTTTCCCTGGAACAAACTGAGAACACCAGCTTCTCTTCATTTGAATTTATCTCTGAAGATTTTCTTCAGTTCACGACTGTTTTTCTTTTTAATTTTAGAATCTGATGTCATTGTCTACAGATTTAAACAATGTTAGTATTTTCTGGCTCTGCTTCTTTTAGTGGATTTCTGGCAGTTCTTTCAAGTGTCAACTTTTGTCTCAACATTTGTCCAGTTCTTTCCTTAGTCTTTACATTTCTAAAATCCTATTCTACCTTGAACCTTTTTTTATATCTTGGTGCAATGACGTCTTGTTTTATTTGTTTGTTTGCTTGTTTGAGGGGCTACAGGAGGATCCAGATTCCTCCCACAGTCCAAAAACATGCCTCAGAGGTTGATTTACTACTCTAAATTGTCCCTTGGTGTGACTGCAAGTGCGTATTGTTGTGTGATTGTGGCCCTGGGACAGACTGGCAACCTGTCTGGGGTGTATTGTGCCTTCGCCCAACTGTAGCCAGGTTAGGCTCTGGCAACCCCGTGACTCCAAAAGGGATACAGCAGGTTTAGAAAATGGATAGATGGATTTATACTTAAACCTGAAACAAATTCAGTAAATATTTGTTTTACCTGCTGAGGTGCGTTTGTTTTGTCTCCAGCCCTGCCATGGAGGAGGTGACTCGCCTGGTGTCGACCGGAGACTGTGTGAAGCTCTGGGATGTGGTTACCATGGCACCGCTGGAGCAGTTTAACCCCCACAACAGCAGCAGCCCGGTGGCTCAGGCGTGCTGGAGCTCCAACAGTATCCTGATGTGTGATGAGGACAAAGAAGCAAATGTGGACACAGCTGCAGCTTTACTCCTGTCAGCATCAGGACAGGAACCAGCCTGAAACCGTTTTTAGAATTTGACCATCAAAACATCTTTGATAGACTCTGAAAATAAGAGTAACTAAAATCTGTAGTGTTTGGAGGTGAACAGTCGTCCCTCATTTATCCCGATGGTTGTGTTTTCAAAATAACCCATGGTGAGTGAAATCCACAAAGTGGACTTTTTTTTTGCAAATAATTTAGATGTCTGAAGACAAAAAAATCGCTCAGTCTACTCTTATATACTTTTCTTGTGAGTCTTTAACATTTTTACACTTTTCTCTTTTGTTTAAACTCTTAAAGTTTAAATTTTTATTTAAAAAAAGTTCAGTATCATAGAATGAAAGTAACGATCTGATTGTGATTAGAGATTTAGGTAAAACTGAAAACATTCTTTTCAGGAGACTCGGCACGGATTAACAATGAGCTACAGCCAATCAGGACACAGAAAATAATGCACTGTTAAAAAAAAAGCACAGTTACACACAAAAAACAAATGCAGGGACCACAGTGTATTATAAAGTATTTCCTGTGATTTTCTGCAAGTTGAACGATGTTGAAACAGAGGTAAGTCAAACTTTTATAGTAAAGTTGTTCAAATGAGAAGTTTGCATCCTTAAGCAGTTCTGTCAGACCAGTACCTTGTGAGTGCCAGCAGCAGTGGAGACAAACTGGTGGTGTCGAGCCTGAAGCTGACCCCTGTTCCGGTGGCAGAGCTGGCAGAGGGGGTGAGTTCCCTGTTGCTTCGGCATCACGTTCAGTTCAGTTATTTCATGTTTATCTCTGAAGGCTCAGCCGCTGTGACAGCAAATCACAACTATTGTTCCTGAAGGCAGATTCTTGTTGCTGCTTTCTGTCAGCTTCTGTTAACTTTTTTTCTCCTAAAGTTTTCTTAATATTGTTTTTGGAATTTCTTGGAGATCTCTGTCTGCAGTCTAGTGAGCTACAATTGTGATCTAAAACTTGGAATATTAATGTTTTTTCTGTACTAAAATACAGCTTTCAGGAGTTTTTTGGATTTGTAAAATAGATGAGTGTCTTATCTTTTTCTCTTGAACTTAACGCAGATCTTTCTTTGTCTTTAAAACGTTCTACCAATGTCTATCCTTCTGCTATCCTTCTCTTTGCTCAGAAAAAGCAGACACGCGTGTGTGTGAGTTCATCCTTCCAGTTCCTGGTCAGTGGAGGTCTGGATCACTGCGTCCACATCTGGGACCTGAAGACCTCACGACTACACCGTTCCCTCAAAGTAAGACCCCGCTGCCTCAAACGCTCCGTTTTAAAATCCCACCTGGAGTCAGGCTGATGGTCAAGTGTGTCTGTCAGGACCACAAGGAGCAGGTGACCTGCGTGTCCTTCAATGCCAGCGACAGTCGCATCATCTCAGGCTCCACCAGCGGTGACCTGGTTCTCCACAGTCTGACCACCAACTTGTCCAGCCAAGCGTTCGGCCACGGCAGGGACCATGTGAGTCCCTCTTCACCCAAATTGGTCCATGAGATGCTTAGGGAATCTAAACTTATCTCCTCATTTCTTTTTCTTCTGCTTTGCAGAAAAAAAGTTTTGATATTTCCATTTTATTATTATTTTTATATGAAAAGAAAATATAATTTTTAACTAATGAATAGAAATTTAAATTGTTTGAATTATTGAATTATTTTAGGTGGTCACTGAAAAGAGCAAACAGACCAAAATATTCTGTTCAGTATAAGAAAGCAAAAACAAAACAGTTCATTTAAAATTGATATTTTTTCCTCGCCTTTCTGGTAAATGCTGACTGATGCCCCTCCTCATCTTCCTCAGCCTATCCACGATCTCAGACTGTCCACAGTGAAGCGCTCCCTGCTGGGGACCGTCTCAGACAGCGGCTCCGTGGTTCTGTGGGACTCAAACACCCAGAAGGAGCTCCATGTGTTTGATGGGGCTCACAAAGCTCCAGCCTCTGGCGTGGCCTTCTCCCCCACCAGTGACCTGCTGGTGGTCAGCGTGGGTCTGGACAAGAAGATTGTTTGCTACGACACAGCCAGCAGGATGTAAGCATTCTTTGTCTCTGAGGCTGAACTCTGTTTGAAGCAGCTGCCTGCAGAGTTTATCCAGAACTATTTTACTTCTTTTTATTTTTTTAGGTCATTAAGGTTTATAGATTTCAGTATTTTTGAGCTGAAGTCTCATTTCCTTAATCTGATTTTTAATAGTTCTTCAAAAATGAAGAACCTCTGGAGATAAAGAGTTGATTTTCAGAAAAACCTAGGCCATAACAGAGTGCTGAGTCAGCAATGGTGTCGGAGACTTTCTGTAGAAAACACAAGCCCTGAGCAGAATACAGTTCCTCAGTATCAAAAACTCTGTTCTTTGTGTGTGTGTTTTTTTAACATAATTTTAACATTTTCCTTTTTTTTTTCCCAAGCATCTTTAACACATAATTTTATCAGGTCGTTTGAGGAAAAACAGTCGAAAATGAGCAAATCTGATCATTTATATCTAGCTTAAATGGTTTTTATTATGTTTAAAGTTTAAACTGAAATTTGGGATTCATTTAAAAAAAATGGTTGTTCTTAATATATATATAGCTTGTTGAAATAACTTTTCAGGAGTTAAATGTGTTTTTTTTTCTCCAGAGACAATAAATCGGTTTTATTGTTTATAATATAATATATTGTTTTCTCATATTATAACTGAAAGTTTCCCTCTGACCTCTCAGAGTCCTGCGCTCCATCCGCATAGAGAGTCCTTTGACCACAGTGGAATTCACTCCGGACGGTACCGGTCTGGTGGTCGGTTCCACACAGGGGAAGATCTATCAGTACGACCTGAGGAACTCCAGCGCCCCCATGAGGATCACCATGGCTCACAAAACGTCAGTGACCTGCCTGCGGTTTCAGAGCAGCACCAGCAGAAGCAAGGTACCCGCCGACAGAGTGGGCTGGTAATCTGGTTCCTGTTGTGGAACAAAATAAGTCTCAAGTCCTCTATTACCGTCTCCTACCTCAGTCCAGCAAACTGGGATCAACCAAGATCTCAAAGAGATCCAATTCCTCAGTGTCCAGCAGTGGCCAGCCAGATCCTGTTCCCAGCAGAGGCCCCGCCCCCCATAAACAGGCGACCAGCACAGGTAGGTACCGTAAAGTTGAATTAGTCGGCTGTATTTTTTAAATTTATTTTCTGATCAAGAAACAGAAAAGGTTGGTTTTATTCGTGTTGAGGTTCTCCTAAGTGTTTTGTGTTCAGGGGAGGGTTCAGGCTTGGAGACACCGTGTCCAGAAGCAAGTCAGAAAGGTGTGGAGCCTCCTGCTGGTGCAGAGAAGTTCAGCGGCGTTGGAAGGAACAGTCTGGACATGTTCTCTCCTCTCCGTGAAGGTTGGTCTCTCATGCACACATCCATTATGTCTAAAGACTCCCCTGGTAACAGTCTAACTGGTAGCATAGAAAAGGCCTTTTTTTTTTTTTTACAAACAAGTATTGACACAAACCAAAATCTTCTTGTTTTGATTCCTTTGTATTTGTTTTTAACAGAAAATTCACAATCTTTTACTGTTTTACTCTTTCTTACAAAAGAACCTCTCATTCATAGTTCATTACACATCTGTCTCTCCTGCTTCATTTCCCACATATTGAATATATTTCCTTTTCCCATCCTCCTTGTCCTGCTGCGGTTATCTTCCAGCTCTGAGTCTCTAGGATCAACCGGAGAGGATCTGTTTGGATGAGGCGAAGGTGGACGCATGGTATTAGTTTGGAAATAACCGCTATTCTGTTTTTCCATAGTTACTAGTTTGGAGATGCTGTCCAGAGAAGGAGGGGATCTGCAGCCTACTGGCCGCAGTAGTCTGGACATTTTTTCTCCAGTCAGAGAAGGTTTGTGAAAATTCTAGATAAAGTATCATTTGAAAGTGTATTATAAACAAAATCATGGATAAATATCATAGAACCTTAAAGACCCACACCAGTAATCTTTTGATCTATTGTAAAATTGTTCCCAGTGGTCTTTTAATTATAATTATGCCTTTTTTAGCCAAAATCAATAAGCCTTTCCTTTTAGGATAAAGTTTCTGCAGAGCGGCAGGAGTTCATTTGAAATTGACCTTTGAGTTGTGGGCGAGACTGTTGGCAGGAAGTAAGCTTGCACTAATTCCCATCACCCCTTTGTTTACACTCTCTCCCGCAAGCTTACAGCTCCTCACAGCCACAGCTTAACATTATTGGCGCAACAAAAATAGCAAGCAAAATTTGAGCCATCCAGACGTACAGTTTTGATCCAGGCTCCAGCTCAGACGAGGAAAACAAAGACGTTCATGGATCAGAATGGAGCGGAGCAGGGAGCTTGTGGCCCACCGAACTTTGAACCCCTAAGGAAGTTTGTACCCAACAGCTACAAGCTTTTTCCAACAGCCTTTTTTTCACCTCTTGATTCACTACAATTTGAATAAAGAAATACTCAGAAACGCAGTTATTCTTAATGTCATGTCATTCAACATGAGAAAAATGCCAAGAACATGTTAGGAACATCATTTTTATTTGAGTGGGTCTTTAAAACAAGGAAAAATAGACTTGAAATTGATTTTAAAAAAGGATCAGCTGAGGTAGTAGCAGGGTACATTTCTGTCTGAGGTGAACCTGGCTCACAGGTTCCTTCCTGTTGTCACACTGGTTGTTATCTGTGTCAGACCCTCTTTTAAGCTCAAGCTCGCAGCGCAGAACTCCACTGGGAACCCAAATACCCTCTGGGGGGCGCTATTACAGCCCTCTGTCCGTCTTCCAGTCACCGCTGCCAATCAAAGAAGAGGAGCAGATCAGCTCCACAGGCGCAGAAGCTTGTGACTCCAGGAAGGTGAGCAATGCAGCTCAGGTGATTAAGAACTGCCTGCTTCCTGAAAGTTATTCTCACTTTGATCCCTTTTGTTTGACAGTCTAATGAAGCTAGCAGCTCCAGCCTGGAGGGAGAGGGGGCATGGACACTCTCCACATCCCAGCAGGCCAACCACACTCAGCCAGCCGCACCCTTCTTTACTCCAGATCCCGATCTTCAGAGGGCCAATGGTATTCAAACACAGCTGAGCTGCGACTCACCTGTCTATAAAAGCCCTCCTTCTGCAGCAGGTGCAGGTTCGTCTCTCAGGTAGAGCTGGGAGAAAAAAAAAAAAAAACGCAGGCTGATGTTCTCCTGTGTTTGAACGTTCAGGTCCAGTTCCAACCGCAGCCGTCTCCTCCTCGCTGTCCCAGAGCATCGCACAGGTGGTTGGACAGGGCGGGGCTGCTCCCCTGTCCTCTCTGCAGATTGAATTAATCCAGAACATGATCCATGAAACTGTGGAAGAGTGCAGGTTTGTCTGACTTTCACTCTCTGATCAACCGCTTTGAATATGGACACAGAAAATATTAAACTGTGATCATGTGACCTGTTGAGGACAAAAAGAAGAACCCTTGTTTTGTTTTTTTCTTTTTCTCAGAGACGCCTGTCATAAGGACATTATCAACCTGCAGATAGAAATGATCCGGCAGTTCTACATCCTGCTGGTATGATCACAAACGGCACAACAGACTGAGGACTTCAGCTAGAATCTTAGATTACATTAAGCAGACATGTTCATCCAAACCAGTTTAAGGGCTTAAGTACTGCCTTGCTCAAGGACACAGTGACTCTACAAGAAGTCATTTTACCCTGACGTTTCATCACCTTTGTTTTGGGCTGCAATTCAGATCAGAATGACTGAGGTCTGGTGTTTGTGTTCCAGGTGGAGATCCAGGGGCTGATGGAGAAATACTCAGTCAACGAGTCTCTGGTAGAAGAGATTGAGAGGCTGCGAGAGGAGAATCGTCGTCTTAGAACGAACTACTGAAGGCTCACAGACTGTTATTGCTATGAGTGCACACTCAGCACGCTGGATGAAAGCATATTATATTCAATTAAAAAATAAAATGTGTTTTTTGTTCTAATTTTTTTGTGTGGCTGTGACTGTTGGTTCTGTTCCACCTGCTTGGTGTACCAGGTCTCATCAGGCTTCAGATTTCCTTAATAGTTATGTTATTCAAACCTGTTTAATGTATTCCTGCTTATCCGATGGGAAATTTAATTTCTAATCATTTTTTTAAGTGAGATGGAGGCAAAAGAAAAATAAATAAAAAAGCTAAATGTACACAGCCAAACTGCAACAATAGTTTGGGTAATTCTAATTTTTGAACTCTGTCAGGGTTTAATTCCAAAACAACCAAGTGAAAAATGGCATTTTGTATGTTTGTGACTGAGTTAAAACTCTCGATTTGTTCTTTTAAAGGCAATTCAGAAAATCCTCATGTCCACCTATGGAGAAGCCTCTAGCGATGAGAGTCTGAATATTTTTTTCATCCTTTTAAAACAGTTTTAAAGTGATCTGGGTTTTTTCTTTATCTTTCTGCAGACGTTAGTGCGCATGTACGCGCAGTGGGTTGTGTGAGGTTATATAGAGAGATCAGTCAAAAAAAGACGAGACGGAAAAGTTCTGACTTTAATCTCAAAAGTGTCTTTTTTTTCCCAGAAATATAAGATTAGAGTCATAAATTATCATCCCTCTTTCCGTCAGTATTAAAGGCATTTAGGTTTTTTAATTCTTCCTCTAGTCTGCGGATGCTCCGCGCAGTGGGTTGTGGGAGGTTATCATCTCAGCGTGCAAAAACTCTTTGGTTGTTTACTGACTGCACTTTGAAAATCTTTTAAAGTAAGTGAAAGTGCAGTTCGTGTTAAAGTCAGCCTCGCTGTGGGCAAAATAGCCACAACTCGTATTCGGGGGAACATTCGGTTTTACGTTTAAATAACCGGAGGTCAAAGTTCACGCCAGCAGCCAGGGAGCTGAAGTTGTCCGAACAGGTGAGCAGAAAGCTAGAACAGTATGAAGGCGGGAGGCTTAACCCCAAATAACATAAAACCATCTGATTGCTGTCTCTCGTCGTACAGTCTGAAAGTGAGAGACGGTTTAAGGTTCGGTTCCGGCTGTCGTGAAACGATGGCGAATCCGCTAAGAGGGGAAGTGGTTCGGCTTTACAAGAACGTAAGTGGTACCGTTACAGAAAACCCCCCTTTGTGGGTTAGGGTTAGGGAAAACTAAAGAATCTGAAATTTAAGGCTAAAACTGTTGGAATAAATGATGAGGTCAGGTGGGGGTTAGATTCCCGTTTCTCTCCATGATTGACAGGTGGTGGGGGCGGGACTTTGTCCATTAAAAAACTTCCACCCTTCATAATTGTATTTGTATCTGATATTTCACTCCACTGACAATATTATATATTAATTTACATATATATTTGTGATTAATTTTAGTAACTATTGAACAGGCTGTATGTGAAATGGAAAATATTAAATCTTTTATTTTGAAGAATTTATTCCCTCATTGTTGATTTTCCTGTTACAGCAAAGTAACTTAAGTTTCTGATGATTAAAGATGTACAATTTATTACATCAGATAAACAATATATTCTTTCTATTCTATGGCTTCTCAGCTAGATAAACTTTAGTGACTTACAGTGGATACGGAAAGTATTGAGACCCCCTTAAATTTTTCACTCTGTTATATTGCAGCCATTTGCTGAAATCATGAGTTTTTTTCTCATTAATGTACACACAGCACCCCATATTGACCAAAAAAACCAGAATTTTTGACATTTTTGTAGATAGATTAAAAAAGAAAAACTGAAATATCACATGGTTCTAAGTATTCTTTGCTGTGACACATATATTTAACTCAGGTGCTGTCCATTTCTTCTGACCATCCTAGAGATGGTTCTACACCTTCATTGGAGTCCAGCTGTGTTTGATTCTACTGATTGGACTTGATAAGGAAAGCCACACATCTGTCTATATAAGACCTTACAGCTCACAGTGCATGTCAGAGCACATGAGAATCATGAGGTCAAAGGAACTGCCTGAAGAGCTCAGAGACAGAATTGTGGCAAGGTACAGATCTGGCCATGGTTACAAAAAAAATATATATCTGCTGCACTTAAGGTTCCTAAGAGCACAATGGCCTCCATAATCCTTAAATGGATAATGCTCGGGACAACCAGAACTGAGCTATCGGGGGAGAAAAGCCTTGGTGAGAGAGGTAAAGAAGAACCCAAAGATCACTGTGGCCGAGCTCCAGAGATTCAGTCAGAAGAGGGGAGAAAGTTGTAGAAAGTCAACCATCACTGCAGCCCTCCACCAGTCGGGGCTTTATGGCAGAGTGGCCCGACAGAAGCCTCTCCTCAGTGCAAGACGCATGAAAACCCGAATGGAGTTTGTTAAAAAAAAAAAAAAACACCTGAATGATTCCAAGATGGTGAGAAATCAGATTCTCTGGGCTGATGAGACCAAGATGGAACTTTTGGCCTTAATTCTAAGCGGTATGTGTGGAGAAAAGCAGGCACAGCTCATCACCTGTCCAATACAGTCCCAACAGTGAAGCATGGTGATGGCAGCATCATGCTGTGGGGGAGTTTTTCAGCTGTAGGGACAGGACGACTGGTTGCAATCGAGGGAAAGGTGAATGTGGCCAAGTACAGGGATATCCTGGACGAAAACCTTCTCCAGAGAGCACAGGTCCTCAGACTGGGCCGAAGGTTCACCTTCCAGCAAGACAATGACCCTAAACACACAGCCAAAACTGTTATTGAATGGCCCAGCCAGAGCCTTGACTTAAACCCAATTGAGCATCTCTGGAGAGACCTGAAAAACCAACGTTTACCATCCAACCTGACAGAACTGGACAGGATCTGCAAGAAGGAATGGCAGAGGATCCCCAAATCCAGGTGTGAAAAACTGGTTGAATCTTTCCCAAAAAGACTCATGACTGTATTAGATCAAAAGAGTGCTGCTAATAAATACTGTGCAAAGGGTCTGAATACTTAGGACCATGTGATATTTGAGTTTTTCTTTTTTAACAAATCTGCATAAATGTCAAATTCTGTGTTTTTTTTTTTGTCAATATGGGGTGCTGTGTGTACATCATTGAGGGGGAAAAAATGAACTTAAATTATTTTAGCAAACGGCTGCGATATAACAAAGAGTGACAAATTGAAGGGGGTCTGACTACTTTCCGTACCCACTGTATATAAAGTCTGAGCTTAATATCTTTCAAATGGCTTCTTAAATCGACTAAAACAATAAATCTTACCAAAGAACTATGTAAAAGACACAAAACAAAAAAAAACAACCTAAAAATACTTTAAAAGAAGAAATGTTCTTGTTTATTCTGATAATAAAAGCAGGTAACACAGGTAATGCTGCTTCCACTCTTCCTTCACAGCTCCTTTACCTCGGGCGGGAGTACCCCAAAGGTGGCGACTACTTCAGAGATCGACTGCGATCTGCATTTTCAAAAAACAAATCAGTCCAGGACCAGGAGCAGATCAAAGCTCTGATTGCTCGAGGAGAGTTTGTGGCTCGAGAGCTGGAGGCCCTTTACTACCTGAGGAAATACAGAGCCATGAAAAAACGCTACTATGACGAGTGATGCTCTGTTGAGACTCGGAAATTAGAAAAAAATCTTCTTTATTTAACAAGCCTGAGTGCCAAGTTGTTCCTGAAGAGTTGGGTAATCGCCCAAAAAAAAAAAAAAAAAAAAAAAAAATCATATTCTTATGATGTTCCATGTCAGATTCCTGTTAGAGTGTTGGAGGGGCCAAAGAAGACCCATCAGCCAGGTTGGCCCGACAGATGGGACAGGTGGTGTTATCCTGTTGGGTGGAGGATTAAAAAACAAAAAAAGGAGAAATGTCTTACTTCACACAAAATCTGAGACAAATGCAACTTCAATTTCTCCCAACTGCTGACATAATGGTTGTCAGTTATGAGAACATGACACAGAAAAATCTCACAGGCCAAGGAAACCTCCAGAAACAGCTCACACATCACAGAAACTGTTATATTTCCTGCCTTTCTGAAACACTTTTGGAAGATTTTGTCAGGAAAAAACAAACTCTTGTGTGTTCTTGAGACTTGTGCTCCCAACAGCTCAATCACAAAAATATCTAAAATCAAATAAAAACATTCATTCCTTAAAACCTCTTTAAAAATGTCATAAACCTTTCAAAGTCAGATTTTTTGTCTGTATAATCCAGTATTTCTTAATTCTTGTCATTTCAGTCCTGCAGCCTCTTACCTTTAACCATCGATCAATACATTGGACATGGTAGTCATGGAAACACGGCAACATCCTGAGCTTCTCCCCATCATTGTATTCACAGAAACAGATCTGACACCTGGGGACAAAATGGCACGCCTGAACTTTAAAGAGACGCCGGGACACAGTGAGCAGTGCATGCGGAGGAGCTGCCTCTGACATACTGCGTGTTCCCATCCGTTTTCGCCGACTGGAATTTTTTGGTGGGAAACCTCTGAATTTCTCTGCGACTTAGTTTCTTGGAGACCACAGCCCCCTGACGCTCCTCAAATTCTAGAAGAGACTGAAAAAGAAGGGCAGGAGCAGCAGAGTAAGAAAAAAAGAAAACAACGTAAAACTACAGAAAACAAACATTTTTAAGAGAAAAAAACAGAAGCTTTTCTGCAGCTGGAAACATGTGAAAGAGCTTATCAAGCAAAAATGCTGCAAAACACCAGCTATGCTATTGAAGGATGAAGACTTCTCCTCCTCACCTCATAGTCGTTTCCCTGAATGTCGTCTGAAAAGTCAGGAAGAATATTTCTCCTCCTGCTCCGCCCACGCTGCCTGTGCTGACCAATGAGATCTGTGAAAACAAGCCAGCTGTTTTAGCAGTTCAGGATAAATAAAATATATATATATATATATATAAACACAAACACAACTACAGGTTAACCTGCACTTTTTAATACTTAACATCAAATCTTTATAGCTAAAAACAGGAATATTTTTAGACATTTTCATTGCATGTACAGTGGAGATCATACCATCTTCAAGGCCCACCAGAGGGGAGACAGCAGCCAACACCTGAGACATCCAGTGAGGCTCCATGTAGGAAAAGTGCTGCAGAGACGATCATCATGATCACATTCCTGATTCAAGCGGTTTAGGTTCAAATGAGTCTATTTACTCTGCTGATGTTTGTGCTCCAACAGTAGTTCTATGTGGTGCAGAGCGCCCTCTAGAGTCAGAATTAAATCTCTGCACGCCTTTATCTACCTGCAGCTCAAGACTTCTGACTTCAGACGCAGCTGCAGTCTGTTTGTGAAGCAGAAGAAGTTCAAAAAGGCTGCCATGAGTCTGATCCAAACACCACTGGGAACTTTGTTTGATTAGATTGCAGCCAACTGGAGGTCTAAAAATCCTTAAAGATCCACTCTGGTCATCTTTTGATCTATTGTTAAACTGTGCTTGGCGGTCTTTCAATTATGATTGTTGTTTTTAGCCTAAATTTTTTTAAAAACTGTCATTTTCTAGGACATAGTCTCTGCAGAGCGGCAGGAGTTCATTAGAAATTCACCTCTGAGTTGTGGGTGGGACTGTTAGCGTGGAAGTAACCCTCTGTTGATATACCATGATCCCTTTGTTTACACGATCTCCCACTAGCCTACAGCCTCTCACCACCCCAACCTCACATTATCGGTGCAACAAAAATGGCAAGCAATATTGGAGCTATCCAGTCGTACAGTTTTGAGCCAGATCTATTTGTTTATAGGAGGATGCATCAGAATGGAGTGGCGCATGGAGCTTGCAGCTCGCCAACTACAGCACCTACGTCACTGTTACAGGCTTTTTCCAACTACACTTTTTCATCTGCTGCTGATTCACAATGATTTGGATAAAGAAATACGCAGGAATGCCATTTTAAGCTTAATTTTCTTTATATAAATGTCTTCCATCATGAGAAAAAAATGCTACAAGAACATGTTAAAAACAACACAAACCCAATTTTCCCTTGAGTGGGCCTTTAAAATCTTCACTGATAAGCAGAAAGGACCCTTGTTGTAGTTACACACGTCTTTTTATTGTTTTAGTCTTTTCAGTAACAACAGGCTGCTTGGTTTGTGAACTAGGCCACCTTTGTGCACACATCCCTTTTGCAGGTGCATCTTGGATGTTGAACAGTCCTAATTGCCAGCTCTCCAGAGACCCACAAAGGTGCAATGTCCAGGTGCAGTTAAAAAGCTGGAATGTGTGCTTTTGCACCGACAGGAATATTCTGGAAAAACTTGTTTTTAGCTCTGAAAACAACCAATCTGGAGACTTTTGGGTCTGGAACCACAGTTCTCAGTTCTGATATGGTATGACATTAGAACAGGAGTTTGATGTATAACAAGCTTCAATATGGGACTGTGAAACTCATCCATGTCAGGTTTGACTTTATGCACATCCTCAGATTGACTTAAATCCTTTTTTCAATCATGTAAATACAGTAACAGGCTGTCTTACCCTATGAGGGCTTTGCTGTAGTCGGTGCTGATGCTGGTGGTGATGATGATGTTGATGCTGCTCCTGGTGTCTGCTGAGCTGCTCCTCTTGATCAAATTGAGCCTGAACAACCAAACATGGTGGTGAGATTTACATGTGAGCCATGTCTGAGGCTGCAGGTGAAGGCCTTTACCTGCAGGCTTCGAGCAAGCGCCTCGTCTTCCTCCATCTGTAAGGTACGTATGCTGGGATCATCCTCGTCGATGATGATGATTGGCTCCACCTCTGCCGCAGAACAGAAGATCAATGAGGATAGACAAAAATATATATTTTTTAAAATGGTCAAACACTTTAATAATCTTGGGTGTACATCCAGGTGTTTTAAAAGTTCTTCAAACCTGGTGAAGTGTCTTCCTGCTCTCTGCTGAGCCATCTTTTCTCCTCTTCCGTTAGAAAGGACAAAGAGCTGGAGCTACAAGCTGCTGAGGCTGATGGTGATGAAGAAGTCTGAACCCGTTTTGAACCGACAACTGAAACAGGTGTGAGGTAGGATGACCCTAAAGAGGAGGACCAGGCTGAGGAGGAGGGGGTTTCCAGCCAGCTGCCCAGTGGAAAAGCCCTCAAAGAAGAGGCGGGAACAAAGCCGCCAGTCTGCTCTGTCAGTCGTCGGAACTTTGTTTTATGTGAAAAATCTTGACCTGCTGCCCCAGCAGAGCCTCTCACCCCCACCTGAAGACAAAAACACAGCAAGCCCTCAAAGATGTGACGTCTGCTGGAAAAGTAACAGAGCAGCACCAGAAACTCACAGGGCTCAAATGCTCCTCTACGCTCCGGAGACACTTCCGACGTTTACTAGGCTGTGGGCTAAAAAATAAAAAAAAATAGAAGAAAAAGCCATGCTGTTTTTTTTTTTAAACAGTCAGAATGAAGCTGCATGATCTTCCTGCAGAGTAAAAGAAAGTCAAAGACACCAAACAGGTGGACTCCAATATTTGGAAGACAGTCAGTCTCACATGGCAGGAAACAAACATCCTTCTCCTATCAATACATGAATATGTAATGTGAGATTTTCGCTTTGATTTATGTTGTCACTTGGTGTAAAAAATGAAAACAATGCATTAGCTTCTGTTGTGCCCTTGACGAAGTAAAACAATCATAAAGACATGTCAAAAAGAAACATTACACATCAAAACATCATATAATAATACTATTAATAATAATACAGTTCAGTCCAAACACTTCCATAAGGCCAGCTTGTCTGTATTCTATAAAACAACCAACACTTTGAAGTCAAAACTAGCTCATTTAGGTGAGTTTTAGTCTTTGATCCCTTTAGTCGGTTCGGTTCTGTACCTGGGTGTTTCTGGGACGATGACGGACAGATCATGACACAGGACATCTGCGGGTTCTAAAAGGAGAGCTCGGTTCAGAGACTCTGGACTATCTGGTTCTGATGATGGACAGGGGCTGGCTGCGAGTCCGTCAGCCATGGCTTGCTTCAGGACCGACTAGTATCTGAACCCAATAGGTTTTTCCACCTTTGGATACGGATATCGCGGATCTAACAGAAGAACAAACCAATCAGAAAGGTACCATTGTCTTTCAATCTGTGTACATTAATACATTAAGATGTATTTACAACAAAATAAATACAAATCAGTTTGCATCAGTGTCGTAAAAATACACGGAGAACTGAAAACCGATTACGACCCAAAACCAGCGCGTTTCAAACGTACCGCCGTGATATTCACTGATGCTAGCTCACGCTAGCTTTGATAGACCAGCTAGGAACTTGAGCATGAACTATCGTAGAACATATTAAAATCAAAACTCTGAAAACAAGCAAATCACAAAATAATCGATCAACTTTACCTGAACGTTTATTTTGTGCCACCAGATGAACCGCCACTAGACTGGGACAGGAAGTGCAGAACGAGCACTTCCGGTACCTACATAGAAAAAGCACCGAAAATTCCGTCCACTCTTTGATTTCGTTTTCTCTATCTCTGTAACTATCTGATTACTTTACTTAGTAACTGTATCAAAATTGTAATTCAATTATTTTACTCATTACCTATTTGAAAAAGTAATCAATTTCTCGTTACTTTACTTTTTCCCCAATCATACGATATACAAATTCTCAACGGAAAAACCGAACAAACAAGATCTTGTCGTCTTTCATTTAACAGGGCTCCTTTGAAAAATACATTTTTAATTTCAACAGGACTTCTGTAGTTAAATAAAGGTAAATTAAAAATAAATAAAAAACAATATTTTGAGAGCAATAACCATGTGAAAGGAATGAACATGGTTCAAGACATAACATTGAATTCAGACAACAGTGTGAAAAATGAAAAAGAAAAAAAAAAGTTACAACATATGTGGTCTATGCTACTGCTCAAAATCAGATGTGGAAAATACCGTTACGTCACATTCAACTCTATCAAATCTGAAACTAAGCCAGTCTTTTGAAAACACAAAGAACTATGAAATGCATCCATGTTCATCTTGGCTATAATTCGTTATGTTACTTTGTTACTGACAAAAATAATGGGATTACAGTCATTTTTTACTTTGTAATCAGATACCCCCAACACTGTGTGTGTGTGTATATATATATACTGTTACAAAGTAACAAGTTAAAATTGTTTCCGTCATTGACAAATGAAAAGATAAATAAAAATCACACTTGTCAAAAATGATGCTTAGCTTCAAAGTGGATAGTCCAACAGTTAAACAATGGTCCAAAGCAACAGATGAGGAAGGAATATTGTTTGATAAGATTATGTTTGGATTTTAACTTGAAGTCCAGGAGCAGGAACTGCTTATTTTGTATTCCAAATACCACAACAATTCAGTTATAAACAGGAATGTCTTTCAGTTCAAGCAATATTCTCCAAGTTGTGTTGTTCTCTGAGGTCAGATGACTGACCATCGAGCAGCCTCAAGAGTCCAGTTCTCATATCCATTGCCCTCGATTGTTCCATTAATTAAAAAAAATTGGATTTAGTCGTTGAGGTTGAATCTGGGAAGTTCTGAATTGCAGTGCTTAATTCATCAAATGAGAAGTTTTCCTCAGAATTCAATTTTTGTTGACACACGCTAAATTCAAAAAACAATTCCCTCTAATATAGCATGCAGAACATCAGGTGGGAATTTTTTTTGTGTAAAAATAATTTAGTTAAAACAGTCACTTTTAATATAATGTACACATGACAAATAATAATCTGTGTCCTATTTGAACTTTGATACTGTGGCTTTGTAAGAAAATTTGTGGCTTTGTAAGGAAATTTAGCTCTGGGAGCAAAGAACTCCTCTCCAACTAACATGAATACATAAAAATAAAAAAATTAAATCAACCAATAAAACTTTTCTACATATAAAGATTCTTGAAAACTAGAAAGAGAATGTGCTCCTAATATTTCAGCAGTTATCAGCAGATACAAAAGTAAAACCACCTTGGATTTTAAGTATTTAGATGTCTTTTAAAAGAGCACCTAAAGCAATACCAAAACCAACATTTATTAAATCAGCACTCTTACACAAAACTGCAGGGTAAATAGATGACAGGGAAGTCGTATATTTAATTGGTAGATTTACAACAACCCGATACACAACATACAATTGTTTTTTTTTCTTGAGGTACCTAATGGACTGCAGAGCTCAAATTCATCTAACAAGTGGATTTTCTGTGAAGAACAGACGATCGCAGTATTACTTGACACTTTGTCATGGATACATCTTAATTTACCTCTTCAAATTCCTTTTCGTCTTACCTTGAGAGATTTTAATGTCTACTGGTGCTATGACTTCACATCCCTTACTGTGTTACTGGTGGATCATGAATCAACTCGGGTCTTAGATCCTTTTCCACACAACCACTATAATATCTATAATACTTCTATGTACTGTGTATGTGGAACAGACAGTTGACTTAAAAAGACAGCACTGAAGAATTACTTGAAAGTTTCTTTATTATTCAAATGGGCTTACAGATGAACAAAGTAATATTAAAGAGTACATGATTCTGAAAACCCACATTGTTCACAATGCAGTCAATATAACAATGATACTTCCATGAGCTATAGTAGACTGAGGTCCAACAGTCACTGTTTCATGCTTAAGTAAATGATTACTGTGTCTCAAAATGAGCAACAAATCAAGCTAACACAAGTTTAGTGTAAAAGATTGGAAATATTGGAGATTTTTCAAAGGGAAATAAATCAGAACAAAAATGATCAAAACAAGTTTTAAAACCTTACACGTCTAGCTTTGTGTGAAGCAAAAGCATAAAAAAAAGAAAATAAAAAATATATATTAAAACATTTTGTGATTATGGGCCCCTCCAGCAAATGGCGCCCTAGGCGATCACCCAGCTCGCCTATGCCCAGGGCCAGCCCTGGTCAAAGGACACTTGCATGAAGCAGCAGCTTACTCAACAGTGTGACAAGAAGAGGAGTGCACACTTTAGCATCCGAACAGTGACTGTAGACAGATGTGATCAGGGTTCAGAGTTTTAGTTCTTCTGTGGCACATTAAATTTAACATTTAATATTTAACATGTGCCAGTTATCAGTGACCCACAGTACCATCTTTAACTGCACTGATGTTATCTTCTGCACTTGGCCCAACACGCTTGTGGTTTCATTTTCATTAAAATATGCAATTAGTCTGTTCGGTTTATTTTATTCAATCCAACTGCATATTTTTTGTTGAGTAAATGTTTAAATCAAACAAGAAGAGAAACACCATGACTGTGCATTTTTACATAGAAAATGTCCTAATGTAAAATTTCTCTTTGATGTCCATTTGTCATATGTTATGGTCCCTTTGTGGTCATTCCCCTAGGCTGAGGCAGTCGTCTGTGTCTGGGACATTAACATCCATCAACCCCGCATCGGGTAATAGAGCAGCAAACTCGTTGAAGACCATCAACTTCTTTTGAAGAACACTAACTGTATTTTTCAAAGATGACACTTGTTTTTGCAACCTTCTAGCGTGTTGGTACTTTAATTTTAGTTTTTTACGAGCTGCATGTAGCTTGTCCTGCAATACACCCATTTTCCTTTTTAATAGTAATGGAGAGTCAGCAATGATGTAATTGTGGTCTAAACATCCAACATTTGCAGTGGTATTGCAGTTTGCGATAACTACCCCATTCTGCTCCTCGTTGTCAGAAGGTTCCTCTTTGACGATAACTTCAAGTGATTTAGTAACATAGTTATGTTCATGACGTGCAACGTTACTGCCTTGGTCAGTATTAGCTAAACTCGAGGACACTGACTCATCACTTACTTCTTCCTCTTTTACCAAGACGGTAATAAAAGGACATTCTGATGCTTCCATTTTCTTACCAAATGGAACATTGAAAATCGTTGGCACAGCTGTGCTCTTCAGCCTCTTTAGTCCCTATACAAAGAATCATTAAAATATAATGTTAGTGACACACAATATTATTTTAATAATAACCACAAATCAAAATATACGAGAAACAATTTATATTAAATTCTTTACTTGCTTGTTGATTTGGAACTGATCTTCCTCAAAATGTTCGCTACACAGCCGAGAAGAAGTGGATGGAATCCAGTCCTTTCTGTTGATGTTAAGAAGCCACATCTTAAGGCGCTCGGGATCACGTAGAGGAAATCTGGAAAGATAAAATCAATGTGAAGTACAGTATTTCCTTGCTATGTTGGGGTTCACCTTTTGCGGTTTTGCTGTTTTTCTTTATGCTGTTTTGCATGTCTTTTTTTTTTTCTCTCTCTCGTGCGTCCTGATTGGCTGTTGACCTAGTCAATCATCCTCTGCATCCTGTCTGCTGCAGTGCTGCCAGATTGAGCGGTTTTGATTTAGAATTTGCGGTCAAACTTTTAACTTAAGCTTTGACCTGTGATTTTGTAGAGTCTGGAAAGCCGTGACCATCTGGCAACACTGGTCTGCTTGAGCTTGCCAGAATGACAAATCTTCACTAGCGATCAGATCAGAAAAAGGAAAAAAATAAAGCATTTTCATTACTTTCATTTTCTCTATAGGCTACTTACCGGAAAAACTGCAGATCTGAACATTTGCCATGTCTGTTGCCACAATTGCAAGCACAACACGCCATCCTTTAGCTGAAACAGAAACCCATAATATGTTGGCCTGCAATGGTGGTAAATATAAAAAAAGCCTATTGGAACTTTATTATCCAACAGTAAAACACTAAAATCATCAAATAGAATACAATCTTTCAAAAGGTTAAAATGAATGCACTCTCTACATATTAAATGTTCAGTACAGTAAATCCACATTCAAAATGGCGGCAGTATAAGCTTCTTGTATATTTGTATGACCGAATTGGACAAACACATATGGCCCGATGATGTCTGCTGTCATTGACTACACAAAATCTGTCAAATATTTTGAACATTGGACATGGGAGCCAGTAGGCACCACCTATTTTTGAGCCATCTGATTGGTCAGTTTACAACTTGAATAACTTAACTACTGAAAAACCATCATGACAAAAAAATTCGATTAGCAAGAACGTGTTAAAATAAGGTAGCAAAGCAAGAATGATTATTCTGACAATTATAATTCACTGAGGAATAGCTGTTTATTTCTCTATAGAAGTCTAGGATTGTGGCTTTTTGGAGCCTGCAGGCACTTCCCGTTTGAAACGCGAGCTGGGAGGGGACACTCAGTACAGTTCCATCGAGTCATGATTCACGCAGGCAGTAATGATGCCCAACTTTGACAATCAGAGGTCCTTAAAATAAACGTAGAATCGGTGTGTAAACTTGATAAGTCAATATAGGACACTGTAATTTTCTCTTGTCCCCTGCCGAACTTAGTGATGAAATGTACAGCCGCTTTTCATCATTTAACCACTGGCTAGCTAGACGGTCCCCAGAAAACAGGTTTGGCTTTTTAGACAATACGGAGCGCGTTTGGGCCCTACTGGCCCGTTCTCAGAATTTTTAACTGAGTTTTCTGACTTTCTATCGACGATTGTTCTGATTGATTCTGATAAAATAATAATAGTGGGGGATTTTAATATTCCTATTGATAAATCTAATGAAGGTTAAGGAAATGCATTTGTAGCTTTATTAGATAATGTTGGTTTCACACAAAACGTAAATGAACCCACTCACTGTCAGAAGAACACACTGAACCTTGTCTTTAACAAATAATAAAATAATGAATAATAACACCTCCGGGCTGCACGGTGGCGCAGTGGTTAGCGCTCCTGCCTCACAGCAAGAAGGTTCCCGGTTCAAGTCCTGGCTGGGGGACCTTTCTGTGTGGAGTTTGCATGTTCTCCCCGTGCATTCGTGGGTTTTCTCCGGGTACTCCGGCTTCCTCCCACCGTCCAAAAACATGCTTCACAGGTTAATTGGTCACTGTAAATTGTCCCTAGGTGTGAATGTGAGTGTGCATGGGTGTGTGATTGTGGCCCCTGCGACAGACTGGCGACCAGTCCAGGGGTGTACCCTGCCTTCGCCCATGAGTAGCAGGGTTAGGCTCCAGCAACCCCGTGACCCCGAAAGGGACAAAGCGGATTGGAAAGTGAATGAATGAGTGAATAACACCTCCATGGAGGTTCAGAGAATATTTTGAGACCGAAAGAGCAATGGAAGAAGTTACTTCTTCTGGCGAGAAAAGCTAATATTTAAGGAGCTGCATTTCTAGGTTGTTTTTCAGGATGAATCACGCCCTCGCTAGCTAGTTTTTACTCTGAAACATTTACCTTATATCCATTTATCTTATAATATAAGCATATATTTACGTTTGATCAGAAACAGCTATGCTGTGAAATCCCAATAAATAATACTTCCCAATAAAAAATCTTCAAGTTTCCTGTGTCCTGTGGGATGGAGCTAATGAGGTGCTGGAGGGCCAAAGAGGGAGAAAATGTGGGGATGCTGGAGGCTCTGGTGGTGTGGTCAAAGACCAAAGCTGCTCACCACATTAACCAAGGTGGAAGACAGATGCAGAGCCTGATAATCGGGACCCAAGACGCATCCAAAGTGTCCAACCACCTTTAAATACAAGAAGCCCACCACCAGGTGGGTGGTGTTCTTTTCCCATTTTTCCCAAATATTTTCACACTGATGCTGCAAACGCTGCCCAAAAGCACTCCCTGGAAGTGTCAGACTTCTGATGTGGGCCTATGCCTGCAGCTGGACAAACTGTCCCTGGCAGCATCACCAAGGCCTTTTAGGAGCCAATGAGGACAGAACTGCCACGTGTGACCACTGTGCATAGTTTACATTTTATGGACCGTTTTTCTACATTTAGAGACAAAGATACAGAAATGTTGTTTTAAATAGTTTTATACCTGTCCGATATAAAATTTTAACACAAAATGTGTTATTCACGTTAGATTGCACTCTATTTCTCACTAAAAACTCTATATATCAAATTTCTATTGCTTTTTTTCATTTTAAATTGTTATTACACTCTTATGACATGCAGTAAATTGTGAAATAAGGATAGGTATTAAAATTCAGTGTTTTCTGGAAAAAGGGGCATAAGCACATATTTACATGACATTCTCTGACCCTTTCATAGTCAAAATTAGCAGAAAAGTCCAGGCAGACATTTTGGGGCTTAGGTGTCAAAGGGTTAAGTGTGTTTGAGATGTACCAGACGGACGCAGCGCTGTGCAGATTTATTGGTGTGCAATGTATGCTGGTTAATTTTTTGCTTCAATGTCACATGTCAATCATCATAAAAATATCCCAAGGGGCGAGGGCAAGGTAACTACCTCAGCGAGCGCAAAAAGGAATTTGGTCCTATGCTGACTGCAAGTTACCTGACTACAAAACACTGCATTGTGGGAAATTGTGTCTTGAAAGCTCTTGTAGTTCGAAGCAATGCTGATCAGTAACGGCTGGCGCTCATGATGAAAATCTGTGTATATTGCAAGTGTTTTTGCACATAATGAATCATTGAAGAAAAAATAAACAAGATTTCTACTTCTATAAATGGCTTTGGTAATTGAAATTAACATCACTCAGTTAACTTTATTATTAGAAAATATTTTAATTGAAACATTTAATTATTTTATTTTTCTACTGATAATCATTTGGTTTTGATGCTAAACATCAGATAGACATTTGCATTTATGCAACAAAAGGAACACATAAGTACAGGCAGCACAAATCATCTGTGGTTATGTGTTTATTGTTGCCTTTAAAAGTTCACTTGTAAAGCCCCAAATGCAAGAAAAGTGGACCCTCAGACCTGTTGCAGCCTTTTCTAAAGAGAATATTTGATAATGTATTTGCTGTGTTTTTATGTGGCATGGTCTGCTTAATTTTTCTTATACACATTTTATGTTTTACAGGACAGAAGAAATTTACTTGAAATTTGTCTTGAATGTTCTATGTATGTTTCAACAAGCGATACAATAGTGAAAGTAAACCAATGTTTTTAGTTACATTTTTAAACACTCTTTTGATCAGCACTTTTCATTTAATTACAGCATCACTTAGTTTTTCCATTTGAAGAAAATGTTAGTTTTTGTTACTCTGTTGTTAGTTGCCTGTTTGCTTTTTACTGATCAAATGAAAATTGATGTTGCAATTGTACACCGAATTATAATAATTGTATGATGACTGGATTTATTAATAGACTTGACCAGAGCTCAATCTTTCTTATTTCATATTTTGACGCATAAAAAAATGAATACTATTTACTGATCAATATTTACATTCATCTTGCTGTCCCATTAAAACATTGGCTATTCCCTGATGAAACTCCTCCACACAGACAAAAGCCGAACGTGGAGCCGTGGATCTGAAGCTTTTTCTTGGAGACCACGGCTGGGCGAACAGCGGCTCACTACATCGCAGTTAGTGGGAGTTTGTGTACAAGCTCTTCACTATGCCGTGTAAAGACGGAAACCCTCTTTAAGTTTAACCATTGACTGTAAATGAAAACTAGTCCGAGATAGTGGGACGATACCCACAGAAAAGCTACTTACTTCCGGCTCCTACAAAACGAAGTCTATTCAGTCGCCATTTTTTTCGCGATAATGGACACCACCATGTTGGAGCCAAACTTGTTAGTAAACAGTACTTAGTCCAAAATCTGTCAAACGTTTGACATGGAACCAGCATACACTATATATCGAGGCATCTGATTAGCTAGTTTATAAACTTAAACAAACTGCACCACAGAAAAAGTATCATGAAAAGTATAAAAAAAAAAAAAAGAGCTCACCTTTGAAACTAACTGAAACCCTCCGATGCATACAATTTTCACGAGGAAAAATACCCTCCTTAGTCCAAAGTACAGGCTACAGAGATCCAATGTGAAGAGGAAAACGAACGACGACGAGCTTGTGCATGCACGGGTTGACCAAAGATACTGTGCAGGGGCAGTGCTCAAATCAGTGCTCAATGGTGTTTCTTTTTTTTTTTTTTACTTTATTTGCAACTTATGAGACAGACAGTTTGCATCAACGGTGACTCTGTGGCAAGTACATTTAACTTACAAGGAAAGCGGAGAGTATGGTAAAAATAATCTTTTCTCACACACGTATATTATTTTCTATTAGGGGTCTTATAATAGTTTAAATCTGTCGAATGTTTTCAATAGTAAAATTCCACCTTTGTATTTTTTTTTAAATTGTCTTGCAGATTTAAATTTACAGATCCACATGAACAATGGGTCAATGTTCGTTTTTTAGAAGAATCGTTACTCTGCTGGCATCTCAGAGCATTCTCTGCTTCACTTTACATCTAAGCTGTTCTCAATAAATATTCACATTTCCTGTGATTATTAAAGTATTCATTTAAAAGCAGCAGGAAAGTGTTCAAACGCCGCTGCTACAGTAAACCACATGTACAAGGGCCAATAAGGTAGATTTACAGGAAGTCCTCCTATTTGCGTGTTTAAGCACAATTCATTCACTGTGTCCATAATTTTTTCAATGTGGCTATTCCCTTTTTTGAGCACCCATTGTGCATCCAGCAGAAACTTGTTGTGAATCTGCTCAATTTCCTCCATATTCTACAGGTAACAGAAAAGGGAATTATAACTTCACTTTCAGGCACGTACAGACTTGAAATCTCTGCAAAGGGTAATTCCACACATCTCAAAACTTTGTCTTGCTTTGACTCTATTCCGATTCTGAAGGACTTAGAAATTATTTACATGTTTTTAATCTTTTTTACTATTTCAGATGAAATTTCGTGGTGTTGTTGTAATCTGCCAGTGCTCTCTTGAAAAAGAGATCTGGGGATCTCAATAGGGCTTTCCTGGTAAAATAACAAATAAAATAAACAGTATCATATTAGTGGATGTAATTATTAGATTTTTCCAAACATGCAGATTTTTAAGTGTAATGAATGAAATACTTTCACAGAATGATGATTTGTGGGAAAACAACACAGTTGCAGAAAATGTCTTTAATTTAGTAAATATACAGTTATTTGATGGCTGTTTTTTAAACATTCCACCTGCAGTAATCAGAATAAGGAATAAAAAAAAATTGTTCCCAGACATGACTTTGGAGGAAAAAGAAAAGCTGCAAACATCAATTTGAGAGAAGACATCACTTTCCAGCCACTACAGACAGCTGGTCTCTTATGCGGCCCAACCCATCCAGCATGGTGTCCAGAGACTCCTTACTGAGCTCAACTGTCACTGTGGAAACCGACTCTGTGTCTGTGGGGTGACATGGATCCTCCATCTGAAAACACACAAAAAGATTTTCTGGGGCATCGTGTGACTCAAACACAGACATGGTGAAATGATGTGACGTGGCCTCAAAACATCAGTGGATTGTGGTTTAGGAACTTACCTTTAGCTGAACCAGGCAGGTTGGCATGGACATTCGACTGACTGAGTCTGTACCAGTCACCAAGTCCACCCTCCAGTCCAAGTCCTTCAGCTGAGGGAGAGAGACTGCAAACACACAAGCACACACAAAGCTTAAAGACCCACTCCAATGACAATTGTGTTTTTGGTGTTTTTAAAATTCTCTTGTGGCATTTTTCTCAAGATGGAGGACATCTATTAAAAAATAAGCTTAAAATTGCATTTCTGAGTATTTCTTTATTTAAAATGTCGTGCATCAGAGGCAGATAACAAAAATGCCACTGGAAAAAGCTTATAGCGGTGAGGTAGGAGCTATAGTAAGAGAGCCACAAGCTCCCTACTCCACTCCATTCTGATGTATCCACTTGTAGGCGACTAGACCCATCTATGTCTTTGTTTCCCTCACTTGAGCTGGCACAAAACTGTATGGATGGATAGCTCCAACATTGCTCGCCATTTTTGTTGCACCAGTGATATTAGGTTGGGAGTTTACGGGGCTGTAAGCTAGCTGGAGATGATGGGAAGTCAGGGCAGGCTTGCTCTGTGCTAACAATACTGCCCACAACTCAAAGGTGAATTTCTAATGAACTCCTGCCACTCTGTAGAAACTATGTCCTAGAAAATAAAACAGTTTTTTTTTTTTAATTTTGCTAAAAAATGGAACAATCACAATCAAAAGACTACTGAAATCGCTTTTAGAATAGAACAAAAAATGATCAGAGTGGGACTTACTAATGTGGAAAATACTTTAGATTACAGTTTCGTTTGTCCTCATTTGGCTCCAATAATGCCATGTGAATTTTAAAAAATGGTCTTGTAAAAGCCTGACAGAAAAGTCCAGCAAAAACTTAAAAGACTGAAAACATCTTACAAAAAAATGACAAAAAGTCCACCTGTTGATTTGATGTGGATTTATTTCATGAGAACACCTCAAACACAACTGCACAATATGCATTCAACACATCTTCTAAAGCTACACAAATTCTAAAACTACCCAAAAAGCATTTAATACAAAATGTATGATTGGAAAGGGACAGACAGAAAAAAAATCTTGATTGAAAGTCATCCATCCATCCTCTTAGTACAAGAGAAATATACAGCAATTATCATTTCAAAACTTTCTGACCCTTTTTAAGAGAACATATGTTCCATTAATACAGAACACATTTGCTTCAATGTGGTTCAAGCAACAGGATGTTCAACGTTAAATCTTCTCTGATTTCCATCTTCAGAAGTGAAGACATACTTTTAAACAAATAAGTGATACATATTTGAAAAAGTTTGATGTTCCTTATTTAACCCTGTAAAGCCTGAACCATTAAATAATTGACCAAAATTCAAATTCTTTGGATTTGGAGCCTGATACATCAGATCACACAGCTCAAATATATATTTTTTCCTGAGCTAACAAAAATTTTCTAAGACAAAAAAAAAAAAATTACAAGAAATTTGTATTACCATTCCATTGTTCTTGCGGAGGGCTGACAGACTCATGTTTGAAATATGATGCGTTTGGCTTTACGGTTGCATTTTTCTACACCTAAGATTACTACAACATTCTTACATGAATTTTCTACAAAATTATAGAATATTTAAAGACATTATCTGACACATAACCAAGATGCAAACCCCACCACTGTACCCTCTACTTTTCACTAAATTGTACTTCCTTATTCACTCAACATAAAATTCACTGGTTTCTGTTAATTTACAAAACTCTTCTTGGTCTTTCCCCTCCTTATTTAAGCTAGCTTTTGCACTCTTCATCCCCCATGTACAACATCTGTTCCGCAAAACTGATTCTGTTAACAGTCCCTAAATAAAACTCCTCATTGGGTTCTTTATTCTGTAATACCCAGAGACTGGAATGATTTACAAAAAACCCTTAGCATGGACACTTTTATTTCATTTTAAAGGAATTTTAATGATGATCTTTAAGAAAAATGTTGCCGTAACCTAGTTTTATTATTCTAACGATTTTAATCATTTTTTGAATTTAACGGTTTTATTGATTGTTTTGTGTTATTGCTGTTTTATCCTGGTTGTTTCTGTCTGTGTCTCCTGCAACTCCTTTTATTTTTCTTTCTCAGACAAGACAATAATGACATCCACTCACCCTGGTTATTGAGTGCTCCTGTTCTCCATGTCGGACTGAAAAATAGCACAGAAACACAGGTTGTTGATGCCTTAAATTTGAGCTGTGTCTGCAGACCTGAGAACATGCCTTACATTTCCTTACCCCCCCTTCTTTTTTTAATATTATAAGTGTATGTATGAAAGCAGATACAAACCTGCAGCTGTACTTCCACCAGTCAATCGGAGATGTCCCGCATAAACCCCAGCTCTGCACCAGGAGCTTACCTGTTCTCCAGCAGGATTTTGGTGATCAGGTTCTTCAAGCTGGAGTGAAAGCTCTCAGGAAAGATGGAGAGGATCTGCTCTGGGGAGCTGAGGTTGTAGAAGAGGATGTGATGGGATAGAGTGTGGAGGGACTGGACTAACTGTGGGACAGAAATCACAGCTGCTTTCAGGCAAAACCAGAAAGTTCAGTATTGATTAGGACATACAGCATCAATGTCACATACATTGTTAGCACATTTAAAAGCATCAATTTATCTCCTTACACTTCTCTTCTCAAACCACTTTGTTACTATAGGATTAAGAGATTCCATATCCAAAATATTTTATTTTATTGCAGAGCTTTAATTCTGAAAAAGTCCAAACAATCCCCAGCGAAGAGCTACTCCAAACCAATGAAAACATGTTTGATTTCCCTTTTTCTTTAAAACAAACTGGAAAAAAGTTAAACAAGAAACTTTCAGATTTCATATTTCTGCAGTTAAATTTTAAAAATTAGCTGTGCCTGAAACTGCATTTTGATTTTTCACTAAAATTCCAATTTGATCATCTTTTGATTTATTTTCAAAGCCTTCCCAGTGGCTTTTTTAATTACAGTCATGTCGTTTTTAGCCTAAATCAATAAACTTGTGTCGTTTTCTAGGACAAAGTTTCTGCAGAGCCACAGGAGTTTATCAGAAATTCACCTCTGAGTTGTGGGCTGAATTGTAAGCGTGGAATAAGCCCATCACCCCCTTTCTGTCAACCATAACTGAGAGCTCTCTGTTTACATTCGTTCCCACTAGCTTCCAGCCCCTCACATCCACAACCAAACGTTAGCAATGCAACAAAAATGGAGAGCAATATTGGAGTAGCCCAGCCATACAGATGCCAGTTCAGACGAGAAAAATGAAGACGTACATGGATCTAGTCGTCTACATGTGGATGCATCAAAATGGAGCAGAGCAGGAAGCTTGTGCCCTGCTTCTGATTCACCACAATCCGAATAACTCAGAAATCCTATTTTAAGCTTAATGTTCTTTATATATGTCCTCCATAATGAGAAAATGCTAAAAGAACATGTTAAAAACTCAACAAAATGATTTTCATTGGAGTGAGTCTTTGACTTAAACCTTTAATGGATTATTGATGAAGGCTGTGGAAGAGGAACATCATGCCTGACTTTACGCACGGCTGACTGCAGGTCAGTATTTACAAAAAGAAGCCAGTGTGAGAGGATACCTTAGATTAGTTTTTTCGTTTAAAGTCTTGTTTGTGCCTGCATTTGGGGGGGGATTTTCTACCCTAGAATCCATTAAGTTACAATCGAGTCGCTCTGGCTTCACAATTGATCATGATCATTCTAAAGAAGGTTCAGCAGCATCTTAAGTGTATCTTTTTTTTCATCTGTATCAAATTTCTCATTGGAGCTCTGGTAGACCACAAGAAAAAAAGACCCAAGAATGGCAAGAATAAAGAAATACTCAAAAATGCAATATTAAACTTAATTTTCTTTATATACAGTATGTGCTCCATTATCAGAAAAATGTCATAAGAACATGGTAAAAACCCAATTTTCATAGGAGTGGGTCTTTAAGCTCCACCTTTTAGACTTGGAACTAAAAACAGACCATAGGAGATGCCAGCCAGGATGTTTGGAGCATTTGTGCACGGGGAAAGGGGGTGGTGTTTACCTGAGCTGCCTCGGTCACAGAGATGCTAAGCGATGCTGCGGTGCTGTCAGTCAGTCGCCGGCTTGGACCTCTGTGACTCTGGATACAAACTTCTCTGACTACATCTTTAGAGGGAGCCTGGACAAAAAAAAAAAAAAAATGAAATGGAAAAGTCACACATTTAAACTAGGGGTGTTACGATTAACTGACTTAATCAATGAATCGATTTATTTCTATGATCCAACCAAATCGATGGGAGGACAGTTGTTGATCTAAAGTTTATCAAACTTTTATGTGAATGGATTTGACAATAATTCTTGATTACTTGTTTGTTTGTACACATATTTAATTTAGACTTGATTATCTTGCAAGATATACAAGGAATCTAGAAAACTTCACCAGTACTGTTCAGTACCAGGCATTTATCTCTGAGTCGCACTGGTTGAAAGTTTTGCCTAAAGATGTCCTGGATCAATCAGTTAGGTCATGGATTGGATTGAATCGGATCGTTCAAAATGAACCAAGATCGACTGTGAATTGTACTGACAACCACAAATCATGATAAGAATCTAATCGATGTTAAAAGAAATCGTTACACCCATATTTAAGCACCGATAATTTAAAAGGAAAGTCTGCAGAAACGACAACAAACTCCCGGAAGCAAACGGCTTCATTTAAGCTGATATTATACCGATTTGATATTTTAAAAGTCTGCATATAAACAGGAGAAATCTCATTTCCCGCACGGAAACAGATTGTAGTAACACGGACCTTCAGGAGAAGCTGTAGATCCGAGAAGACCTCACTGGAGATCGCGGCAGCCATGTTGACACGTGACAGCTGCCCAAAAACGCGTCACGTGACTGAAAATACAGCCGCTACTGACGGGACTTGAAGTTCAGAAATGTATCTACTCAGTAGGGCGGTGTTTAAAGAAGGGGAAGAACGTTTATTTTCATTGGTTAAAACAGTAAATGTACTCAAGTGTTTGTACTTCTTTAAGATAATATGTATCCAGTAGTGAACCACCGGTAAATAGAGTTGACTAAAAGCAACTACAAAAGTGAAGAAAAATAGCAAAGCACCATAAGAAAAAGAATACTGAAATTTCTAATTTACAGTCTAAAATGTATTTAGTTTCTTTAAATATTGATGTCATTTTTTTTTTTTTACTATTCTACATAAAAAAGCTCCCATGCAGTTTAAATCTAAAGCACAGAATTATGTTGGCATCCAAGCAGTTTAGCTCTAAAAGAAGGAATTGATTTGTTTTAGGGAAAAAAAAAAGTTGTTTTTATTATTATTATTATTATTGTTGTTGTTGTTGAAGTAGTAATAAATAATAAAAATAGTAATAATGTCCATGAGCGGTTCTGGTCCAGGCGGTTCTCGTCAGTGACCCGTCCGCACTGCGGCAGAGGCCGGCCGCCGCTCGCCGGATAGCCGCGCGCCTGATCGATGAATCGGAGGAAGGATGTGAAGTTTGACCCGCGCGGCTGATGCAGAATCAGCTCTCATCTACGGGATGAAGTTCTACCTGGACTGACAGTTCTCATTCTCCTGTCCTTCAGGTGGTGCTCTGGTTGCTGTGGGAGGAGTCCTCCAGCAGGTCAGTCAGGCCCGAAATGCTCTGAACGTTACTGTCAGGCTCACCTTCATGGAGTCCCTGGAGGAGCTTCAAAACACAGACTTTAAGGAGATCAGGGTGAGGCAGTTGCTGAATTGATAACATGACTCACATTTATTTAGCCTATTTATTTAATATAGACCCACTTCAGTGACAGACCAACATTGTTCTTATGGGAGAAAATAATTGTAGCTTGATTGAAATTTAAGACAAGTCACTGCAGTTCATCCTTCAGAGGAAAGATGAGGAAATGTGAAGCTTGTTATGTACAACCTACAGTGGGCAGACCTCAAGCTCCCTGCTCCGCTCCATTCTTGTGTATCCACTTGCAGACAAATAGATTCATGTACGTCTTTGTTTTCCTCTGAGCTGTCATCAGGCAAAAAACTGTACGTCTGGATAGCTCCAACTTTGCTCACCATTTTAGTTGTTAGGTTGGGGTCGTGGGGGGCTGTGAGCTAACGGTAGAAAGTGCAAACAAAGGGATGATGGGAAACAAGGGCAAGGGTTGTTCCGTGCCAACAGTCCCGGCCACAACTCAGAGGTAAATGTCTAATGTACTACTGCCGCTCTGCAGAAACTATGTCCTCAAAAATGACACAGGTTTTTGATTTTGCCTGAAAACAACATCATCATGAATAAAAGACAACTGGGAACGATTTATAAAATGGTTCAAAAGATAACAGGGTGAGCTTTTGTTTCATCATCTTTTGATAATGAAATTTAACCGACAGTTTTCCATGTTCTCTGGGAATTCATGTGGTACCTTTACAATGTTTTTGTTTGTACTTCTATGTTCTGCCAGAATGAAAACATTAGATCTAAGTTTAACAGGTGTAATAAATCATTCCTACCTTTATTTTAACACCATTATAACACATAAACTCAGCATTTGTGTTTTTGCTTCTCAGCACCAGCTGAAGAAGATGAACGGCCACCGGCTAGATTTTGCCTATCAATTTAGGCGAAGAGGGAAAATCCCTGCAGAGGAGATACGACGTGTTGGAGACAAGTTCCTGTCATCCAAAGAGCTGGCAGAGAGGAACATGTTCTACCTTCTGCAGAGAGACGTGAGTGTCAGGCAGAACGTAACCCACCCCTAGTGATTCAAATATGCATCAAACCACTTTGGTTCCAAAATGATCTTAATTTACTTAAAACCAAAAACATGAATATATATTTTTTCATTGCTGGAAATAAATTCTGGCGTGAAGGGTCTAAGAAACATGTTACAAAAAAGAAATGGCATAGAGGGACACTGACAACAGACCAGTTTATCAGTTTTTGATTGTTTCAAACAGAAACAGAGCAGCAAACAAAGGCAAAAAAAAATGCTTCAATTCCAGAACTGTGAGGGAAAAAATGAAGACTAAAATTATTTAGTCAAATAAACAACTGATCTGCCCTGATGTTTCTTTCTGCTGTTGGATCAGATCAGTCATCTCGCAACTCTGGTCTCTGCACTGTTCGACTTCCACCACAACGCTGAACCCAAACTAGTCGAGCTCCATGAAACTTGCAAGCCAGGTGAGCAACATGTCTGAGGACCTCAGAAATGGTGCTGCAGTAAAATAATGTGTAACAAGAGCCAGATTGAACCCATGTACCCCATGAATAGAGTTGTAGTGAAATGAGACTGCTGGCCTACCTCCCAAATCTTTCTGTGAATGTTGTCTGATTGATGAATTTAGGATTACGGCTGCCAGCAGCAAAACTGAGAGAGGACACAGATGCACAAAAGTTATCAGCAGTGCTGAGTTTTACCCCCAGCCGTCAGTCAAAATTCTTGCCATGTTTGTTTTGAACCAAAAATGTCAAAATTAAAAGCTTTTTTGAAACCTTCACTTTAAGTTTTGAATGAAACCTATACTAATGCAGAGTCTGTGCCATTCCTACTTCACTGTAAACAGCTGATGTGATTGGAAATCTCACCAGGGGTTCAAAGACTACTAAGTGTTAATGTTCTGTGAATAAAGGTCTTGTAAATACTTTTATTCTAAAGATTTATTTAACTGCTTTGATACAACGTGGCAGACTCAGCCAGCTGTCAACGCATGTACAGCTTGGCTTTGAAAACAGCTGCATGTAGGTGACCTCCTCTTTGACCTACTAGTTTCACTAACCAACTGTCTAGTCTGTCCTTTAACTGAAGGTGAACTGGTTTTGGATCAGCCCTGCTGTCGGGCCCTGTATACATTCATACCTAACCATGAGGGCGAGCTGAGCTTCAGTGAGGGCGACATCACTGTGCTCACAGAGAGAGTGGATGGAAACTGGTACGAGGGCAGACTCTGTGATTCCTCTGGTCTCCTTCCTGTCAGTTATGTGAAAGTGCTGGTGCCACTGCCTTTTGCGTGATCACATTTCTGTATGTGCACCCCACTCTAAAGGCAGCCTTTAGATTAAATATCTGATACTTTAGAGGCTTTCAGCATCATTTTTCCAAGTCAGCTTTAATAAATAGCAATCTGCAACACAAAGGGAGACCCCAGCCTCTGCTGCTTTTTCTTCTTTTTTTTTTTTTTTTACTGGTTTTGCTGTCAACGTGGTAAATTTGCTGAGAAAATGTGTGAAAAAAAATCCAGTTGTCACACTCAGGTTTTTTTTTCTATCTGACCATGAGGTTCTGGAGTCACTGGAAAAAGGTGAAGTGGACGAGAGGATGACTGAGAGTGAAGGTGTTAGAACATTTTTTTTTCTTTTATTGACTTGCTCTGACAAAAAAGACTAAAGGACCCTTTTTCTTGCCTAAGTCATAAGTCAGATTTTATTATACAAAGCCTGACAAAGAGCTTGGCCCTGCAAAAGGATCAGAAGGCTCAAATCCTTTTGGATCTTTTCAGGATGTTCTACCATCAAAGACAAAAATGTTGTTGGGCTAATAGCACAAAGGCTATAGTGATGCATAGATGCAATATGTTTTGTTAGGGTTACGTTTAGATTGCTGTAGCTAAAATCTGAATTCTATTTAATCAATACACCCGACAGAATGAATAAAAGATTTCTGTGAATATCAAAACAGCAGAGGTTTGTGTATCTTTGTTTAAGGAACAAATCGGACATATCACAACAGCAGATAAGTTCAGTGTGCTGAGGGTTTTTGTAGATATTTTTGTTTGAATTCAGTATTACGTGTGAAAGCTGAAGCTGCACACAGATATTTGAATTACCGACATAAGTAAAATAATTTAGTCAAATGCTGTGGATTTTAAATATATCATACCAGAACATCCCACTCAAAAGAATTTTAAATGTAAACTTCATATGTCAACAAAAAAGACGATCAAAAGCAGACATTTATTGATAAATGATAATAATGTACTTTTGTAAGTATTCAACTATTTACGAACTGAAAAGGATAAATACATTTTTTAAAAGTTTATTTCTTAAAATGTATTCACACAATCTTTGTTGTCACACAGAATTTTAGGACACACTTCTTATTTTATTTTACCTTCTACTTCTTGTTTTATTTGATGTATTATTTTATTTTTTTTAAGTTATGGTAAAACACATTTTTCGTTCCTAATGATCTAACATTCAAATCAGCTCAATATAAAAGTTTGGTAGAGCCGTAGAGGCGTAAAAGACGGCCACACTTAATGTTTTTGTAGGTGCAGCCTCCGAACGACAGATGTCGCTGTTGTAAAACAAACTGACTCCTGATTTGCGCTTGTTGGTTTAAAGTTGCACCGGAAGTCTGCTCGTCCTCTTCTACCAGGCCGATCCAACATGGTGGGTAAAGTCTTCATGTTAGTTTTCGAAATCCAGGCCAATCCTAACATCGTAGCTCTCCACGACCCCCGATCGTACAATGTATAGATAATATAGCCTTAGTTTTACCCAAAAGTAATTTTATTGGTGACATAAGTTGGAAAAAAATGGCTTTATTTCTCTGTTGTAGCGCAGAATCGATGCTAACGGAACCGGTCTAAGGAGACGAGGGTTATGATTATTGGTTTATGATTTAGCATTGACAGAAGGTCAGAATAAGTGAATATTATTTTTTTAAATTGTAAAAGCTGCTGTTTTATTAGTTATTTTCTGTGTGTTTGAGCGAGTGTTAGGTAGCCTTAAATGCTAACAGGATTCTATTAGCACGAAGGCGATCATGCTATGAAAATTAGTACTGACAAGAGAGGCTTAGTAAGTCTATAGTTTACCACTTTAATTGACAGTCTCTTTTTAAAAAAAATATAAATAAATATATTTTGTTCATATTTCCCAACGAATATATTGATTTAGACGCCTGTTGGAGTCCCTCATTTGCAGTTTGCCTGGATTTAATGCGTTTTAGCTCTGAGATTTGTGTTTGAGGGGCAATTGCTAACAGTCCAATAGTTAAACTGGCCTGTTGGTTTGCAGACCATCTAAAGACATGTAACAAAATACAGATGTACACGGCAGTTATGCTCTTATGATACTTTTTTTCTTCATGTCAGCAGATCATATTAGCATTTTTTCCCTTCATATTTGGCATGGTTAACATCAGTTTGTGCTTGTAATTGGATTAATTAGTACGCCATGTCTTTCAGGGACGAGTCAGGACCAAGACGGTGAAGAAGGCCGCCAGGGTCATCATCGAGAAATACTACACCCGGCTGGGAAATGACTTCCACACCAACAAGAGGGTGTGTGAGGAGATCGCCATCATCCCGAGCAAGAAGCTTCGCAACAAGATTGCTGGGTGAGGAAAATGAATGCACACCCTCCCCTGTAACGAAAGGTGGCCTCGGCGTCTGAGTCGCTTGGTCATTAAAACTACAGGAAGAGAAATTTGTGAGACTTTCCCGTGTTTGAAGGACTTTCTGTTCCTATCAGACCCCAGTTGCTCACAGACATTTGTATTGCCCGTATTTGAACGTGTGATGGTGCATCCATTGAACTTGAACACTTGGGGTATTTTCAGAATGAAAATTTGTTCCCGATTATTGGGGGAAACAAACTCTGGGTTACTTTTAAGCAAACCAAATGTGTCCAGTCTGAATACATCCTCCATTTGCAGGCACATCTTTAACTTTGACTGCTGTGGTTCTGCAGGTATGTGACACATTTGATGAAGAGAATCCAGAGAGGTCCAGTCAGAGGAATCTCCATCAAGCTGCAGGAGGAGGAGAGAGAGAGGAGGGACAACTATGTCCCAGAGGTCAGTAAAGGCACCATAGTTTAACTGCATGGAAGTTGTCGACTCAACGCTGTTTGTATTCTGTGATCAAACAGATCTAAACTGGGGAGACATTGCGCTGATCAAACCAACGTGTTTTGGTTTATTTATTGTGTTCTTTCCAGCTGACTTGATTGCAAGTTTTTAGTTGGTCTTGTGCTGCTGGTTCAGAGTGTGATGCAAAACACAACTGAGGGATAGTTTCACATTAGAGGCTTTTGGTTTGCCGCGGCTGTCTGGACTATTGCAGAAACTCAGCAAATGTTTTTTTAAGCTTAACTTTTTTTCTTTTATTTGCAACAATCCTGGGTGTAGATTTAGATGTTTTGATGCATCAGTGCTACAATTCTGTTTGTCTGTTGAAGCTCAGATTAAGCTTGAAGCTGAAGCTTTCAGACCTTCAGATAACTGAGTCAGGCCTGAATGATGTAGACTGTTATTTAGAAGGTGATTTGATTCATCAAGACTGATTTGCAGATGGAACCAGATGTTCATCCATTTTCTGAACCCGTTTTGTCCCTTTTGGGGTCACGTGGCTACAGGAGGCTAACCCGGCCACTCGTGGGCGAAGGCAGGGTACACCCTGGACATGTCGCCAGGCTGTTGCAAGACCAGGATATATAACAATTTAAATAATTGTCAATTATACTTTTATTTAAAACAAGAGAGCAAAATCGACCAAACCATAACAGAAAAAAATGCAAAGATTTAAAAAGAAAGAGATGGTATTTATCACTCTCAAAAGTTTTTTTGCCAACTTCCTGGCTAACTTCAGCAAGAAACAAAACAAAAACATCACTTGCTTTGGACCCTTTTAGAATAAATCCTCACAATGTTCTACACAGTTTTTACATTTTTCATTTTTTACTGACTGCAGTTCCAGTAGGTTGATGAGAAGAATATAGTGAAACACAGCAACACCTACGACTCTTAACAACTAGAAAATACTCAGTCTTTTAAACTGACCACAGTGCTTCCAAAATACATGTTTTTCAAACTTTTTTCATCTTTAGTGCAAGGTCAAATACCAAAAAACACACTTTTTTCTTTTTTTCCCTACTACGCTTGCAGACATTCATGAGGCACCACATTATTGATCACAAGATTTTTGTAATATTCTTAAACTAACATTCATTATATTTCTTAGTTTCAGATTGTTGAATATATTTAAAGCCAATTTGTTTTTTCAATTTCAGTAAATTGAGCGTCAGGCTCATCTTTTCACACTTGGAAGTTTTACTTTGAAAATAAGAAGTTTTATTTACTTCTGGTAGGGGTGTAGTAATTCAATTCATATCATAGTTTGTGATTGTTGACACAATTTATAGTCAACATTGGTTCATTTTGAATGATCCGATTCACTAACGTAGAGTCAATCCAGGACAGCTTTAGCCAAAACTTCAACCAGTGTGACTCAGATAAATACCTGATGCTGAACAGTGCAGGTGAAGTTTTCCAGATTTCTTGTATTTCTTACAAGATAATCAAGTGTAAATTAAATATGTGTACAAACAAACAAGAATTACTGTCAAATCCATTTACATTTTAGTTTGATAAAGTTCAGCCCACTTTTGTTTTTTAAGGTAAAAATAAAACAAAGGGAACATTAGTAGAACATCCTACCACACTGTACGGTCTTTTTAATATTCAGTGTTTCCACACATTAGACTGTAATGATGGATGATCAATTTTTTGCATCGCGTGTGTGTTGTCCGCAGTAATGGAACTTGGTTGTTTTTATGTTATAGTAAAATAAACCTGTGCCTCAATGCAATTTGAACTTTCCAATATTGATATGATCAATTTATTTGATTTTGAATTCATTTTATAATCCTGTATGTCGACTCAATTAACAACTTGCCTCAGACCGATCAATCTGGTTGGGTTGCGGGAATGGAAATAATTTCATCAATTAATCGTTACACCCCTAATATTTATAAATATTGCAAATCAGCGATCTCATACATGGAAAATATTCCTAATTGTTTTTTCTGGAACAGATTGCAAATATCAGAGTATTCGGATACTCGGCCCAACTCGATTTGGACTGCTGGCGTTTCTTTTAATTTTCTCTATAAAAAATTCAATCTGATCCTGTGATTCTGCACCTTGACACTCCTAACTGCATACATTTAGGTTATTTTTAGCATCTTCCAGTGTTCATGTTTTTACTTGGCTTTTATGCGATTTTCAATATAAGGAACATTTGTAGTTTTTTCTTTTTTTTAGAAAAAGAAACATCCGCATTTGTTTTCGGTATGAACTATGTGAGCTCAGGACCTTTTTGACAGACTTAAGGATTTGTTTTTAACCTCACGGTAAATCAACAAGAGAAAGAATGATCAGAGATGTGGCTTTTTCTTCTTGTGTATCCTGTATCGAAAGTGATCATGGCCTGCATGTTGCCAGGTCATTGATAGTACAGGAAAATCAAACTGAGAGCATTTTCCCGTGTTTGAAAGATCTGTTCTTTTTGAACCCTGGCGCTCTCAGACAGAACTGCATTATTGTGTCCTCTGTTTTTTTAAGAGCATCAGGTAAAATATTCAGGAGTTTGAAGTTTACCGTCAAAGAACTAAACATTTAAAACTCCAGGACTCTTGATGCATATGATTTGAAAGGAATGCAAATGCATGTTTTTACATCTTTAGATGCATCACTATATTTACTTTTTAATTCTAAATAAAAGGTTTTCTGCATTTCTGTTCAGCATCTTTTCACACATTTTTTATAACAGTAATTTTGTCTCTAAACAGCAGCCATGTATTATAAAGAAACTATAAAGCTTAACTGTGAGCACTCTGTTTAAATGATGACTGATTAAATTCATATTCACCTGTGCAGGTGTCTGCTCTGGACCAAGAGCTCATTGAAGTTGATCCAGACACCAAGGAGATGCTGAAGCTGCTGGTAAGACACTGACATCCAAATGACACTTCCTCCACCAATCGCGTTTTTGCTGTGACCAGAATGCATTTGCAGTCATTGCAGTTAAAATACTCGTTCATCACATTTCAGTGAACTTTCAAGTGTGCTCTGAGGGTTTTTTGTTTTACCTGTATCCTCTTCACAGCTTTACTCTTTTAAGTATAAGAGCTATAAATCTGTGTAAAACAGTGGATTCCACCACATGAGCTGCAGGATAAAATGCTGTTGTCTCTTTGAAGCGATAAACGTTGGTCTTATTGATGGGCTTTTGCACTGCTGCTGAGTGATTTCCACTCGATCAGAAACAAAGATGTGAGGAAGATGCTCAGAAGTGGAGTTTGCTGTAAGACGTCTAATGATGTGTTGAGTGTTTGATCATAGAAAGGCATTGTTATGCTCATTAGTCATATAACTGATTGGGTTGGTCAAACTTGAAGCCGCAGGACGGATCATCTGAAAGCAGAGCACAGCGATAACGGCGTGGAGATGATATGAAGACGCTAGATGCAGTTGGTCAGACATCAAAGTGTCACAGCACCTGGACAGTTCCTGTGTGGAGGAAGGAGGCTGTCACTAAAGCTGCAGCAGCTCGTCTTGAGATCAGACCAGGTTGTTGGAAAGCTTTCAAGTTGACTCCAGTCTATAACTAAACTTTGATTTAAAATCACTTTTAGGCATTTCCCGATTTTTTATAAAAATAGAAACATTTCTCATCTAGTGTATATCAAAATTGTGTTTTGGTGTTTTTGGTTCATCTTGTTTCTGTTTTTGGTAAAATATGTAATTTATTTAATGATTAACGGTAGGGCTGGGCAATAAAACAATAGCTATTGATATCGCAATAGTATTTTTCTCGATAGTAATATGAGCTAATCGCCGTAGACTATCATTTTAAAGGGTCTGAAATTAACACTTCGCGAGCACTTCCCTCCTCTTTGTCGTGTAAAAGTTAGAGGGTTAGTCACCACATGGAGAGTAAATGTTTCTGTAAACGTAGTCATTTTTATCTTCTGGTGAATTTCTTTTGTTCTCTTTTTTTCTATCGCCTGAACGCGAGATAAACAGAACACCCGACGCGAGACACAGCACTTCACTCCCACGTTCCCTTCACCTGTGCAGCGTTTAGTTTGGCTGATGAAACAGCGGAACATGTGGCGATTTATAACAGGATCCAATCAGAACTGGAGGATAAAGCTGCTTCACTTAAAGCAGCAACAGACGGATTCATAAAGTGTGTTGATTTAGAGACAGCACTGTTGTTAAGACACTAATGCTATTATGCTAGCTTGTTAGCTGCTAATGCTATGGTTCCAACTAGCGGTTCTGTGTGATACCGGACCGGTTTAAAGTCAGACAATATTTTCACGGACCGGCCTGTAAGACGCGGCGGATAAATACAAGAATGAATTCATAGAAAGACAGAAGCCCCTGTGTGGAGGTATTTTATTAATTTAAAATCCGAAAAAAAAAAAGAGTAATGTGCACTCCAAATTGTGCAGAAGGCATGTTCCTTCTAAAGCTGGAAATAATCAACCTATTTTATTACCTGAAGCAGTGCCACCAAGCATGCTCAATCTCAGAGTGAAATAAACGATAATTCTCCAGTAAAAACAGGAAAGGTAAGACCTTCACAGCAGCAACAGTCGAAACTACGAGAACAATTCAGAGAATTTGCTTTTAGTTCCTAGCTTAGTCACAGGATGTTGACAAAAATGTTTGACAATTTGATGTTTGTTCTGTAAAACTTGAAAAAAATACAATTTATTTGTAGAATGAATGCTTTGTTTTTAAATGGAACTGACCAAACAGTTTAGTGTTCTGTTTTATTTATGTTCTCTTTTGAAACTTGAAAGCTTTTGCTTTGATTTTCAGTTTAGTTTGTAATATGTATTCCTTTTTTTAAGTTTTCTGGGGAAAAACTGTTGTATCATGTTCATTCAGTGCATCTGTTATGTTTAAAGTATGATAGTAAATAAATATTTAAATCTAAACAACCTGCTGATGATTACACGTCTCTAATGAGCTGCAGAGCCTTTAATTGAACAGATATAGTTATTTGGTTTATATCGTGATATATATTATCGCCTGATATGAAAAAAGGTTGGAAAATAAATAGATTGATCTAAACTTGTGGTTTTCCTTCAAGTTTTTAGGTAAATGTTTAAGTATTAACTTTTAAATTGCCCCAAATTAGATTTTTCTTCCTCTGTCTTCACACTCATCTGAAGGTTTTTCAGTGTCTCTTCAGGACTCTCGGGTTCTCTTCCTGATGGGAGCCATCAGACGTTCAGAGATCTCACTTCAGTCCAGATCTAATCTCCTGTCTCTCTTCCCTCAGGACTTCGGCAGCCTGTCAAACCTGCAGGTCACCCAGCCCACCGTCGGCATGAACTTCAAGCAGCCCCGAGGAGTCTAGCTTCTCTAAAGTATCTTCCTAATAAAAACCGTTTGGGACAAACACAGACGTGCAGAACTTTTTTTCAGAGGTGGAAACCTCCAAACCCTGTAGTTAAACTTATGCTGCTCTATTGTGCGATGGGAAATCAAATCATTTCTGCAGAGGTTTAACACTTAAGTCCCACTCCAATCCTCTATTGATGTATTTTCAAAGTATTTCCAGTGGTCTTTTTATTATGAATATACTGTTTTTAGTCAAAAGCAAAAAACCTGTCATTTGCTAGGACATATTTTCTGCTGCATGGCAGGAGTTCTTTAGAAATTCACCTCTGAGTTGAGGTTGGGACTGTTGGTGCCGAGTGAGCATGCCTTCATTTCCCATCATCTGAAAGTTTACACTTTTTCCCACTAACTTACGGTCCCTCAAAATCCCGACCTAAGATTACTGGTGCGACAAAAATGGCAAGCAATATTGGAGCTATCCAGCTATACAGTTTTGAGCCAGATTCCAGCTCAGACAAGGAAAACGAAGACACACATGGATCTATTTCCAAGTGGATGCATAAAAATGGAGCCGAGCAGGGAGCTGGTGGCCTGCTGATTGTAGATTTTACATAGCTACAAACTTTTTCCAACAGCGTTTTTTTGTCTGCTTCTGACTGAGAATTTAAATTAAAGAAAAATACTCAAATGCTGTCTTAAGCTTAGTTTTCTTCGTATTTGTCCTCCATCATGAGAAAAATGCTACAAGAACGTGTTTTAAAAAAAAAAAAAATTTTAGTCTGGCTACTAATTTTTCCTGCTGTAAGAAAAATGTCAGTCTGTCGTGATTGTAACCAGTCTTATTTGCAGAAGCAAAGACTAGTCAAAGATTAAAGGAAAACATGTTTAATGCAGAACACGGATCTTCACATGAAGCTTCATGGAGGATCATTCCCCCTCTAAAGGCTACGTCACATGGGTTTTGGGTCTGCCGTGTGTGGCTCATAGGCATTTAAGCAGGAAGAAGTTGCAGAAGGCTCCTCGAGGACAGTCGCACATCTTCCCGATGCGAGATCCTTTCCTGATGGCGCAGTGCTCTCCGAGGTCGCACTGAACAGAGAAACGGAACAGGTCAGAAATATTCCCTGTGGTCTGCTCTCGCGGGGAATCAGGTTTGCTTAAGCCAGCCCACACTGATGGAATCGAACCTTTGTAAAGGTGACATTGACAGCTCTTCGTGTTCAATCAGCACATTCAAACCATTCTCAGGCTTATGCAGGCTTCTTAAATACTGTTTTTCAGACTGTAAGTCATGTTCTGAAGAATTTCAAGCTGAGTTTATTCAAAAGTGTGAAAACAGAAACACAAAATTAGACTCAAACGTGAAAAAAGTCAATTTTAGAATTAAATTTTTAGAATTTTAGGTGTGGACAAGCTAAGGATGGAGAGCAGCTGCTCATTTGTGACCTCCCTCATATTGAGTTAGTCAAATCCAGGCTAAGCGCAATTTAAAATATATATATATTAGCCAGATGGTTGATGTAAATGTGATCTATATCCTGCAGAAAGTTCACCTGATTTCATCTGTGATCTGTCCTGACATTAAACATAAGTCACAGTATGAAAACCTGCTGAGGGATCTTAAGCGCCCCCTGCTGTTAACAGCATGCATTGCAGATCAATGGAGCAGAAGTGATGCTGGTGCATCCCCTCATCAGGACCGATAGGATTTTTATCTGAACAGGAAACAACGTTAACCTCAATGCATTTTTCAGGAGAACTAAACCATCTCTGAGGTAGGTGGTTGTTTTTCATCTGCTTTCTAAAAGAACCAGTTTGAATGGGGTCCCAGAAGAATGGAGGAGGGAGAGTTCGGCTTGTGGAGGGTGTGGTCCACTCACAGAGGGAACCTGTCCGTACTTCTTCTCCCAGGGGTTGATCCGTGTCGTCTGCAGCCTTTCCAGGACTTCGTGTAGTGCGCCGAGCTGAAGAAGGCAAGAACACTACTAATGTCAGTCTGTTCCTCAAACTCTGGAGAAATGTTTAAATAACACGTTCAAGCCTTTTATATCTGCATCCCTAAAATGACTCCACTCTGAAATTTTTATTGTTTGAGCCTAAATACAACAGACAAACAAAATCTACTATTTTTTTTTGTAAAAACTGAAACTTGTAATAAACAGACAGACAGTTGTATGTGTAGAAACTGTTCAGTATTTTCTGCAGCTTAATTTCTACACGCCACTTATGTAAATTGTAATAAATCAAACGTCCACAAATATTTTCTTTTATTTACATTCTAGTGCTTAACTAATGAAGTCATGTTTAAATATTCCATTATATTCTTACTTTAACAAATTGTCATCATTTCAAAATGTAGCCTAAAGGAAAAAAAAGTAAAATATAAGTATTTGCTGCTATTAATAGTAATAAAATATCTAACAAGTTACCGGAAGTTCGAGTAAATATTTTAAAGTAAACTCCCAACTCGGTTCAAAACTTGATTTGATTAATTTTATGTTTTTCATTTGATGAATTAAAAAGGTTTTTTTGTCCCGCGTGCAGCAGTTGACAGTGCACGTGCTGCGGTTGTTGGACCGGGCCGGACTCACCAGTCTGTTTGAGTTGTAGCGTGAGTCCTGAAGGTCCGGCACCTGCCTCTCGTCCCTCTCGGCTTCCGTCCTCCCTGCCGGACAAAGTGCGCAAAGCACCGCCGCGCACAGCACAACCTGCGCCCACATGTCTGCGACGGCGAAGAAACGACACGAGAAGACGAAGAAAGTTCGCGCTGGGGAAGTCAGGAGAGAGCGAGCCGCCTTCGCCTGCCTCCACCTGAGAGTGACGGCCGCGCGCCTCGCTCCGCGCTCCATCTCTTCATCCGAAAGCTTCACAGTGACGTCACGAGAATGACGTAAAAGCTTGTGATGGATCAGAACATCCAGAAAACAAAACTAAAGCATCAGGCATTTAGTGTTTTTGAAAACCTGAACAGTGAGGAAGAAAACTTAAGTTTTCGATGTTTGTTTAGAGAGCTGATGAAAACGATGCAGATCCATGCTAAATAATTAAACGAAAATAAATGTTTAGATCAAAACTTTGAGTTATCCTTTAGTTCTCCAATCAGTCCACGTAGTGTTGAAAACACGTTGTTTTCATCTTCCATTCCCACTGCTGTTCAGGGTCATGGGAGCCCAACTTCAGGGCAAAGGCAGGGCACACTGGACAGTTACGGGCCACACACTCACTCACGCCCAAAGGACAGTTTAGTCAGCAGTCGACCAACAGAGTGTGCTTTTGGACTGTGGGAGGAAGGCTACACGTCCTGAGACCTTGCACGCATGAGGAGAACATCCTGTATTTTATCCGGGCTGGGGACCGGCAGAGGGAGACCCAGAACTGGAAAAAAATTCTGGTTTCCCATGCAACAGTCCTGCGTGCAGCCACCTAAATCATCCAGCTGCTAGACAATGGTATAAAGATTGTGTATTTATTATCTCCTGTTTGTGTAGTTATGGAGAAGTCTTGGTCACACAGCATCCATCAACAGCCATCCATGCAAACCCTGTAGACGGACGATGCAGTGTACAGTCAAGACGCATCCTGAAACTGTCTCGGCAAGACGTACTAGTCGGCTAAAGTTCCAGCCACAGACCTCAGTCAGAGCACTCCATCCATCTTTGTAAATAGTTGTGAATTAAAGTGTTACAGAGGGGCACCTGTTATTGTCACTAAGCTTTTAAAAATCAAATAAACCCAATAAGTGTTGATGAAAAAGACTTTGTCCTCATGTGACTGAAAAATCAGGAACCAGTGAGATGAATTAAAACAACTTTTGTTTTGTAGAAAAGCTTAATCTTTGTGAGCTCATCTTTCTTCATTTAAATCCACTTGTTTCCCCATCAGACATGTCAGAAACACGTTCTTCTGGCTCTGGTTCCACAATGCGGGCATGTTTCCATCACAAATTGTTCAGAGTTGAAGTAGCGGCTTGTAAAAAGGTAGAATGTGAGGAGAGAATAAAGAAGCGATGAAGTGTGAGCGTGAGACGGTCCTTTCCTGTTTGTCAGGATGACAGGCAGACTCAACGCATGGAGCTGTTTGTTCTAATAAACTCCTTTCAAGATGAAAACAAAAGCAACTTTTTTAGAGGCAGGCTGTCGCGGTGAATTCACGCCGGAGTGGCTGAGCTTTTACCAATTTCCTTCTCATATTTAACTTTGTAACAACCAGATGCACAAACATGTCTGACGGCTGAGTGAGGACGAAGCTGTTGTCGCCCTGCAGCTGAAATCCAGGCAGATTACGTTGGATCACGTCCCAGGGTGCACTTCACATTCATCATCACACCTTTATATAAAATGTTCTTGAGCTTCTCCATTTTTTTTCCTAATAGCTGCAATAAACACAAACATGTCTGCATTGTTGTGACGTGAGAACTCGCCGCTGCAGGCTTACAGGTGTCTCCGCCTGCAGGTGATGACAGGAAGCTCCTTCATCTTGTTACTTTTCACTGAGACGGTTCCCTGAATCTAAGTTCCTCACGTTGTTCTTTATCAGAGATGCTGATGAAATGTCGATCTCTCATGAGGTTTGAACTTTTGTCCTACCGGCGTCATCACTCTTTTTGCAGCTGGGTGCAGCTCACTGATCTTCTCGCTTTGGTGCTTAGATTTATGCTTTTATGTAATGACAAACACTCTGAGTCAAACTTTTTTCTGTTATTCCAGCTCATCTTCAATTCCCAGAGCTCTAGAAGCCCTGATAACTTCTTATTTGGGGCCACAAGCTGAGCGGTTGTTATGTGTAAACATCCGGCCCTGTGAGTGTGAGCGGCCCCTGGGACGCTCCTGCTGTCAGCAGGGATTTACTGTGAGAAGAGGTTTAGCTGATGTGAAGTTACAGCTGAATACTCACAGAATGAACATTTTAAGCTGCAAGTGGTATCAGCTCTCAGAGGAACACTCTGGCTGCAGTAAACCTGCTAATATGTAAGAGGTTTAAAACCTGCTGCCTTGTCCTGACCAGCTTCCGAGAAAGATGCGCTCTGTGATTGTCTGCTCATGGGAGGAGGATGAAGACACTTTCCTTCAGTCCATCAAATGCTGCTGACGAAAGTGAGGATGTATGGAGACAGATATGCTCCTTCTTCTGTCGTGTTTTTTAAAATTATTTTAATCCACAAATAAAGTTAATTCAGTGAAAATACTCAACAATCCAGTGATGAGCTCCAAGCGTCGGTCAGCAGGAGACTAAGTGGACTCGGCAGCTCATGGACCAGAGGATCCAGCATCCCCCTCCACCATCACCACCTTTACACTCCCACACCACGATCTAAAAATGTACCAGCCTTCTTATTCACACCTTCAGAGCGTCTCAAATGCGCCGAAGCGGCCTCCTGTGTAAAACCTCAGGTGTTCACATCTTCACTGCATTTTCCACGTGAACAATCCAGAAGTGACCACAGGTTTTCTGGAATAAAATAACACCTGCTTGTGATGATTTGATGAAACCAATCTGCAGGTTGAGTCAGGAATAGATATTATCCTTGATGTTCATTGTCTCAAATTGTGATAAACCTCATGGAATTGATAATATGGACGGAAGACTTTCAAAGATTGCAGCTAAAGCAATAGTTAAGCCCATATGTAATATATTTAACTTGTGCATTGATGAATGTCTGCATCAATGATTTGTGGAATGTCTCAAAAGTTATCCCTTTGTCGAAAAATTCAAAAGAGCTGTTGACAGGGCAAAACATTAGACCTATGAGTATTTTACCAGCTTTGAGTAAATTAATGGAGGGAGTGGTGTTTAAACAGATTAAAAATAATTTTAATGTAAATGGTATTTATTATGATGGTCAACATGCTTATAAGGAGGGCTTCTCTACTAGTACAGCACTGACAGCTCTAACTGATGATTGGTTTAGACAGATTGATAAGAAGCTGTTGGTAGGAGCTGTATTTTTGGAATTCAGTGCAGCCTTTGTTACTGTTGCTCATAAACTTTTATTGAATAATTTATATATATATAAATATAAATTTATATATATATTGTACTTGGTTCTGCAAAGGAGCTGCCTTGGCCCTTTGTTCTGTAGTATTTTTATAAATGGCATGTCTAATGCATTAAATAAAACCTGCCTGTATACGCAGTTACGCCACTTAAGACTATTGTCCTGCTATTTGGTCAAGTGCAACCAAAAATGACATTGACAGATTTCAGAAAGTGCAGAACAGAGTTGCAAGATTAGCTCTAGGTTGTCCTTTTTGGACTAATACAGATTGGGTGCATCAGTGTTTTTCATGGACAAAATAGAATATTATGTAAGCACCAGAGAATGTTGTTCCTTAGAAAAGAAACTCAGAAGACGGCATCAAAAAGTTGGAAGTTTGGTCTACAGGACTGTCTCCGTATCGGAGTTTGGATGTCTTGGATTGCTTTTATTTTGAAAATAATAAAAAAGTTAAAGCTGAGCAAAAACTTTCTAAGGTCACATTAACTCATATGTCCTCCAGACATGGTCCGAGATCTTTTTCTATCATTCTTGTTTTCTCAGTAAAAGATGAGAAGAATCCTAATAATTCCCCTCAAAGTAAAGGGATTATCTCCTCACTATCTTTTAATTGCCACTCCGATCACCAGTGTGATCAATCACTGACTGACTGAGTAAGCTCTCCAAACGTGGAATGATGAGTGATATGGTTTTATCCAACCTTGCAGGTCAGTCACCTGAGAAGAAAAGGTTTTAAATTTCGTGAACTCAAGTAACACAAACAAAAAAAAACCAAAACAACTGAGGAACAATTTCGAAAACTGCAAAATCAGAGTGTTATTTTCTGTAGTTTAGGCCTCCCTGTGCGCAGAAGCTTCTTTCCTGCCTTCATCCTTCAGGTTAAATAACTAACTAATGTTCAATGAACTCTGGGAGTCTGTTACATCCAGTCACTGACCGCGGAGGAGGATTTCATCTCCCGAGAAGTTCATTCAATGGGGCTTACTGCAGCATGTGAAGCCTCAGCAGCAGGCGCAGAGCTGCTGATCCTGCATTAGACTCCATGTAAGAACATATTAGCAGAAAACTCCTGTCATTTTTGCCTCTCAGCTCCTGATGAGCCGAAACTTTGTTTGCAGAACTGGAAGGAGAATGAAAGTTTGCAGATGTTTGATGAGTGGTCATTATCTGCCAGACTTTTGATGCTGTCAGCTCAGATCCAGCAGCTTGGCTCTTTAGCTCTTTGAAGCTTTTTGATTTTTTTTTTAACCGGAAGAATCTGCGGCTCATTAATGCTCCGCTAATTCGCTCTTCTCTGAATCTTGGCTGATGAGTGATGCTAATCAGCTTTTTTCTTTTCGTCTCTCCAGAGATGTGCTGACGTGGACCAGAGGGCTTGCACGCCAATCCTGTCTCAGAGTTAACTCTCTGAATCTGCTGTTTTGTCCTGATTTGCATTTATCCACTGAAGCTTCATCAGTTATGTAACTCTTACAGCAGCAGCTTTCATGCTTCTGCTGAAGAACTCACTTGCTTCATAATCATTAACAGAAGACATCAATGCCATATGAAGTTGTACAGCTAATTAAGGGAACTAATGAAGGCAATATGTAATGTGTTAAAAAAAACAAGCTGCAAAAGCTAAAAATAGTTGCTCCTTCTGTCAACAGAACAGAAACAAATACAGTTAAAAGACATTCATTCATTCATTTTCCAATCCGCTTTATCCCTTTCGGGGTCACAGGGTTGCCGGAGCCTAACCCGGCTACTCATGGGCGAAGGCAGGGTACACCCCTGGACTGGTCGCCAGTCTGTTGCAGGGGCCACAATCACACACCAATGCACACTCACATCCACACCTAGGGACAATTTAGTGTGAAGCATGTTTTTGGACAGTGGGAGGAAGCCGGAGTACCCGGAGAAAACCCACGCATGCACGGGGAGAACATACAAACTCCACACAGAAAGGTCCCCCAGCCAGGACTTCAACCGGGAACTTTGTTGCTGTGAGGCAGGAGCGCAAACCACTGCGCCATCGTGCAGCCAGTTAAAAGACATTTTGAATTAATTCATCCTCTGGAAGGCAGTCCTCAGGCTCAGACTGAACCAGCTTTGGTCACCTTGCTTAGGATTGAAGTTCATGAAAACACCGAAAGAAGAAGATTGAAGGAGAACAGTTTGTTTGAAGTTTAAATGAAAAAAAAAAACAAAACACAAATGTATGATTTTGTTTAAAAAAAAAAACTTTATCTGAACAAACCTCAAGATTTCTGAAAAAGTTAGATTTGAGTGCCCAAGACCAGAGTTTACAAGTTTAGCACCAACACCTGTTAACCAGTGTAAAGCATGGCAGTGGAGGAATCATAATGTGGACTTATTTTAGAACTAACAATACAGGATGGACTCATATGGATGGAAGAACAAATTCACACTTGAATCTGTGAGGGCGATCTCTAGGATTCATAAATTGCTGAAGGGGAGTTTGTGCCTCTGAGGCGCCAGTTTGGGGTCTTTAACATTTTAGGAACAGTATTTTATGCTGCTGATGTGTTACTTGGGCTGCACGGTGGCACAGTGGTTAGTGCTCTCTCCTTACAGCATGGTCTCAAACTCCTGGCCTCAAATCTTTGCATCCTGCTGGAATTTTAGGAAATCCTGCCTCATCTGCTGCTTTGGCCAATGTTTAACCAATAAGGAGCTTTAATGACAGGCTAGTTGGAAAACATGTAGCACACTGGCCCTCGAGGCCGGAAGTTTGAGATCTGTGCCTCACAACAAGATGGTCCTGGTTCAAATCCCGGCAGGAGTCAGCGCTCTGTCACTGCGGGAGCCATCCTCAGAGTACTGACAGGACTTCATCACCCATCAACCCCAGCGCACAGCGTCTGGATGCCTCCCCACCTGACTCTCATCAGTCAATCAGCCACAAGGACACTTAAGCACTGCTCAGGAACACATTCAGTTTGTGCCTTCCTGCCTGCTTACTGGGCGTGGATTTCTGACCTGTTACTTGACCCTACTCTGTACCTGGCTCTGCCTCTTTGCTGCCTGTCCTGACCTTTGCCTGGTTTATTACTCTGATTTAGCTTCCTGGACTTTTCTCTGAGCCTGTCTGTACCAATAAACCTGACGCAAGTGGAAGCAGCTGTCTGCCCGTTTGTGACACTCACATTGTAACAAACCTGATTTTCTGACTTTTCTTCTGGTGTAGTCTTAGCAAACAATGGCTAACGTAGTTGTGTTTATCACCAAATTACTTATCAACAGCTGTTGAAAGTTTAAATAAGTTGCACTGTTAAAATACACTAATAGCTGATAAAATGACCCATAAATGGCAAAATGCAGTCCACATTTGAAGAATATCAGCATGGTTTTTCTTCTACGCTTATATTGTAATTCTATTTTAAAGAATCCCTTAAAGATATGTTTACATTTATCTGTCTGATACACACTCATGCCTTCATGCTGACTCCACTTCAGCTTTTTTCACATTCAAGTAGCTGGTTTGTTTTTACCACATTCTGTCTAGTTTTTGGAGGGTCTGGGGTCTTCCTGAAGGCCTGCATCCTTTCATGCTCACACGAGTTTGATGATACTTTTATCTTATTTTTAAACCCCTACATCACTAACTGGTTAGAAAGAAAATGTTCTCAACTTTCAACACTGAATAGACAGAAACACAGCGCCCCCTACTGTTGATTTTCTTGTAAACGGTGCAAGCAAACATTAAACATTTCAGTTAATAGACAGGTATGATAACAGCCACTAAAACAACCAACTTTGTTTTATTTATTAATTTTTCATGCCAACATAACCATACATACAAAACATTTCAAAATAAAAAGCAAACTATAAACAATAGGAGTCAGGCAAAATAAACTTATTTTATTATATCTGCAGATCAACACAAGATGTTGACATTTAATATTAACAGCAATGTTTCCAAAATCATACCCCCCCTCCTGAACTAATCCATCATTGTAGTGTTTCTATCTAATGTTTTATCTTTAAACATTTATGAGATATGAAAGGACTGCACTGGTTCTGTGTCCTAACTGAGTCTCTCTTTTTCTCTATTTCACATTCAAGCACAAGCTGACTTAAACTAAACTCAATAAAACATGTAAAATCACGACCAACACAAGTTGGAGTTTGATTTTTATTATCCAGTGTGTAATCAGCTCTGCACACATACAGTGATGAGTCCATAAAGGATCAGTGGTGTGACAGGACAGATATGAACGCACAGTTAAAGACCCTCTTTGATCATCTTTTGACTTTCAAAGCATTCCAACGGTCTTTTAATTATGGTTATGTCACTTTTAGCCAAAATCAAAATACCTGTATCATTTTCTAGGACATAGTTTCTGCAGATCAGCAGGAGTTCATTAGAAATGTGCCTCTAAAATTGTGGGCAGGACCACAGAGAAACTCTGCCGTCCTTCACCGTTACCCATAACTGAGAGTTCTCTCGTTACATTCTCTCCCGCTATCTTCCAGCTCCCAATCTAACATGATCGGTGCACCAAAATAGTGAGCAATATCAGAGCTATCCAGCCGTACAGTTTTGAGCCAGATGCCAGCTCAGACGGGGAAAACGAAGGCGTAGGTGGAACTAGTTGTCTGCAAGTCGAAGCATCTGAGTAGAGCAGAGCAGGGAGCTTGTGGTTTGCTAGAAACTATGTTCGTCACACTTACAATCTTCTCTAACAGTATTTATTTCGTCTGTGCTTGATTCACAGCCGTTTGAATAAAGAGATATTCAGAAATGCAAATGTAAGTTTAATTTTCTTTATGTATGTCCTCCACCCTTAGAAAAATGCCACAAGAACATATTAAAAACACAATTTCCATTGGAGTGGATCTTTAATGAGCTTCAGTCTCCCATAAATCGTGTCATTCTGCACTTTTCCCCCTGCTCAACCACTAAGAACAATATGTCTCCTGTGTCTGAACAGACAGTCAAAGTTTTAATAGATAGCCTAATTATCAGAGTTTTGAAGTTTAAACTATTTCCTTCAATGACCAACATTTTCTAAAATGTATCAGAAGTGCTGGATACTTAATATTTTAATAATAATCATAATAATTAATAATAATCCGTTTTTGTCAGGTGGGAAACCCTCAAACCAGCATGAAACGCTGAGGATCACAGGTAAAGGTTGACTAAAAGCAACTCAATCAGGGAGGCAGAAGTTTCCAAGGACCTGAACAGGTTTGACATTTATTAAGAGTCTCAGCACATATTTCATTCACTTCAGCTAAAAAGAATTTTGAAGTGAAGTCATCTCTCCAGAAGCCACCACTGGATGAAACATAAACAAACAGAATAAATAGAAACCTCAAAGAAATATCCAATCTCTGAGCCTTAACAAAAAAACAAAACCACCTAGATCTCCTGTAAAACAAACACAAAAGAAAGATTTCTGATCTTCTTCTCTTTTTTCTGGTAGATGGTTTGGTCCAATTAGGATAAGAACTCTGACAAGCCTCAGCCGGACCTCCTTTGTGCACTGAAGCAGGCTTCCTCTAGAGGTCAACCTCAGCCAAAAGAGAGCAACAATACCCAAATATCTGAGCATTTTAGAGTAGGTGACCTGTTAATCCAATGAGGAAAACTGGAAAAAACACTCCCAGATAAATGATTTACGAGATCTAATCTATCCCGATCTGACTCTTTTGACGTGCAAGTTGAGCGGTCACAACAACGTCCTCTTTGTTTAGCATCCTATGAGTGCAGAATGAAAGTTGCTCTTCAGATGGAATTTGATTATTTCTGAAGTGAACCGAACCTTTAGATAAAACTGGGTGAAACTGTGAGCAGATTTGGTCAGGTTTTGATAAACAGATTATGAATGAGAAAAAGAAAACAGCACATGAACAACCTAACAGTGTTTCTGAAAACTGTAGACACAACTAGAAGATCAGTTTTCAGAAGAATCTGTCTCCTCTGTGGAGCCGTCGCTCTCCACCTCCATCTTCCGCCTTTGGTGGATGTTTCTGCGGGGAGAAGCCCTCCTCTGCACCTCCTTCAGCCCTCCCACAGCGCTGCCGCTGCTGTTGCTGCCAGGGCTCACTGAGATCTGAGCAATCCTGCAGAGCAACACAACAGCAGAGACCAGAGGTCATGTGTGCAGTTCACAGCAGACACGGCATCTTCTGGTAAAGCATGCTTTGAAATTTTATTTATCTATTTTTCATTAACCTTTCTTTTACCAAGTAAAAATCCTTTGAGATCAAGATATCTTTTGCAAGAGTGACCTGGCCAAGAGGTCAGCAGTACACATCACAAAACATAATATGAAGTAATACAGTAAGATTGGAATTTTTACTATTTAAAATTTAAGCTTAAAGTGCAGCAAAATAAGTAATTTAGTGTTATAAAATGCACTTTGATAACACTTTGAATTTTGACAGGAAGATGCTCTATCTTTTTCACACTGTTTTTGTGTTGATGGATGTGCTCTTACAGCTTGTCCAGTTCCTGGTCCATCTCTGGGTCAAAGAAAAGCTCCGCCTTGCTGGGCAATGCTCCTGCATGAACAAGAGGATAGACGCTTAAAAAAAACACAAAACGACAAAAAGAGAATGAAAGGAAGGAAAAAAAGTAAAGGATAATGCCCAAAGAAGTGTCCACGAAGCGGAGAGTCTGCGAAGTCCACTCATTTTTGATAATGGACACTTTGTCTGGCATTATCCTGCTGAGGCCATGGTCACTTAAGATAAATGAATTATTAGTACTTTCATCTTATGTTAATGTTCATTTTTAAACATTCAAAGGACAAATCTTTTCTACCGTGTTAAGCCCAGCACATACTATAGAACATTCAGGCTATTTGACCAAAACTCTTTTTTTAGGTGTTCATTATCCCTTTTTAATTCAGGTGGATTGTCTGTGCTCCTGTCTTTGGTTGTGGACCTCTCCTCTGGCTCGCACAACCCAGCTGCCCCACAGTTTCATCTGGATGAAGGCCATCTGCTACACTATTCAAACATGAAGTTGTTATTCAAGCATGTAGTTGTAGAGCTAGATAAGCTAATGCTTCTTTAACAGTTCACGCACATCGCCTGCCTGTCCTGGGAGAGGATCCCTCCTTCATGTGGGCATCCCTGCCCTGCCCTGCCCCCCCCCAAGGTAGTTTTTTTTAGGGGTTTTTCCTAGTTAGGTAACCAGCTATTGTTTATATTTTTATGATTGAATTTATGTTCTTTGCATAAATAGTGGTGTGAAATCCATTGAGATGGCTATGGTTGTGATTTTGGGCAATATAAATAAAATTGAACTGAATTGAATTAATGGACACCCTGCAGCCAATCAGAATCAAGTATTCACCCGAACCATGGAAAAACCTCGTTGTGGGAGAGTGACCAGTGATTCATCTAATTCCAACCTTGAAGCTAACTAGTCCTTTACTTTCAGGTTTATGCTTCTAATTTGTGATTTTAGGAGTCAACCTTCACCTTTAAAGACCCACTCCAATAAAAGAAAATTTTTGTGGGGTTTTTACATGTTCTTGTAGCATTTTTCTGATAATGGCGCACATATATTAAGAAAATTAAGCTTAAAAAAGTTAGCGTCCCCATAACATAACCAAACCCACCGATGGTTTGATTGATGGTCTCATGTTTAGCCAGACTCATGAGGAAGCTGTAGTAAGAAACCTTGTCAGTCTGATCCAGGATTTCCCTCACACACGCTCTGGAAGGATGGCTGGAGGGCAGGAGCACACATCAGTGATCTGGATTCATCTCCACAGACTTGATTCTGCTCTGAAGAGTTCACCTGTGCTTGAACCTGTCGCAGAGAGCGTCCACACAATCAGCCAGCATGCACGCCTCCACCCCATCTCGCTGCTTCTCCTCCTTATCATTCTCCTCCATGGCCACAGAGGGGAGCTGCTCCACCGAGGCCGAGGTGGGGACGAACACTGTGTTGGGACTCTTTCCTGCGAGCAGATCCTGGTAGATGACCAAAACGCTCTCCAAGAATTCTGTAGACCAGGAGGCAAAACAAAAAGAATAAAACAAATTTCAGTAATGGTATAACCCAATCAGGACAACGGTCCTAAACTGCAGCAGCTGATCTTCTCAGAGAGCAAGAGTAGAAACATCAGGTTGTCAAAACTGAAAATGGGGCTGCCATCAAATTCCTCAGGTAAAGATTATTTCAAGGAATGACTCACTTCCAACAACTATTTTTGAAAAATAGTTTTAAAAACATTTAAGGGATTAACAAATCTGTGCATTCTTTCCATTTACCCAACCGCAAATAAGAAAGGTTTGGCTCCAACAACTTCTGTCAGAATGAGCTGCTGTGTAGTGGGAGTTCTGCCTTACTGGACGCCTTACCTTGGTAGTAAAACTGCAACTGAAAGGCATAAATGAAGTCAGAGAATGACATCAGGAATTCTGTGGTGTCGTCCATCAGAACAATTCTGCAAAACAAAAAAAAAAGACTGCTCATTGGCGGGTCCGCAAAAACATTCACAGGAAACAGCCTGCGGTTCGCTAAAACCCGTCCCCTTATCATAACAACCTCATCTCACAGGTTTCAGCGTGGATGTTTGGAAACAAAGCTGTTCAGGAATGGGTGAGATATATTTTCTCTGTTACTGGACGTGGAATGATAACAGTTCTGCTTAAACCAACATATGTAAAGAATGAGCTCTTACAAAAACACATTTTACAAGAGAACTTCTTCCTTTAACTTACTTCTTCCAAACACTGAGAGGACTTGAACCAATCTCTAGCTGGTAATAAGTAAAAGAAAAAAAAATCTCTCACTAGTATCTTGTAGGGGAGAGAAAAAGTCAATATTTTACTAAAATAAAGTTGCAAATTTATGCTCCAAAAGGTCTGAATTTTACAAGGACAAAGTCAGGCTTTTTTAAAGAATAAAATGTTGCATGTTACTTTTAAAATGTTTGAATCAAACATTACCTGTTTAATTTGTGTTGCAGACATTTCAAGGAAATCACACTGCTCAAGAATCTCGCTTAACTTTGTGAAAAATGTACAACTTTATTTTTATGAAGTTCCAACTTTAATTTGAAAAAACATGACTTTGTCATCTTAAATTGTGACTTTTTAATTTCTAAATTTACAATTTGTTCTTCTAATAATTGTGTGACTTTATTCTAATAAAATGTTGACTATTTTCTCATAATTCTACTTATTTTATTCTTTTATAGTGGCCCTAATAATCCATCATATTGTCCAAATCGGGTTTTCCTCTGATGTTGTTTAAGTTTCTGGTTTCCATCTGAAACCATGAAGCTCTCACTAAATGTTTCTGCCCTCACCTGGCTGCGCTCTGCACCATCTCCATCGAGAAGTCAGGACACAGTAACTGCAGCAGAGACCTGTACTCTTGCATGCATAACAGCTCTGCAAAAAACAAACACACACCACCACAAGTTTAATTGTAACCCAGAGGGTGAAGCAGATACCAGACTTTGATATATCAAACACTCAAAATCAGAGAGATGTCACGACGGATTAGTCACCTCCACTCTTGCCGATTTGTCTGAAGCATCTCCAGAAGACTCTAATAAAGGAAACCCTGTTGTGAGGAGTGGCTCGGATGTAGTTAAATTCCCTGAAGAGGATGTGGTTACTGTTCTTCACGCTGCTGAAACTACAATCACACACACAACAAACCCACAGGTGAAGGTTTCTAAATATTCATTTTCCTAATTGTTTCTTGAGTTTTTATGTTTACCGGTGTTTTGATTTTATCTGATTTTATTGTTTATGTTCAAAGTCCCCCTCTGATCATCTTTTGATCTTTTGCCAGTGTTCACAGTGGTCTTTTAATTATGATTATGCTGTTTTAAGGCATAAATAAAATGTGTTGTTCCCTAAGACATAGTTTCTGAAGAGCTGTAGTAGTTCATTAGGAATTTGCCACTGAGTTGTGTGCAGGACTGTTGGAACGGAGAAAAAGCTCCCCCTTCCATCTACTTAGGTGCTCTCCCGCTACAGCCCCTCTCAACCCCAACCCGACATTACTGGTGCAACAAAAATGGCGAGCAATATTGGAGCTATCCAGCTGAATGGCTTTGAGCCAGATTCCAGCTCTGAAGAGAAAAACAAAGATGTACGACAATCTTAGTTGTCTTCAAAAAGATGCATCAGTATGGAGTGAAGCAGGGAGCTGGTGGCCTGCAGTAGCAGCGTCATCTACAAGCTTTTTCCAATGGCATCTTTGCGTCTGCTCAGAATTTACAATTTGAATAAAGATATACTCAGAAATGTAATTTTAAGATTAATTTTCTTTATATACGCCATCAAAAAATGCCACAAGAACCCACAGAGTGGGTTTTTGAGGACTTGTAGACAGTGATCATTTGTTTACTCCGTTTCCTTGGCCCCAGGACATCTCTGTCAGGTTTAACTATATAAAAAACTCTTTACTATGTTTTTGCACTGGGGATGTAGAGGAACCTACTGTCCTTACAAGTTGTTTAACAGTAGTTTAATAATAATTTATGACAAAAAAGAAAGAAAAACATTCCTTTAACCAAAAGTATTAAAACTTGACTTGAAATTACAACAAAAAATTTTAGACTTAAATTGAACACGGCCCCTGCGACAGATTGGCGACCAGTCCAGGGGTGTACCCTGCCTTCGCCCATGAGTAGCCGGGTTAGGCTCCGGCAACCCCGTGACCCCGAAAGGGATAAAGCGGATTGGAAAATGAATGAATGAATGAAATTGAACACGTAATATGAGCATCTCAGCTGTATACTGAAAGGAGACGCTCAATCCAGTGTTTGATCCTCCCACAAAATACTCAAAATATCTTCATAATGTCGTTATAATATCGTCTTATAATAACTTCGGTCTGGACTAACTGATCCGGGCTTTGATAGCCGGTCCGGCCCGCTCTTGGTTACAACGGGATCAACCTGTGTCGCGTACTATTCGGCGAAGTAGCGGATCAGTCCGAACTGAGTGTACTCCTCTTTGTGCTCCAGCAGCTGGCTTACGGCGTCACTCAGGTAGAAAAGAACGTGACTTTCCGCTGAAAAAAAAACACAACAGACATGTACATAAACAAAAAACAACAAAACAAACAAACAAAAAAAACACACAACCGAACAGAGATACGAAAGAGCCGGGATTTACAGCCAGCACTTACCGAGGTACTCTTCTACCGGAACGGTGGCGCTCAGGCGGCTCATTCTGTTTGTTCAGTTGGCAAAACCTGCTCAAATCATCTTAAACAAACCCGAAAAACACGAACCCGAACCTCGTTTTCCCAGTCTGTTCAGTAAATGTCGGCTCCATGGACCCAGCATAGTCCTTTTCTGTAGGAACGGTCCGCATCAGGATGTTGTGAGTCACAACAATTAAAGTCCCCCTGGAGCGCAACAAAGGTTCCCCCCAAAAGAAAACTGACAGTAATATTCGGGGAACAAAAGAAAAAAAAGCACAACAACAAAATTGTAACGATAAAATAAATAATAATAATAGTAGGTTGCAATGACTATAACTACAAAATGAATTATTAATATATTACTATTAATATGTATTTGTTTCCAATGTGTTGACATCTAGATCTTGCGTCTTTTATCAAATTTCATTCTTGTTTCTTAAATTCTCATAGTCTCTCTCATAGTTATGTTTCTTAAATTATCAATAAATTAGAATTAAGAAACAGTTTTAAGACTTTAATGAAAAGCCAATACCTTGTGTGATTATTCAAAATGATAATGTTGTTAATACTGAAGACTGTTTCCGCTATCTTGAATTGATTTTTCATTTTATTTTTTTTACTTTCCTTTTCTACATACACATCCCTTTTACCAATGATACTTTACTTTTGATGTTACGATTGATGTAAAGAAATAGAAATAAATCAATGAAATGCAGAAAGAATTCGTTTTTTATTAAACACAACTGATGTCAACATGGACCATAAATATAAAATTGTTAAAACAAACAAATTATTTGTTCCATTAAGATAAATAGATAAGACAGCAAAACATATACACACAACAAAACAAAACTTACATAAATTCTAATGGTTTTCATTTAACGTATTTTCCTTAGCAAAAGTTAAACACATTTTTAAGAAAACAAAGAAGAAAAAAAAAATGATTGTTTTTTTGTCGTCAGAAATTTCAGTGAATTTAATATTTAATAATTAACAAAACTTCTTATTAAATATATTAAAAGTGGTTTGATTTTTGAACATTTACTTTTATGAAAATAAAACTTGCCCAAGATAATTCATACAGTAAAAATGAAATCTGCCATGTGAAATTACACCAAAAAATATTTTTTAAAGCACATTCTTGCCAGAACAGAGAAATGAAAATAATCTCAAAAACTTTTACACAGGCAACAATTAAAAATAAAAAATGTAAATCATTTCAATATTTAAAACAAAAAACGTTCCACATCTTAACCTTAAACTTCTTTGTAAAGATATACACTGTTTATAGGTTAAGAATGTAGTTTTTTAGATTTAGGATTGACTGGCAATTTAATGAAATTTGAGATCAGTTTGCTCACTTGCTCAGGAAAATATCTAAAATTTCAGTTTATTGGAGGAATTTGGGAAAAATTATTTAACACAATATTTAACAACACATTATTTAACACAGTATGAAAGAAATTTGATGTTTAAACTGGTGATAGATTGGCCTTTAATTAGCAGAGAGGGAATTAAAACTTTTCGAATTAGCTTGAATGATATTTGAAGCAAAGACTGAGGGATTCGTTTTTTGATTGTTATATATTTTTTTACAATGTTAAAGTAAATGTTTTACAAAAAAATGTTAAATGCAAAATTTTTTCCACTATTATCAATCAAATGTAACACTGACCATATGCCTTTAACCACGCAGTTTTTAAAAAATAAAGATTTATTTCTGCACAAGACACATTATGAATTTCATATAAAACTAAACTAAAATTATGTTTAAATAAGGAAAAAATAGTTTTAGGACTCAAAACTGGAAGTTGTTTTTTAAACTACTCTGTTTATCCACAGCCAATAGGAAACACGGGTGTGTGAAAATAACGTACGAAATTACCCAATAGCAACCAAACTAACATAAACCTGGGCGGAATCAAGGTTTAAACAGCCAGTGAAATCTTTTTTGATTGGGCGTTTTCGTAATCTTGTCCAATCAGAATAGGGACAATCACATTGGGGGCTGTCTCTATTTCAAATTCCACCAATCAGCAGCATCGTCATTTAATACACAAGGAAGCCAGTTGGACCAATTGCATACATGTCAAATGTGAACGAAAAGGTACGGATCTGATGTCTTAAAGTTGTTGTTTGCGTTTTGTGCTTTTGTTTGATTTATATGGTAGAAAACCAATGTTTTTTGGGTTGATGTAGTCAGGGTGGTGTCCCTGGTCTCCGCCTTCCTGTCTCTCCGCCCTTGTGGTTTAAAAAAAAGAGTCAAGTTGAATGTCTGTCTGCAGGAGGGCACCGGAAGTTGATTTCTAGAGCTAAACTTTAGTTAGTTAAAACTATGCCTATAATTGGAACAATTTGAAGATTTTTACATTTTTTGTGTAGTATACTGTTGTATACCGCCAAATACATACTATACTAAAATTAAATTCATTTCGTTTCTTAAGGGAAATATGCAAAGTAAAAATGATTGTTTTAATTTGTACAGGAAGTTGATAAAGGCTAACATCCGGAATTTGCTTGTATAAAACTCTCCAGAGCGCTGTGGTGATCTTATTGTGTCCCTCATTTTACTGAGTTACCAGCATCTTATTGTCCCCAGGAGGCGCACACAGGTATAGTGTTCGTTTTAATTTATTTTGGGGGCGCAAACCAAATGTCACATTATGTTTATAAACCGTTCGTTGGTGACGTGTATTTGTTAGGCTGTCGATGAGAACTGCGTTGTTAGGCCTGTCTGGTGGCGGGGGTGAACGGTTAGCCCGTAGCCCTGTTCCTAAGCAACTAACGGCGGCTACAGAGAGCGATGGAGCATCGTTAGTTCAGCAGAATTGGTGTTTAATCTCACTGTTTTGGGTAAAAATACATTAAAATTCTATAAAGACGGTGAAACCTTTATCTTAGGGCGTTTTTGCTCATTTTAGCAGGCTGTCTTAGCCGCTGTGTTTGCTAAGGTTAATGGCGTTCATTTGACTGGTAACTAACGATTGCTACGCTAGTTATACTGACCATTCCTATCGAAAACTATATCAGGTAGTTGATATTAATTTAGCTGGCGCTTCCCCCGTGGGGGTTAGACTAGTTGCTGGTTGCACAAAGACAAACCTTGTCTGGTGGAGACTAAATTCTGGGATGGTTTTGCGTTTAATTTGCTTCTCCGGTGTCTTGAGGTTCTATGCTGGATCTCTGGCGCTCGTGCCTGACATCTGGCTTATCAAAATAAGAGCTGCATAGACTGTCACGATGACATAATGGTAACTAATGAACCATGTTTGATGTGGAGATCTTGACCGTATCTGATATTTATCTTGTTCTTTTGCCTCATGCACCACAATTATCACTCACTAATGAAATACGAGAAACGGAACGTAACATAAGCTGTTAGTTGTTACTGTTTTAGTAAGGTTTGGAGAAGTGGGAAGTTGATTTTCATGCCCAAAAGTTAATGTTGGACACAAACATCTTCTCTTGACAGTTTCCCCACAAGTCCCATTGGTGTTGCAGCTTGTCCTGGTTTTGACCATTTTCAGGGCTGCATATGCATGTAGATTCTGTGACATAACATATAGATAAAATGCAGAGCAATCAGGTCAGTGACTGTTCTGTGAGCATCCTTAACATAAATGGTCTATTTTTTTTTCTTCCCAGCTTGTCTTCATGAGAAATCTAATTAAAATGAGGTTGCTTGAATGTCTATTAAGATCTATTTAAAAAGTGTTCACATGGATCTTTTTATTATGGTTATGCAGTTTTTAGACAAAATCAAAAAGCCTGTAGGGTTTTCCAGGACATGGTTTCTGCAGAGCGGCAGGAGTTCATTGGAAATTCTGGGTGGGATTGGTGCTGAGTAAGCCCACCTTTGTTTCTCGACATCCTTCTGTTCACACTCTCTCCCACTAGCTTACAGCCCTTCACAACCCCGACCTAATATTACCGGGGCAACAAAAATAGAGGCCAATGTTGGAGCTATCCATCTGTACAGTTTTGAACTAGATTTCATATCAGACAAGGAGAACAAAAACATCCATGAATGTATTTGTCTGCAACTGGCAGAGCAGGGAGCTTTAGGCCCTCCGATCGTATCACTGCTGCAAGCTTTTTCCCAACTGAATTTATTTGTGTCTGTTCCCGATTTACAGTCATTAGAATAAATAAATATTTAGAAAAAGAAAATGTAAAATTAATTTTCTTTGAATATGTCCTCAATCAGGATAAAATGCCACAAGAACATATAAAAAACAAACAAACAACATGATTTTTATTGGAGTGACTCTTAATCAATCAATCATTATCTAACATCCTGGTTTGCACAATTCCAGATATATATTTTTTAAACAACAGATTGAGGTTTCTGAAACTGACAATGAGAGAGAAACAAACCATAGACTCAACGTTCACAATTCCCTGGAGTTAGGTCTGTTTTTACAGCTGTAAAAACGAGAGCAGGGACACCCCTGGCGTTTTACCAGAGACTAACAGAAACTACGGATAAAACACTCATTCTCACTTGCATTCACACACTGCTAAATATTTTACTTTGGTCTGTTTTGAGTTTTGGCAGCATATATTTTGTAGCTGTTTTATTTATTTTTTTACCTTCTGTTTCCCATGTTGGACTGAGTCCAACCCATCACGGACTGGATCAATGTGAAAGATGAACCCACAGCCCTTCCCTTTATGTGCATTAAGCCACGACTTCTTCAACTGGAAGTGAGATGGTGTGCTTGACACTGATGCTTATTAGCTTTTTTGGGGAGTTCAGTGAATTTTGATGGAATTTTAACTTGCTATGGTTTTTATCTAAATGCGTTTATTATATTTGTTTGAAATTATGTTTGTTTTATTTTTTTTCAGCTGAGTACCTTTGGGGAAGCCCAGCCCCCCTAGCAGACACAATGGCTGACGATAGCGAGTGGATGAAGCTTCCCATTGACCAGAAATGTGAACATAAGGTGAACACGTCACTGTTTTAAAAACAAACAAAAAAATTCACTTAAATAAGCGATATTAGAATTTATTAAACATATCTGTTGTGCATTTAGTCTTTCCTGAAACATCACCTCTATTTTGACTTTATGACTGATTTGAATATTGACATACAAATCGTGTTTGGTGTGGACCTAGCATTAGAGTCATGCGTGGCAGTGGAGCCACCATCAGTATGTGAATATGAATGTGTATGGGACTGATTCACTGTAAAACGCTTTGGGTTTAAATTAGAAAAGCGCCACACAAGTGGACGTCATTTGGCTTTAATTAATCTAAAGTTTCCAGTAACATAAATGGCTCTTGGGTTTGCTGTGGTGCACAGAAGATGCTTTCATGTTAAAGTTCTGAGGTTGGGTTCAAAACTTTTGAGTGAGGCTACAGGATGGAGCACAGTTCACACTGTAGGAACTTCACAAACTAAAAAACATGTTTGGTTTTGGAGGCACAGAGGCTTGTGATCAGATATCACAAGTTTCTGTGTAAACCTCTTAATGTGATTTGAAAGGCTTACTAATGTATCCAACCAAACATTCAGCATGTTGGATTGTTTGGAGGAGGAGCTGGCTCAAGCAAAACTTCTTGTTGCCAAGTGAAAAGTAAAATGTAATTTTGTATTTTGACCTCAAGACAGAGGTCAAACAAGCGCTACTGATCAGAATTTGTTTGACTGTACAGTTTTAATATCTTATCTTCTTTCAGTTAACAAACCAACAGAGGATCATTTGTTCACCTGTAAACTGATTTGTCTCTTTGGTCCTGGATCAAAACTACAGCTGTTCAGTCTTCATGTGTAATCTGAGTGTAAATGCTTTCAAAGCGCTGCTCACTCGACTGTTAGGAGCAGGATTTTTTTTTTTTTTTTTTTTTTGCCTGATGGGAATGCCAGTAATTTACCTTCAGCCCACTCAAACAAATGCATCAGTTGGCGTTTTTAAAAGCTCTTGAAATGTAGGCCATCATGCTTGCTTGTTAGATGGGCTCTACCCTCCTGCTGCTCACTGCACATTTCCTCGTCTGGAACTCCTTTTTTTTTTGTCTCGTGTTGTCCAGGTGTGGAAAGCTCGACTGAACGGTTATGAAGAAGCTCTGAAGTTGTTCCAGAGGATAGAAGATGCAAAGAGTCCAGAGTGGGGGAAGTATCTGGGCTTGATAAAGAAGTTTGTCACAGACTCCAATGCTGTTGCTCAGCTTAAAGGCCTGGAGGCTGCTTTGGCCTTTATTGAGAATGCCCATGTGGCCGGCAGGTAAGTCATGGCTGAAATGCTTTCATCTTCAAACCAAAAGTTCCTCTACAAAAAGAGGGAAGTTTTTTCTTAACACAGCTTTATAAACTCTTTAAGATAATGGTGTATTTAAATTTTTTTTATTTTTATCAGATAAATGTTGATGTTTAGTTGTAGTATTAAAAGCTACAACTGTTCTTGCAGTTTGAAGGGAACCATTTAAACTGAAGATGAAATGTGGAAAAAGTGTTGTGTACAAATGATGACGACTTAGCAATGACCCCCCCCCCAGCTTAGGTTTTATTCAGAATTTAACATGAAGGTTTCAGAACATTGAACAATTGTTCGAATAAAAAACACTTTGGAACAACTCCTTGGAACATTGTATAAAAATTAGATAAGCTGTGTTTGTAGACATTCATATTGTTTTGACCTTGCCTTTGCTTTGTTTTTGGATTTATACAGTATGTCTCAACATGTATGGTTTGTTATAAAACAAACTGATCTCAGTTTTATTCTGTGCGAGTTTTTTTTGTAGTAAAAAAATGACTAAATTTAACACTTGGAGTTGACATTTTTGGACTGCTTCAGGTTTGTTAATTAATTAATCCTGAAAAGGTGCAACTGGGAAAAAAACATTCTGCTCGACTGTTGGTAAAAGAGATAAAGTGTTACCTTGGTCTTATCCAGAATCCAAACTGTGGTTTTGTACAGAGAAGTGGAATGTCCAGCTTTAGTGGTGTGAACGTTCCTTCTGATGGGTTTGTGTCTCTGCGGCAGGACGACGGGTGAGGTGGTTTCAGGCGTTGTAACCAAAGTGTTCAACCAGCCTAAGGCCCGAGCCAAAGAGCTTGGCATGGACATCTGTTTGATGTACATCGAGATAGAAAAAGCTGAGGTGGTTCAGGATGAACTGCTCAAGGGACTCGACAACAAAAACCCCAAAATTGTGGTTGCGTGCATCGAGACTCTCAGGAAAGCTCTTAGGTGAGTGCTGCAAGATCGGATGTTCACTGATGGACTTTAAGACGTTACTGTTTATGTCAAGTTTGAAAAACTGAAATGTGTGCTTCACTTTCCTGTAGTAAGGTTCTGGCCTCACATCGCTCTTCTCTGTTGGAGCTGAAATGATTATGTTCTCTTCACAGTGAGTTTGGATCCAAGATAGTGACGTTGAAGCCAGTGGTAAAGATTTTACCCAAACAGTTTGAGTCCAGAGAGAAGGCGGTAAGAGATGAAGCCAAGCTTCTTGCTGTGGAAATCTACAGGTGGATCAGAGATGCTCTGAGACCGTCGCTGCAGAACATCAACTCTGTTCAGGTGGAGGATCTCATTACTCCACGCAAGTCTACAATATGCTCAGTTTTAAAAGGTAACCCTGATTCATGTTTGCCTGCAGCTGAAAGAATTGGAGGAAGAGTGGGTCAAGCTGCCTTCAACTCCCCCCAAGCAGAGCAGGTTCCTGCGCTCCCAGCAGGACCTAAAAGCAAAGTTTGAGCAGCAACAAGTCCAGGGAGGAGAGCACTCTGATGGTAGGTCTTGGGGTGTCTGTTTATTGCTATTTTCTTTTGTCGTTGCTCTGTCACATTTCATTTCTCCTGCAGGAGATGATGAAGAAGAAGCTGCAGCAGCAGTGGATCCTTATGAGCTCCTGGAACCTGTAGACATTCTGTCAAAGATGCCCAAAGACTTCTATGAGAAAATTGTAAGTTCAAAGAATTTAAAATAGTCCTATCTGGCCTACTGGTTGTCGTATTTTAGTCTTAACTTGAGACTGCCTTAGAGCTGGTTGAGCAATAGAATGGTTGAAAGCGCTTCTGAGGTGTGGCTCTTTTGTTGTCCCCAAAACAGGCCCAAGAGTTGTGGTTTTCTTCCCTCTTCTTCGTCATGGTTCTAAAATGTTGTCATTGATGCACTTAATAATTTATTTTAAAACAACTTTAACTTCAGCCTGCAATTGCCAAGGTCCTCACATGACAGCGCTTAGATAAGAGCAGCAGTATGTTCACCGAAACATTAGATGGTCTTCATAAAAAAAGGTTGACCCCCAATTTATCTGTGTTTTCCAGGAAGCTAAAAAATGGCAGGAAAGAAAAGAAGCTTTGGAAGCTGTAGAGGCTTTGACCAAGAATCCAAAACTGGAGAGTGGAGACTATGGAGACCTGGTCAGAGCCCTAAAGAAGGTGAGCGCTGAAAGATTCAAGCCGCTAACCACAAACACATTCGCACAAAATATCACTTTTAGGATTTTGAACTTGCTGAACAGTCGGTTCACATGGACTAAAAAGTATCAATACCTTTAAATTAGCTACGTAAACAAAAAATGAGATACAGATGCCTGTTGAAAAATCAACGTCGTTATGAGATTACCAGCAGTATCGGTCGACTAACAAGAATATGTTTGTAAAATGGAAGAAAATCAATCGGGAAGCAAATAATTGGTTTCTGGAAAGCTCTGTCAGTTTCTCTTCCTGCTGTCTCTGTCGTTACCTTTTATGTACATGTGATGTAAACCATAAGACGTCCCATCACAAGCTTACTTCTACCAAGTCAGGTCAGTTACAACTGGCTGAAGGTGAACCACAGTGAGGGATGTGTGTTGTGTGCACTAAGCATATGACAACCCTTCATATAAGACAGCACTTCATATAAATCAATTTGACACTTCTTTAAAAACGACAGACAGTCTAAAGACAGGTTTGTTGTTTGAAGCTGTTATGGCAAAAACATTTCATTTTCTTCAAAGCACTGAAAGAAGAAGCAGCAGAAGAGATGGACATGTGACCACTGTGCTGTGTTTGTCCTGCAGGTTGTTGGTAAAGATGCCAATGTGATGCTGGTGTCATTAGCTGCTAAATGTCTGGCTGGATTGGCCTCCGGCCTCAGGAAGAAGTTTGGCACATATGCAGGACAAGTAAGAAAATTAAATTAAATATTAAACCTGTATTTCAGAAATGTGCATTTATTTATATAAAAATATTTAGCTTTGAGATTTATTCTTTATGTAAAATTCTATTATTGTCATAATGCCTCTGGATGGGAGGGGCAGAGCTGGGTCAGTAGCATCACATTGAAAATCCGCTCTTTTAGGTGGTTCCAACTATTTTGGAGAAGTTTAAAGAGAAGAAGCTCCAGGTGGTGCAGGCCCTGCAGGAGGCGATGGATGCAGTCTTCCTCACCGTAAGTACACCTTCCTAAACAAGGACTCAGGAGCAGGAGCCGCATCAACAACCTCAGTCTCCACCCTGAAAACTTCAGCAATTTTACAGATGGAGATTGCTGGCCATAAACTGCATCCTATTTTAAAAATAAAACCTTCTCTAAGCTAAATGCTTGGTCAGACACATTTTTGAACCATCACTGTGTGTAGGAGTGAGATGAGCTGGAGTGCCTGATGGTCTGAGCTCCATCATGTGCTGCAGAAGAAGTCAATAAATTTTAGTATCAATGAATAAAAGGCTTATAAATGGATTAAACCTGGAGACTGAATGTAAAACAGATCTAATTTTCCCAATTAAATTTGGTACATTTAATAATGAATTAAGGATGCTGAAATATCTTATTCTTTGTGCTTTGGTCACTCAAATGCAAATAAAAACAGCAAAATTAATGACTAAAAAGATTTCTTTTTAAAAAGGTCAGTTAAAAAGATGCGAATCATGTTTGAGGAACAGCAACATTGGTGTTTATCTAGATCAGTGGTGGGCAACCCAGGGCATGTGTGCCACGCTGAGAGAAAGACAGTGGCACGCCGGGGTGTGACAACAAAAAGCACTTGATCTGTCATTTGTTTGTATTTCTCGGATTTGAAAAGAGTGATAATCTCTTCTCACAGTGATCTTTGTTCCCCCATGGCATCATAAGGAAAAGGTCTATTCACGTAGTGCTGTTACAGTGACCCCGCCCACCCATATTAACACTGCGCCTTTTTTTAAAATAAAACTTTATAGTTTCACACAAAGTACATTACTTTCCGCGTCAGCCTTTATGACCTGGTAATATAAATTAATGTGTACCGTAGAATAAAAACCTAAGTTTGTCACTGTGAAATTAAAACGTTATAATTTCTGTGTTTTAAAACTGTCGCCACTGAGATGATAGGTGTGGCGATTGTGCAACCAAAATGGCGAGCAATATTGGAGCTATCCAGCCAAACCATTTTGAGCCAGATGGCAGCTCAGACAAGGAAAATAAAGACATACATGGATCTTTTTGTCTGTAAGCAGATGCATCTGAATGGAACGGAGCTTGTGGCTCGCTGGCTGTAGCACCTTAGTCTTAGCTTTTGTCTGCTCCCATTTCACCATGATTTGAATAAAGGAATACTCAGAAATGCAGATTAATCTTAATTTTCCTTTTATATGCCCTCCATCATGAAAAAATGCTACAAAAGCATGTTAAAAACACAATTTTAATTGGGTCTTTAAAGTTTTAAATTTATTTTCTATAAATCTGTCCCTTATACACTGTATAACACCTTATGTTCTTTCTTTTTCTAGACAACTCTGCAGAACCTTTCAGAGGACATCCTGGCTGTGATGGACAACAAGAACCCATCCATCAAGCAGCAGGCCTCCCTGTTTCTGGCCCGCTCCTTTAGACAATGCACGCAAGCCACATTGCCCAAGAGTGTCCTCAAGCCTTTCTGTGCTGCTCTCATCAAGGTACATGTCTTGAATGATTTAGTTTATTCCTTCATATTAGAAGTTAACTTTAAAATGGCTTATCACAAAATATTTTTCTTTTCCTCCAAACCATCTTAGCAAGTAAATGACTCCGCCCCTGAGGTCCGTGACGCTGCCTTTGAAGCTCTGGGGACAGCCATGAAGGTGGTGGGAGAGAAGGCTGTTAACCCCTTCCTGGCTGACTTCGATAAACTCAAACTGGATAAGGTGAGGTTCATTGGAACAGAGAATGTTTGTTGTCCTTGTAACCTGCTAACAGGGGCATTGTCATACAGATAAAAGAGAGTGCTGATAAAGTAGAGCTTCCTGGAGGGAAGAAAGCTGCAGGAGGAGCACCACTGGAAAAGAAACCTACAACTAAAGCTGCCCCTCCTCCTGAAGCTCCTAAAGCTTCTGCTCCACTTAAAAAAGCTTCTGCTGCAGCAGCAAGCAAGGTATGGACAGACTGAGAAAACACCACATCCACATTGTTTGAAACCGCTGCCCTGAACTGTAGATGAAGTTGTATTTTTCTGCAGCCAACAGCTGGTCCACCCAAAAAAGGCAAACCAGCTTCTGGAGGAAAAGCAAAAAAGACATCTGATGGCAAAGAGGTGACAGAGACGGAGCTATCGGTGAGTCTGTGTGCAACTCGTTAATCAGAGCTACATATTTAATTTCTGATCAATCCTAAGAGAGCTCTGAGTTTATTACCATTCAACAGATGAAGGGGGGTTTTAAAGATAATCACAATTATTAGATTTTATCAATAAATGTCATAAAGACAAAACTTCTGTCTGCTTTAAGTGGTTATTCAGTCTTCTTATGTCAGAGGGTGATGGATAGGGATAGCTACGGTTTGGATTTTATCCAGAACTGTAAAGACTTATTTTTGCAGGATTACTCTAAGAAAACAAAGATGCTGATATACAGCCTTAAGAAACTAACATTGTGTTTCTGCACTTTAAATGGTGTGTTGACGTGCATCTAAAAAGGAAGTTCTGGTCATATACCCCAAATGTTCTATATCACTGCGCAGGCTTCTTTAAAACAAACTTATGCTTCATCTTCTGGACAAAAACAAGCGGTAAGAGGTAAATTTTATCTTTGAACTGATGCTTTATTGAGCTTATTGTGACGATCAGCATATATTGCTTTACTTTGATGCTGCAGTCGAGGTCTGCCAGCCCAGTGACGCTTTGTTGTGTTACCATGACAACAAGCACCACCACCAATCAAATAGTTTGCTTTTTGTGAAAAATTGATCTAAACCAAAAAATAACAAGAATAAAGTACTAAAAATCAATAGAATAATTATTTATTTTGTAAGTGACCGTGATATAAGTGGGATAGTGCCTGAGGAAGTGTGCATTTCCAGAAATTAATGCACGCTGTGGAAGCCTGAATTGTCCGATGTGAAGAGACGGTCGCTTCTGACATGTAATTAATTTGCATTAATGTATATTAACTGGTTAATTGTTTAATATTAATTGCGTGCATTAACGTTGACAGCTGTAGTTTTAAGGCTGTAAAACGTCTTACTACACACCTAATACACTTTTTCTCAGACAGACACAAACATTTTCACACTTTTCTCTCTTGTTTAAACTCTCAAAGTTCAAACCTTCATAGAAAAAATAAGACCAGTATTAATGGATTAAAAAAAGAAAAGATCTGATTTCATTTAAAGATTTGTGTAACCCTGTTGAGGTGTTTTACACCATGTGCCGTGTCTGTACAGGAGACACAGCACTCAAGAGATTGACAATATCAACTGCCAATCAGGATGCAGAACACAATGCACTGTTAAAAAAAAAGAAAAAAAAATTCAGAAATTGAAAGACTGAAAAGTGATCCGCGATATAACAAGGGCACACTGTTTATGTCAATACTTTTACCATTTTGGCAAAGAGTTTCAGACCCATCCCTAGTGCCAGGTTGATTAGAATAATATATGGTAAAAACTATTGGTTGTGAATGACTGTTTTTCTAGAAATACACTTGTTAAACTACATACAATGTGTCAGATGGAGGCGTGTGAGGAGCTGGCTGCTGGGGTCCTTCCTGCATATTGCCTGCAAGTTCTGGATTCAGCCAACTGGAAGGAGAGACTGGCCAGCATGGAGGAGTTTCAGAAGGTACAATCCTCATTCTGTTGCAGTTCCAGGAAAAGTTGATGTGTGAGAACAATACTTAGTTACCTCTTGTGTTCCTGCAGGCTGTGGAGACCATGGATAAGGTGGCAATGCCCTGTCAGGCTCTGGTCAAAATGTTGGCCAAAAAACCAGGCTGGAAGGAGACAAACTTCCAGGTAACTTTTTCCACCCTCAGAAGATGTGGCAGTATTTTCACCTTCAGAAAATGCTTCTCCATGAAAACCCAATAACTGAAAAGTGGATATCTCCATCTGTTCTTATAAAGATGTTTGAATTCCACCTTTTAGAGAAAACTGGTAGAAAAATGTCAGTTACTTCTCAGTACTTTCTGCATTTCCTTTAGCTTTAAAAATTAAGGCATCCACTTTCACAAAAAACTTTCTAATCATTAAAGAAGGAACATGGCACCCAAAAGCACCCAAAACCCAATTTAAAGGACCTATATCCTGCAAAATCAACTTTTCTAAACTTTTTAGTGTATTATATTATTTCCTCATGAAAAACAAATACCTCAAAGTGGTATTTTGCTCCATTCACACATCTTTGAGCATTCCTCTAAAACCCTGTGTTCTGAGCCCCAGTCCACAAAAATGTGACGTCACATTGTGACGTTGATAAAGAACATTCAAAGCACCAACCTCTCTGACCTTGTGCAGGTGATGCAGATGAAGCTACATATAGTGGCCCTCGTCGCTCAGAGGGGCCAGTTCTCCAGGACCTCTGCCAGCGTTGTTTTGGAAGGACTGGTGGATAAGGTTGGAGATGTCAAGTGTGGTGGAAACGCAAAGGAAGGGCTTACAGCGATTGGAGAGGCCTGCTCACTTCCATGGACGGCTGAACAGGTCTGTATGAACTCTGAAAGCTGGGGAAACTGACCCCAGGATGGATGAAGGATGAGGATGGATGAACGGTTTTAACTTTTTTTGGTTTGTTTTGTGCGTCAGGTTGTTTCTTTGGCGTTCGCGCAGAAGAACCCAAAAAACCAGGCAGAGGCACTCAATTGGCTGGCCAATGCAATGAAGGAATTTGGCTTTACTGGGTAATTCAGTTCTTTTTAGATATAATGTCCTGAAACATTTTTTCTGTCTTTTTAATGAACACTACTGTAATTGGAATATTCTGTTTTTTTTTTAAATGTAAAAAAAGGATGTTCTTCTGCTCCCCAGGATAAACGTGAAGGCTTTCATCAACAACGTGAAGACTGCTCTGGGAGCAACAAACCCTGGCGTGCGAACAGCTGCCATCACTCTGCTGGGGGTCATGTATCTTTACATGGGAGCACCGCTCCGGATGTTCTTTGAGGATGAGAAGCCGTCTCTTCTTGCTCAAATTGATGCAGAGTTTGAGAAGGTATGGATGTGCACACAAAGTGCAGGAGCTCCTGTCTAAAGCTACGTTCACACTGAATGCGATTTGCGTTGAAGTTTCCGTTTCAATGTTAAGTCAATGTACAAACCCAATCAGATGTCCTGCGGTGGGTTAAAAGCATCAACAATTGTGGCTGTGCTGCAGGATGTTTCCAGAGTTCAAATATCTGAATCATCTCATGAACCCAGACATGGTGACGTGAATACCAACATCTTCAAAAGAAATTCATCTGATCTCCTAACATCATCTGTGTCTTCTATGCATTGTAAATTAGATATACAGTCAATGCTTTGATTTAGCGATGAGGCTAAAAACTTTTGACAGCAACTCTTCCCAGATCATAGCAGAGCAGGAACATCAGGTTTTTGAACACATTTCTGAGCAAGCATTGATCGGTGAATTCACTGGGAATCCCGTTCGGTGTGAACGCTCCATTAATCTTTGCTTTAAAAGTATTATCAGGAAGAAAAGAGCTGCAGCAGCTTTTAAGATTCTCTGTAAATGTTTGTCATACAGATGCAAGGTCAGTCTCCTCCAGCTCCAATCAGATTCACCAGAAAGTCGGCATCAGCGGAAGATGAGGGTGACGAAGGGGAGGAGCAAGATGAAGATGGAGGCGGGGGAGGGCAGGACGTAATGGACTTACTACCTCGATCAGATATCAGGTAACAAAACACATTAAAACTGTTTTAAATGTGAGCCTACCATAAATATTCTTCTAAAGTGCTCCTTTTAATTTGTAGTAAAGACAACCATTGACATCAACTTTGTCCAGGTTCCTGACTGTTGGAAAAAAATCTTTCACTGTTCTTTAACTTTTTATTTTAGTTTAATTTGCCTTCTGTTTAATAGCCAAATTAAATTCCAAACCTTTCACAACTTCTGCTGATTCAAAGATGGGAAAGAATATATCTGGGAAGATTCTCATTCATCCAGGTGTCGTAGTCTTGAGGTTGAGTCATAGCATGAGACTATATTTACAAACAGCAAAATCTGATTAGTTTTATGAAACACTTGACCCTACTTCTGACTTTAGAGTAATTACTTTTCTTTCTCTTATGCCTTCCTCAAGCGACAAGATCACTTCTGATTTAGTCTCCAAAATCGGGGACAAGAACTGGAAAATCAGAAAGGAGGGTCTGGATGAGGCTGCAGCCATAATCTCTGAGGCCAAGTTCATCAAAGCGACCATGGGAGAGCTGCCTTTGGCCCTGAAAGGCCGCCTCACCGACTCCAATAAGATCCTGGTAAAAGAACTGTCTTGGTCTGCCACAGAAATGTCTCTGTGGATAAAATATTCTTTATGATAGAAAAGTAATTCCTGTTAACTTTTGTTTGCCTTCCTGAGGTTGGCTCTGAAAGCAATGACAAAGTGTTTTAGGTATGCAGTAAAATTGATATTTGTATGTGGCGTTCAGGTACAGCAGACTCTGAGCATTTTGCAGCAGCTGGCTGCAGCCATGGGACTTGGACTCAAGCAGCACATCAAAACTCTGGGGATTCCCATCATCACTGTTCTGGGAGACAGCAAGGTACAGCGTGGAGGGACTTCCTTTGACTTGTTGCATCTACGTCAGCATACAGTTTCCTTTAAGAACGTTCTGGAGATGATGTGCCTGAAAAAAATTGTCTCTGCAGGCCAATGTAAGGTCAGCTGCCCTGACCACCCTGCAAGCCTGGGTGGATCAGACTGGGATGAAAGACTGGCTGGAGGGGGATGATCTGTCAGAGGAACTAAAGAGGGAGAATCCTTTCTTGCGACAGGAGGTATACCCCTCTTCAGCTTGAGAATTCTTTCTTTTAAATGAGGTTTTTGTTCTCATCTCACTCACATGTCCCTTGTCACTCAGATGCTTGGTTGGTTGGCTGAGAAGCTGCCCACTCTGAGGACGGTCCCTGGCGACCTGATGCTGTGTGTTCCTCAGCTTTATGCCTGCTTGGAGGACAGGAATGGAGACGTGAGAAAGAAGGCTCAGGATGCTTTGCCTACTTTCATGATGCATCTGGGCTACGACAAGATGAACAAGGCCACTGGAAAGCTGAAGGTATGCCACTAGCTTTGCCAACAGCTCTCAAAAAGTTGTTAGATTGCCCCAAGGGGATGAGGTGTGGTCATTTTTCTTTATGCCTGCAGCCCGCCTCCAAGGATCAAGTAGTTGCCATGTTGGAAAAAGCTCGAGCAGTGATGCCAGCTAAACCTGCAGCACTAGCTAAAGCAGCAGGAGGGAAAGGATCTGCAGATCTCGGTGGGACTGCATCAGGTGAATTTCAAGTTCTAGCTACATCTTAAAGTATAAGAACAGAACTCTGATCTCCACAGCTGGACTGACCTGATTGGTTCATTTTGAATCCATATCCTATTATTTAAAAAAAAAAGTAACTGTTTTTGTATTGAAGTAGATTTAAAATTAAGTTGATATACTCGATATGACTCTAGCACATAAAATAGACATGATTTTAGTTGTGATTAAAATTTTCAACAACTGGTATCTATGGGGAAAAAACACCTGTTCCCATCTCCAGTGTGAATAAACTTTTATTTATGCAACAACATTATTTCCAGTATTTTCATTCTGATGACTGAAAAAATTACTACGTACAAAGAAAAACACAGTGTAATTGCGCATTGCTCTGTCTAAGAGGGGATGATGACTTCCCACTTGCAGCTGGTGCATGGCAGTGCAGAATGAGTTTCATCAGTGTCTTTAGTAGAGCTGTGGATCCTCTCTTATGTGGCGATTTGATTCACAAATCAAGATCGATTCACAGATTGAACCGCAATTCTTACTACTGTATTTTTCTGACTACAAGTCACTCTAAAGTAGGGCTGTCACTAATTATTATTTTAGTAGTCCATTAGTCAACGATTATTGTTTACGTAAGGTGATGTGAAATTTTTTGGGGCAGGGTTTTTATTTTTCCTGCAATCCCTGAGCCGGCACCCCATTTGAATTGCCGCCCCAGGCAGCTGACCGTACTGCCCGTGCCTATAACTGCTACTGAAACGTTAAAAGAGTCGTCCAACAGAAACTGACAGCAAAAAGGGGTGTTCAGTGTTCAGAGCACACACATGCACGCTCACAACCTGCTTGGCAGCACATATACACAAACAAGATAGTCTTTAGGGTGCTACATTTCTCCCCTGCTAATTAAATATTGTCAACAACAAAAGCCACATGATGCTTCCAAGACAACAGTAGTGGAGGAATACAAGACGGTATTTTGGGTGCATATAAAGTTGAAGCGGCATCAAGAGGTTAATGGTCTAATGCAGTAAATATGGAAACAGGTCTTCACCATTTAAAAAAAATAATTTCACATTTATGTCCTCTGCAGTATCTACTGAAGAACCGACTGATGGGAAACCTGAAGTCAAAAAAATCAGAGGAGGCGCTGCTGCCAAGAAGGTACAACTCCTCCACCTTTTTAAATAATTTCCTTAATATATACCAAGAGTTTTGTTTTGTCATCCATCCCTTCTGCGTTTTATATTTTATCATTTACATCATATCATTAATTCTCATGTTCACTTTTTTTTTTCTCCATGTGTGCTTTACCTTGATAGTCACTTGACTTCCATCAATCAAGTTGATCATTTTTGTTTTTACCCACTCAGCCTCCCTCTGAGGAATCTCCCCCTCTCATCAAGGACAAGGAGGTTAATGGTAGTAAAAAGCCCCCAAGCAAAGGGAAGGCTGCTGCTAGCGCTCAACAGGTAGACTCGTGCAGAGAGCCCCAGTGCTAAACCTCAACTCCTCTTTACTTCCTTTCCTCTCAAAAGGCAGATTCTGGGCAGTTGCTGACCTCTGTTTGGACTCTTATCTAATCCCGTGTGTTTGATCTTTAATCTGGCTTTTCTGCACTGTCTGTCTCCTGGAACCAGTAACTGACCAAAGCGCAGCATGTTTATAGAGCTGAGATTTCAAGGATGCTTAGAGGGTTTTTTATTCACAGACTGCCGATTATGACCTGAAGCTTGCTCTAAGACATCCCTAGAGATCTTATAAAAGCTATGGATCAACCAAATGTAACAAATATGAGGATCAGATCATATTTTAACCAGAAATTAGGCTTTGCTGTCGATCCTTGTTTAAGTATATTCATATTTTCAATACCCAAAAAGCCTCAAGTGTGACACAAGGCTTAAAAAGTCAAATGTGCCTTCAGGTCATGATGGGTTTGCTTGCACTTTTTTTTAAATGTTTGTTTCTCCCCTTTTTCTTCATCTTTCTGTCCACATCTCATTTTGAAACAGATTAAGGATTAGACATTCAGGCTCTCCTTTGGTTTACTCATGCTGCATCTTTCTGTAATCTTATTCAGGGTCCAGGCACCAAGAAACCTGCAGCTAAAGGTCTGAAAGAAGATGATAGGTCAGGGCCAATCTTCATCTTTGTTCCCAATGCCAAGGAACAGAGGATCAAAGAGGAGAAGCAGCTAAAGGTATTGGAAAACGCATAAAAATGCTTCTTTAGTTATCAGTTTCACGACGCACCTGAGCTTCAACTTTTGGTTCAAAGATGGACATGTTCACGTTTCTGTGGAAACTTGCACAGCGGTTACTGAACACATTGGAAGCTCTGGAGCAAAGTCTACTTTAAGTTTTTATTGATTATAATTGGAGTTTTTAAAAAGTTGGTGTATGTAGTTTGAGATGAATACTCTGAAAGTATAAATGCTTGTGTTGCAGATCCTGAAGTGGAACTTCATTACTCCTCGAGACGAGTACGTGGAGCAGCTGAAAATTCAGATGTCCACATGCTTGGCAAAGTGGCTTCAAGAGGAGCTGTTTCACTTGGACTTTCAGAGACACGTGAAGGCTATCGGTGTCATGATTGAGGTCTGGGGATCCTGGTCTGGTTCTTGCATGTTTGACTTTAATCTGGTTTTAGTGACGGCGTGCGTTTTTTGACAGCGGTTGGAAGGTGAGAGCGAAGCCATCATTGGCTGTCTGGACCTGATCCTCAAGTGGTTCACTCTGCGCTTCTTTGACACAAACACTACAGTCCTCATGAAGGCACTGGAGTACTTGAAGCTGCTCTTTGTCATGTTAAACAATGAAAACTACCACCTGACAGAGTACGAGGCCAACTCCTTCATCCCATATCTCATTCTGAAGGTGCGTTCATGCTTTGCTTGGCACGCCACCGCTGTTGCTGTCAGCCTGAGCTCAGCTTCTATATCTGCTTAGGTTGGGGAATCAAAGGATGTTGTGCGCAAAGATGTTCGGGCCATCCTTACCATGCTCTGCAAAGTTTACCCAGCATCTAAAGTCTTCCCTTTCCTAATGGAGGGAACAAAGTCCAAGAACTCCAAGCAGAGAGCTGGTGAGTTTCTACAGACGGTCAGAACCATAATACCAGTTCCAATGATTTCATAGTGAAATGCTTTGATTTGATTTAACTCCGTGTTTTCCTTTTTAAAAAGACAAATGTGCAATTGTTCAACTCCAAACATGAAACTTTGCATGTGTGTTGTCTTTTATTTATTTTTTTACCCAGAATGTCTAGAGGAGTTGGGTTGTCTCATAGAGGGTTATGGGATGAATGTCTGCCAGCCAACTCCAGCCAAATCCCTAAAGGAGATTGCTGTGCACATCGGAGACCGCGACACATCTGTACGCAACGCTGCTCTCAACACCGTGGTGGCTGTGTACAACGTCTGCGGGGACCAGGTCTACAAGCTGATCGGGAATGTAGGACAAACACACCCCTTCTTTCAGATAAGAGAATCCTGACCTGAAGTCCTGCTTCATGGCATGCATCTGTCTGCTTCATTCCAGCTTTCAGAAAAAGACATGAGCATGCTGGAGGAGAGGATCAAGAGGTCGGCCAAGAAGGCGCCAGCCAAGCAGAGTGCCTCAGAGAAAACACAGCGAGAACATCCTCCAAACCCCAACGCCACCTTCTCCCGCAAGCCAGCACAAGAAGACCCCAACAAGCTCAAGTAAGAGCAGGCACATTTTCACTGTAAAACATCTGCTGCACGAGCACAAAGACGTGGCAGTAATCTTCAGTAGGTTCTGCAGAAATCAGCTTAATTAAGGTGAAAGGCATTTCTGAATTCTAGATGGAAAAAGAAAAATCAGCTGAGGCCCCAAATCCAGTCCATCAGTTCTCCCCTCATTTTTTATTTATTCTTAGGGATGGGTACCGTTTGGATTTTATCTCATGCCGGTGCCAAATGGGTACTTTTGAAACTCTTCTGGTGCCTAAACGGTGCTTGAACTGGTGCTTCAAAAATCAAACTCGCCAATTTTCCAAAAATATTTAAACTCCCACTTTGATCTTTTTTTTTTATTTTTAAGTGTTCCCATTGTCCCCAAAATAAAAAAAAAAAGGTGTCGTTTTCTAGAACAATTTCTGCAGAGTGGCAGGAGTTCATTAGAAATTCACCTCTTGTGGGCGGTACTGTTGGACTGTGTGGAGCAGCTCTGTCCCTCTTCCTCTCCTCGTTGCTGAGAGTTCTCTGTTTACATGCTCTCCCACTATCTTTCTGTCAACAAAAACGGTGCGCAATATCAGAGGTAACAAGCTGTACAATATTGAGCCAGATGCCATCACAGATGAGGAAACAAGACGTACACCGATCTATTTGTCTGCAAATGAATATATTAGAATGGAGCGGAGCAGGGAGCTTGTGGCCCCCTCTGGATATTTTCTACGTAACACATGGGTTCTTTTTTCCAACTGCATTTTTTTGGTCTGCTCCTGATTCACTGATGATTTGAATAAAGAAATACTCAGGCCTGGAGTTTTTAACTCAATCTTCTTATGTCTGCCATCAGAAAAATGGTACAAGAACATGTTAAAACACTTAAAATAAAATTTTCATCAAAGTGGCACTTTAAAGACCCACTCAAATGAAAATGGTGGTTTTGGTGTTTTTAACTTGCTTGTGTTGCATTTTTCTCATGATGGAGCACATTTATAAAAGAACTTAAGAATAAAACTGCGGTTCTGAGTATTTCCTAATTCAAATTGTGTTTGCTTAGGAGCAGATAGATGTCCGTTAAAATTCTAATCCTCCATTTGCAGACAAGTGGATCCATTTACGTTTTCATTTTTCTGGTCTGAGAGACAATCTGGCTATAAACTACGGTTGGTTACCTCTAATATTGCTCGCTGCTTTAAAAACATTTTTTTTGCTATGCCAAGCTTGGGCTTGTGAGATGCTTGTTGCTAGCAGGAGAGAGTACTGAAACCCAGTTAAACGCATATTTCACCGCTCATCAACTCGACGTTTGTCTTTTTTTCAAAGTGTTGTGCACATCGCTCTGATCCAACAGGTCGCAGAATTCGTTTTTTGCTTTGAAGTACAGACGATCTTTTGCTCGCTTTGCCTTCATTTTGAATGAGAGCTACACCCACCCTCACAGCCTCACCCATCCTTGTGTGAGCCCGCCCATAATCGCTGGAAGGATTAATGATTGGCTAGAATTCTACAGCAAAACTGAAAAGAGTACAAGTGATTGACATTTCCTAATTGATGCACCGAAATCCACACTTTGATACAATACCGGCAGTACCGTAAACGTTGGTAATGGTGCCAAGTCTCTGTACCCATCCCTATCTATACGGATTTTTCACAATTTTTTTAAAAATTCATCCTGCGTTTGTTCTTTCACATTTAAGAAAAAAATTATTAATTTAGTTTCTTTCTTTTTGAAAAATCAGGAGATGTAATTTAACACACAAACATTGAAGATACAAAAAAAAAAAAAGGTTTTAATTTCAGCGCATGATCAACCATTGTTGCGCCTCTCATAGAAAATCCATGGTTTTCATTTGCTGTCTACTGGGTGCGAGCGCCTGCACATGTCGATCTGGATTCTTCAAGCATGTCAACCATCCTTTTTTCTGTTCTCTTCAACTGTATGCATGTTTCTGTGTGAAACGTTTCCTCACTGCTAACCTGATTTCCTAAGTGGTTGCACGTTCGGTTGCTCTCACAGCTACTCATTCTGATCACCAAGAAGCTGGCACTTCCTGTCCAGCGTGTCTGTGAAACCAACCAGCTCTGTGTCTGTCCTTAACTCTTCATCTTTCTTCCTGTGTGATCTCCTCTCTCTGCTCTGCCTGCCTTCCTTTTGGAGCAGAATAATGTATCGCACATATAAGATGTGAGTACAACTCCTCCCCTCCTCTGTGGCGTCGCTGTGAGAACCTCTGAATTCATCCTAACTCACAGCTTCCATGACTCCAATGGATGTTAATTTGCTTTGTAGTTTCAGTTGTGGTTGTGCTTCTCCTCGTAGTGGAGAGTGAAGCAACAGACTGAACAAACCCCCCAGCTGCCATGCTAACTCATTGCTTCTCACCTTGTTCTTTATATATGTCTGCTTGAGCATCAGATTCATGCACTTCTGCTTTGTATGAGTCTGTCCTGTAAAGATGCTGCTTTTTTGAAACTAAACCCAGTTGAGGATTTAAATGGTTAAAGGATAAGACCTTCACCATCTCTTGTTGGATTGTACAGATCCTAGCTGTAACATTTTGCTCCTGACCTCTTAAAGTTTTGAGGAATCAGAGGACGTTTTCACAGATGCTGTGAGGGTACGATCAGTTGTGAGCCGACTGTTTCTGTTCTCATAAGGGTCTTAAATTTCTCGAAAATCTGAGGGAAGGTAAACGTTCTGAGCTGTGTTGTCCTTGTTGCTTCATCCTGCTTTCTCAGACAACACAAACAAAAGTTGTTAGATCAGCGCAGATCATCTCCAGTCCAGACGCTCCAACTGCAACCTCACTAAAATGATATTGACTCATTGGTTTTTAAAACTAAATGTTGGAGATGCTTTCAGTTGCTCCTCCTTGTGCAGTCAGTTATCAAAAGGTTGTGGCGTTCAGGACTGGAGGGAGCTGGCTCTGATCGCGCAAACACTCAACTCACGTGTTTTCTTTCTGCTCTTTCTCCACCCACCCGACGTTGCTGCTGAGAAGTCAGTCTCGTCAGCAGCACAACGAGCCCTCTCATCCCTCCATCCCCAAAGAGTTCCAGTTGGACCTAGACATGATTGAGGAGGACATGGTCAGAGAGGAGTACAAGCTGCCAGACCTGATCCAGCACAACCTGGATGAGCTGCTGGAGCCCATCATAATCCCCAAAATAATGTAACAAGCTTCATCTGAGCTTTCTCACACATTCGCAGCAGCATTTTACTGAATGAATCTGTGTCTTGTTCAAAGGACGCGCAATATATCACTACACTTTGACGACCTTCACAACAGCACAGCCTCCACCATCAACTATGTCATATCCCAAGTGGCGAGTGGCGACATCAACACGAGCATACAGGCCTTGGCACAGGTACATCACTGACCTTCCACCCCCTTCATCTGAGGATTATCAGTCAGAGGTTTGCTGATCGGTCTGACCTTGCTGTTGTCCTCCACAGATTGATGAAGTTCTGCGACAGGATGACAAAGCGGACGCCATGTCCGGACACATTGATCAGCTGCTTATTGCCACCATTATGCAACTGAGGCTCATCAACAGCACGCATCTGGCTGATGACCGTGTGGACAAGAAAGACGTGATCAAACTGTACAGCTGCATCATGGGCAGCCTGCTGTCTGTGAGTCCACACATGAAAGCAGAGGTGCTCTGAGTGTTGGGGAGTGGAGCTGTGAGGAGCATTCAGTGTAGGGAGACATTCATTTCAGACAATTCTCAATCAGAAAACAAAGTTTAAAAGAAAGCTTTGAGCAAGTCAAGACCAGTCTTTTCCACACATCATAGACAAAATCTTTTTACGCCTAGTCCCACTCCAATCATCTTTTGCTCTATTTTCAAAGCTTTTCTGGTGGTCTTTTAATTATCATGGAGAAAAAAAAACTGTCATTTTCTAATCTAAGACATAGTTTTTTTTGATTAGCGTTAGTAGTTCCTTAGAAATTCACCCCAATGACTTATGGGCGGAACTGTTGGCACAGATTAGGTCTTCACCATTTCCGTCATTCATCTGTTTACATGCTCTCCTGCTAGCTTACAATCTTTAGAGCTGGTTTATACTTCCAAGCGATTTGTAATTGCTTGCGTTGCAGTAGTCGCATGGCCATTGTAGCAGAATCACCCCAGTCGCTGTAGAATGTGACACCTACTGGTGACGTCACCCGTGGCTAGAATTGAAATCGAGTGCAAATTGCATCGTTCAACTTGAATTTATTTTAGCAATTAGAGTACGGAGGAAGCTCTGTCCAGAAAAATGTCTTTTTAACACTGGAAACTATGAAAACCTAACTAAAGAAGCTTAGAAATACTGAACTTCACACACAGAGAGAGCTGACTAGATAGAAAATAGATCAAGTTAATAATAACTAGAAAAATTGCATTTCCTGCGAAAAAACGTGTGATCCCCTGCGACAGACTGGCGACCAGTCCAGGGGTGTACCCTGCCTTCGCCCATGAGTAGCCGGGTTAGGCTCCGGCAACCCCGTGACCCCGAAAGGGATAAAGCGGTTTGGAAAATGAATGAATGAAAACGTGTGATTGCGTAAATGCAGAAGGTGGTTGCTTGAAAAGTTTAATTGCATAACTTTTAGCAGAAGAAGCTTAAGTTTAAAGGAAAAGGTTGAATATATTGCTGAAGCCAATTTGCTTCAATTTCATTCCAGTTTTTATCATCTATAAGTTTACAGCTGCAGAAGAGCCTCACCAGTGTTTATCAATTGCAAGATTTGCTGCAATTTTGTTGAATTACAGAAACATTAAAAATTGCAGAAGAGAGTTATGATTTAATCACGTTCAGTGTGAATTCACCTTAATACCTGTATAGCCCAATCCCTCCACTACATTTTAAAGTTTGAATGGTATCTCTAGCTCAAAAATTGTAGGAGGAGATACATTTTAAAAACAGTCAAGTAAAAGTGGCCTCATTGACTTCATTGATTGATTTGATTGATTTAAAAAAAAAAAAAAACTATTTGCAAAAGAAATTTAAAAAAGAGAGCAATAATGTCCTCAATAAGCTGAGCATTTTGATACTTGAAAGGCAGAAATCGAAGTATGTAGGAGATATGGACAACCGAAAAACGTATAGAAGGAGAAGAAGAGTTTGATTGCATTATCCAATCAATGTATTATGTTACATTCTCACATTAAATTACATCGTTAAAACCAAAACATATCACAAACATTACATAGAAGAGAATAAACTGAAATGTGGTTGGATAAAAGAAAGCGAGGGAACCTCTTGACTGTTTAAAGCCAAATTAAAAAGTGGGTTTTTAAGAGCGGACGACTCTTTATCGTGATATGGAAAATCGTTCCAGAATTTTGGAACTGCTGCAGCAAAAGCACAGTCCTATCTAAGTTTGAGTTTTGTTTTCAGTACTTTTAAAAGAAGCTGATCAGCCATTTTTTTACTGGAAAGATACGTCTTAAATCTCATATCTTGCAGCACTCCAGAATGCAGTTCGCCCCTCTTATTTTTATTTTATATTTTTATTTTTTTGCCTTTGTCTTGCTTGCTACTGTTTAGTGGACGAACACGCAACCTCATCAAGAAGTTCATTGCAGGTATCGTGGACAGTCGCAAGCAAAATCAGGCAAAATTAGTATGAACTAGACTGGACAATTGTGGATACAAATGATGCGATGACCGATCCCTTTAAAGTATAAACCGGCCTCAACATAGCTTTACCGGTGCAACTCCTGTCCTCCATCAGGAAAAAAATGCCACAAAAAGATGTTTAAAAAAAGCAAAAACACTCTTTTTGTTGGAGTTGGTCTTTAATAAATTCTGTATTTTATCAAAACACAAGTTTAGTGAATCAGTTGTTGGATAATGTTGTCTTGAAAGGGATATATGCAAATTAGACTTTTATCTACATCTCAGGGAATCTCTGTCTACATAGAATTGCTGTCTATATATAACATTTTAAAAATAACCAACAAAAGGTCAAATCCACAGAATAGTCAGCTTTATTATTATTTTTTTTTACAATATCTACTGATGTTTTAATGCTGTAAAATTCCTCACTATACACTTAATACACTTTTCTCAAACATAAAAATGTTTACACTTTTATTTCTTGTTTATACTGGTTCAAAGCTTTGTAGAAAAATAAGTCCAGAATGAAATGGCGTAACTGTAAAAAAAAATAAAGATGACTACCTCACAGATTTCACCCACCGCTGGGCATTTTTAGAATGTAACTCTGATAAACGAGGGAACATTGTAGAAACATTTCTGTCAGATCCCGACAGATTCTAAACTTTTGTCCCGTCTCTTCCTGTCAGCTCTTTTCAATGGAGTCTCTGGCCAGAGAAGCATCTATGGGCATTCTGAAGGACCTTATGCACGGTCTGATCACGCTCATGCTGGACAGCAGAGTGGAGGACATTGAAGAAGGAACGCAGGTCATCAGGTCCGTCAACTTACTGGTGATCAGAGTCCTGGAGAAGTCTGATCCAACCAACCTGATCAGGTCAGAGATCACAGGGTTTGACTCTTGTTTCATTAATCTGGACCTTAATGTGCAGATGAGTACTACTGAAATGTTTGACTTGAATGTTCTTTCTGCTGGACAGACGGTACATTTTCTCCATCTTAAGACTTTCTCAGCTGAATATGAAGGCTCGATGCTGACATATATGCAGCAGTTTGTGTAGCTCCACAAATTGATCACACTTTTGGTTTGAAAGCTCACTTTGGTGAATTCCTTTGCCTTACAGGAAGATCAGAGGAAAAGTGTTAAAAGAAAAAAATAATACTAAACATCTGCAACCTTTAACACTGAAAGAGCCATCCGGTTCCATTTCTTATGGACCAAAACTTGGCGAGATCCACAAAGTTTTTTTCAAAGTCAAAAAGCCACAATAGAGGGAAAAAAAGAGCCACATACCTGATCTATACATTCAACATCAAATGAGCCAGAAGTTCAGTCATTTGCACATAGAAAGGATTCAGCTGAAGGTGTTTTCTGAGCAGGCCAGTTTTAGCAGATTTGTGCCTGATTGTTCATTCAGAAATGCCTCCTCTCTGCAGTGCGCTGCTGGTGCTTCTTCAAGACTCCTTAGTGTCCACAGCCGGTTCCCACAAAATCTCTGACCTGGTCATGAAGGTAAGAAGCAAAGCCTGCGGCGAGTTGGCTGATGGCAGCCTGCATGCTCACTGATGCCCTTGTTGGTGTCCCCTCAGTGTCTGTGGAGGGTGATCCGTTTCCTGCCAGAAACCATCCACAACATTAACCTGGATCGGATCTTGCTGGACGTTCATAACTTCATGAAAGTGTTCCCCAAAGAGAAACTCAAGCAGCTTAAGAGCGACCTTCCACATCGGACTCTCAAGACGCTTTTACACACTCTGTGCAAGCTCACCGGGGCCAAGGTAAGGAGTCAAATAAAAATACGCAGGTTCACTAAATTTGACCAGCAGAAGCTCAACATCTCCACAGAAGTATTTCTTTTTAGCTCTTGTTAATCCAGGGCATTTTTTATCTTTGAGCAGATCCTGGACCATCTGACCATGATAGAAAACCGGAACGAGTCAGAGCTTGAGGCCCATTTGAGGCGAGTTGTCAAACATACTGGAAATCTGTCCGGAGTGAAGAGCGACCGAGGGAATGAGAAGAGCGGGCTGCGCACGGTGAGCAGTGCACACGCTCCAAAGGAGCCGTACAGATTTGACGGCAATGCAGATGTTGAATGTTGTAATCCAATCCCTGCTGTACAAATGTGTTCATTGCATTTTTCTTACATTTTTATCAAGGCGAGCCTAGTTAACACGACGGCTAGCATATTTGCTACAGAGGGTGAGCTACGTTTTTCCAGAAGTGGAAGAACTGATGCAGAAAGCGACACTTTATGAGGACGGTAAACATTTAGGGAGGAAAAAAACTAGTGATGAACAGATTAACTTTATGTTGCCGTGAAGCTGTTTCCTTCTGTTCAAGGGAGGTTTCAGTCCAACAAACTGAACCAACAAGTCTAATATTATCATTTTTATTTATTTATTTATTTTTTGAGCAAGTTGGTTTTCATAGTTAAATAAAAGTAATTCTAAATGACAGAACGTGTTTTATGTATTTATTTTAATTAATTCAGAAACTTAAAAAAAAAAGTGTACAATCTGGTTTAGTCAAACTTCTTTTTGTTTTTGGACCAAAAAGCACAAAAACCAGCTGCCCAAACTAAATGTGAAAAATTATAGATTAGTAAACGGGGCAAGATGACATCTATAGGGGTGCAATGGATCATAGATGATCCGTACGGATCACTAGCCACGGTTCGGCCCACATGTGTATCGCGAATCCCCCAAAGCCAGTCTTGTTGATTATTTGGCTGAGGGGGGGTTCCGACCCATGCAGAACAGCAGTGGGGACAGAGTGTCTCTCTGTGGTATATGCCACATTTGATGGACACTTGTGCAAGTGGCTTGCCATTTGGTTTAAAGGGTAGTTTTCCACAACTTCACAGAGTTTCCTATGGAGTCTGTAACCAGTGGGAAGGCTTTTATTTCAGCAGGGGACACAGTGAAGACATTTTAAGTAGTAAAATCTGAAACCCCCTGCTTCTTTTTTTTAAGTAAAATTTTGTTTGTTTCTTTTTCTAGATGCAATGTCTCATAATGCAATTTTTAAAATATTGTTTTTTTGATATATATATCTATCAGAATATCTTGAGTTAAAAAATGTCATTAATGTTTTGTTTTTATAAATTGGTCTCAATGAGCAAATGTTTTGATGTTTATAATACAAGTAGTACTTTATATGTGCTTTATAAAATGTGTTTTGAAGCTTTAAAAAAAAGGCTTTTGTTTGGTTGGTTTTTTTTTTTCTTCTCCATTTTACTGATCCAAACAGTGACTCTAAAACTGTGACACGACCCGAACCGTGAATTTTGTGATCCATTGCACCCTTAGACAGCTACCACCTGGTCGGTTCACTCGAACCTTGCAACTCATCTGCTGTTCTGTGCTCAAAGTGAGCATCACACTGATAGTGGCTGTTGTTTCCAGGAGGACCGCATGTCAAAGGCCAAGGTCAGCGATATCCTGACTGAGATCTTCAAAAAGATTGGATCCAAGGAGAACACCAAAGAGGCAAGCTTTTAGATTTGACTTTTTTTTTTTTTGTTGCAGCAATGTGGCGCCGTTGTTGACCTGAATGGTCAAATTGATGGAAAGCTTATTAAATCACATTACTGTATTTTCAGCTTTTAATCATCTTTGAAGCTTTTTTTAAGACAATTCCCAAAACATCGTTTCTGCTGAGTGGTGGGACCATTGGTGCAGAGCAACCCTGACCCCCACCCCGTGGCTGAGAGCTCTGAGCAGGGAGCTTGCAGCCCGTCCAGTTCATTTTCTACATCACAAATAAGCTCTTTGTCAAACTGCATTTCTTTTCATTAGCTCTTGATTCACAAAGATTTGAACAAAGAAATACATTTAGAAAATACATTTTGAGCTTAATTTTCTTTATTTATGTCCTCCGTCATTAGAAAAATGGCACAAAAGCATGCAACATCACCAAAAATAAGATGTCTCCGCTTTTCTCTCCTCACACCAATTATGACCTTTTTTACTTAAGTATCTGCTCTGAAGAAATTTCCTGAAAACAAAACCTCTTCAATTTTATAGTAAACATGCTTTTTTTAACTGCAGGTAAAAGTAAATATTGTTGCAGCTTCATGGTGACTATAAGTCTGCTGTCAAGCCAGAGGAGCTTTCATTTTTTTGGTCACATTTTTGACAGCTTTTGGATAAAATCAGACCGTAACAATGCAGATGGTTTGAATTCAGAAGACAAACAGACTTTAAACACAGGTAAAGTCAAGGCAGGAAACCTTTCTAAGTTCCGTGTTGTTGTATGCAGGGTTTGACAGAGTTGTACGAGTACAAGCTGAAGTACTCTGATGCAGACTTGGAGCCTTTCCTGAAGAACACGACCCAGGTTTTCCAGAGCTACGTGGAGCGAGGCCTGCGCATGATAGAGTCTGAGCGTGAGGGCAAAGTTCGCATTCAGACAGGTAGGCCAGAGTTGTGCTCCACTGTTGCACAGTTATGAGTGTATACATTAATGTGTATGTGTGTGTCTGTTCAGTGATTCCACAGAACAGCTGCGATTCAGTTCTGAGCAGCAATGAGGAGCTGAGGCCGGCCGCTTACTACTACGAGAGACTGAAGATCCTCAAACAGAGGCATGGCCTGGAAAACACCAGCAGAGTGAGTTTGTTTTTACTTTCAAACCAGTTCTAAACTGATTCATCACAAAAAGCCTCTGCATCGGCACGTTAGCTTAGGATGCCTACAGAAGACGTGCTTTCACTTTATTCAGGCCTCGGTGGATGTAGTAATATATATACTTTTATTTCAATTAATGTTTCCCCTTTAAGGACATAAAATAAATCAAATCGATCAGATGTTCACTGCAGACATGCAGCAAGCAAAACACATTTCCTAGTAAAGATCATGAGGTTTTGAGAATTTAACACTTTTTTACACAGAAGTTTTAGTTCCAGTGTCGACGTTCTTTGAATCTCCTCAGGTTTTTGGCCATTTATATAATTAACAAACTTTCCTAAGAATTCTGACACAGGGAAAAGCAGCTTTGCACTGATATTTAATATTTTACTAATGTAAAGAGTTAATGCAACCCAACCGATTCTGACACAAAACCGCTGAGTTTACCAAAAACAAAAACCATGTTTATAAAAACATTTCTCCAGTAGAGGGCAGCAATGTGTGCTCCACTCTGATGTGACTGCAGCTTCAGATACATTAGAAAGATGTTCCCACACGTTTTGACCATTTATTTGAATAACCAAAACTCTTTTACAGATTATGCAATAAACGTCATTACAACAAATTCCGAAGCTGAGAAAGCAGCTTTGTGCTTATGTAGAGCACTTTACTGTAGAAAAGTGTTAATGCAATCAACATAAATCAGCTGATTGTTGCAGAGAAAAGCAGCTTTGTGCCGATATCAGCCAGAATCCGTTTGAATTCTGTTAATTGCGTAAGCAATCAGTTACTGTAGTTCACAGAATGGATTATTTTGCTGCCGCTGGCCTTAACACTGGTGATTTTCACCTAAAGAAATGTGCTTTTTGATGTACTGTGCTGTATGTACCAGCTCAGTGGCGTTGTGGTAAAGTGTCCTCCCTGAGACTGGAAGGCGTAAGTTCAAATCCAGGCTGAGTTATACCAAAGACTAATAATGGGACTCAATGCCTCCCTGCTTGACACTCAGCATTAAGAGTTTGGATTGGGGGGCTAGACCACCAAATGGTTCCCGAGCGCAGCTGTGACTGCAGCTCACTGCTCCCCCAGGGGACGGGTCAAATGCAGAGAACAAATTTATTAACTGTAGTGCTTTAACAGTTTTTGTGATCCACATGAATTGGCTGATTCTGACTTAGAGAAAAGTGGCTTTGCGCTAACATGGAACATCTGAGTAACGTGAAGTGCTCTGCAACAGAATCTGCTGATTTACGTTGATTGCATAAAGACTACTCTACTGTAAAGTGTCAATATACGGTCACTACGGCTTCGACAACAGGCGCTCATGGGACCCCTTCCAATGAAAAGTTGATGTAAATGTGCACTTCGGGCTTCAAAATTCTAATGTTCACACATTGATTTGCAAGTTTATTGGCCTGTTTTTGTGCTCCACGCACAAAACGCACATTGAACACGCCTTGAAAGGTAAACCAGTTGAACTTTGACCAATCAGTTACTCAGATTTATTGGCGACGTATGGATGGCATCCCTTTTATTTAATAGAAGTGCCACCCTTTTGAAAATTGATCATGGAGGAGAAATGAATAATTATGCTGTGACTGCCTGTTATTATCACAGTCTTTCGTACATCAGCATAGAGCTGTGACAGGAAAAGCCTTCACCAAGTTTCCACTACTTTGACATTTTGCATTAAGCCTATTCCAACTCAAAGCACATGCGCAAGTATCGGGTAACAACAGTCCAGTGTGACCACCATTTGCTAAAAGTGCATTCAAGAATGCACGTCCCACACCTGGTGTGTACGTTGCATAACATGTCAGCATAAAAGCTACTTTTTTCAGCTTCAGAATGGAATTGCATCGATTGCGTAAACGGTGGAATAGTTGGGCTTGTCAAAAGAATGTCAACGCTGGAGCTGAACTCTGGTGTTAAAGGGTTACATTTGTTACACTCCAGAGAAAAAAAATAATAATTTTGAGTGAAATAACTTGGTTTTCCTTTTTGTTGAAACTATTGAACTTTTTATTTCTAATAAGAAAATCAGATATAATTAACTAAACATGAACTATGTGAGAAGTGGTAATATCCTTGAAAAAAGTTTTAGAAAACACCTTTAAAATTCTTAAATTGGAGGTTTTAAAACGGTACATTTTATTCTTTCAACTAAAGCCCCGCTGGTGAAATTCAGCATCTCTTCAATGTGAAATATAATAGTAAAATAGTGAGTTTCTTCTGGTGGATTCTTGTCCTCTTCAAAAGTCATAAAGGAGCAAAGTTTGTAAATTTGGATGAAAGAGGGTGTAACTTCGATTTATTTGGAGCTCATGCTTGTTCTCCCCCCTCCTTTTCCAGCAGGCTGGTCTCAACAGCAGTGAGGACGAGCCCCAGCAGCAGCCGACCATCTCGCTGATGTCCAAGCCCGCTGTTGTGTCGTCCACAGACATGCTGCACAGCAAGCTGTCGCAGCTGAAGGAGTCCCGCGAGCAGTACCAGCAGGAGCGCAGTGCGCTCTCGCCAACACGCGCACACACCCGCTCTGCCTCGCCCGCGGGCAACCTTGACGACCTGAAGAAACGCCTGGAGCGGATAAAGAGCAAACTGCAGTGAGACGCCTTCTCTTCCTGCTCCTCATCCTCATCCAGCAGCAGAAGGAGCGGCCTCCACCCATGTCCTCTTTCTTTTATTCATGTTCTGCTTCACGGACAGAAGGGGACTCCCTCCCCTCTGCAAAGACTCATATTCAACCTGACTCCACCCACTGTGCCTGTAAACATCAGCCCCCCCTTCAGATTGTAGTTCACAGCATCTCTGATGTTGCTTCTTCTAAACTCTGATCTTCAGGGTCAGTTTGGGTTTCGTCTCTTGCTTGTTGTGCACAAGTCCACGCTGCAGCCTCCTCCATTCTTAACCAATTTAACCAGCTTAACGGATTCTCCGCTCCAGGCGCAGTTCTTCAGTTTTACTGACTCAGCCGCTGCATTCAGACTCTGATGAAGGAAAGCTTGTTAGCGCCCCTTGTCGTCACGCACTGTAGCAGCTTGTCAGTAAGCGTGACCCCCACCTTGTGGCACAGCAGGGAATTGCACCAGAGCCTCTGATGGGTCACAATCTAATCATAGCACAAGATTTCTCCCTTTTCCTGGAAGACGATCCGACCAGAGTTGGATTCTTTTGGGTTCAGGTGACACATCTTGGTACCAAGCGTTTTATGTTCTATAAAAAAGACTTTTTCTACAGAAAAAACACAGAAATGTAATGCGTTATTTCATTTATGGCTTAACCTAAAATGGGTTTTCGTTTTGTACAGTCTGTCATTGAGATGTTCATCAGAGAAAGAAAAGTTTCAAACTGAAGTCAAACCTTCAGAGTCTTCCTCACCGTCTCTTAATTCTGACCTGAAACGGTGCTCTTAATTTTGAGGAAAAGTAGTGACCCTGTTGTTGGCTGTAAATACTGTAAAGTAGTGGCAACTCCCCTCTTCATTCCCACACACTCACCTGTGTAACTTACCTGTGTAACGACACTGACGGCAGCTTCAGTGCTGCTGGTTCGTTTCAGAGCATGGCATGAAGTCATTGACTGTTTTATGTTCTCATTTAAATAAAGTTTATTTTATTAAAGCCGCTGTTTATTGACATCGTTTTTCTGATGATGATGGTTCTGTCACTCATCTGTGTGTAGCTGAAAGTGGAGAAAATAAAGAACATTGATTTTGTATTTAACTGCAACTGTATTGCTGTGGTCTGTTTATTTTCATTCATCTTCAGAAATGCCAGCTTGGTGGCCTTGTGGTGGAGTGTCCATCCGTGTTCAAATCCATGGTCAAGTCATACCAAAGGCTACTATTCAGACTGGACACACGTGGTTCGCTTAAAGTGAACAAGAGTTGCTTTCCCCCATAATCTATTGTTTGAGGAGTTCAGTCTGAATATACCAAAGTGGATCCTGGTTCTGGACCAGGTGGTCCCTGTTAATTTCTAATTGGACTGAACTCCTGTTTGCTCTGAGTTTCCTTAGCCTGAATAGGCTCAGTGTTTGGAGCGGAACACTTGGACCAAAAAGGCCACCGTAGTCGGGCATTACAGGATGTAAATGTGAATAGAGCAACAATGAGAAAACTCACTGAAATGTGGCCGGATGAATCCAGGCTCATTAAAACATCTTAACGCGATACACATTGCTTCTCACAGTTTTCCCAACAATCTGTATGTCAAACACTTATCAGCGTTCCTCCTTAGCCGTCGTCTCCTCAGTTACTGCCTTACAGCATGTCTCTGCTGTACCAAAGTAGCAGTAAAAGTGTTGTACCTGAAGTTGATACAGGCCTTCAGATTTGCTCAGCAAAATATGAAGTTTAAATCCTGGCAAAGATTGCAAAGCTTTGAACTTCCATGATGCTTTCTCTCGTTGCTTTAAACCCATAATTCCTGGACAATTGGATCAATCAATCTTGGAGCTACCAAATGCTGTGTCTGCAGCTCACTGCTCCCACAGAGGATGGGTCAAAAGGACAGAACAAATTTCACACACTGAGGTGTGTGACAACTATAGGAACTTTAACCCAATGGATCCCCTTTTTGGAGTCATGGTGTTGCTGGAGCCTATCCCAGCTACTGCTGGACAAAGGCAGGACACACCCTAACAGGCCGCCACCTTGTCACAGGGCTACACAACCACATTCACATCTAAGGGACAATTTAGTACACTAATAAAGCATGTTTTTGATCTGTGGGAGAAAACCCACACATGCACTAGGAGAACATGCAAACGCCACGCAAAGATCCCCGCTGGGATTCAAACCAGGACCATCTTGAGGTGAAGTGGGAGTGCTAACCACTACTCCACCATGCAGTTCACGTTTTTTCTTTCTGATAAATCTCACTTTATTCTTATTTAGCAAGTAATGCCTTTTGGAGCTTTAGTCTTTCGTGGAAAGTTAAGATTTTAATGACAGAACATATTTGCTAAAGTAACTGTTTAAATGTATATTTTATCAGATCACGTTTATTTGATTTTGAACTTTAATTAAAATAATAAAAGATCGTCTGTGGTGGCGGGGCGCTCCACAGACGAGAGTGACCCTGAAGCCTTCGACCACACATCCTGCCCTCTGTTGGGGCACACAATCCAAATGCGAACTCCCCGCAAAGCCGCTCCTCTCATTTCTTTCTTCTACCCGTTTTCTGTTTTCTCTTAATCTCCTAATCAAATGTGCCAGAAGCTTCCCAAAGAAGTGAGACTCCTGAAGCTCGCGGTGGAAATAATGGCATCATTAAAAGGCCTTGATTTGGAGAGCAGCTCCATTGTTTGAGGCGTTCAACAACTTTTCTGAGAATAAACACAGTTCCAGCGAGCAGAAATGAGCCAGACAGCTGAAGTGTTATCACAAAAGATTATTGCACATCGTTGTGAATGAAGCAAATGCATGTGCGTGCACACAATCCCTCTTCTGGAAGCCGACACGATGATTTCATTGCATGCTGACAGGTTTTTGAGTTTACCTTTCAATGCTGTAAAACATCAGCCAAAGCACAGCTGTCAGGTGAACAGGTGATGCTGCTTCAGGTCAGTTTTCAGGTGATGAGAAGCACAGACCAGGTTCAGGTGTGATGGATCTGCAGTTCACCCTGAGGAGGCACGCAAACACAAACAAAGAAACACAAAAACTTGCAACTGATCAACAGATCAGCAGCAGTTTTGAAGGACTTTCAGAGGTTTTTGAGTCACAGTAACTGAAGAAAAATAATCCTGATGACTCGTCAAAAACAAAAAAATGTTTTAGATGAACAGACAATGATAAAAATACCAAAGTGGGAGTGGTCACTCAGTCCAGTTCTCATTAACAGTGGGTCAGATGGTCCAAAGTTCCAGAAAAAAAAGCACACAAACTGTTCTTTAAAAGATAACAGGATGTATTTTACTCAGAAAGACAGAAAACTTTTATCTTAACTTCTAAGCATTTTACAAGTATTTGTCTGTTGACTTTTTTGTTGTAAGTCTATGAAAAAAATAGTTTAAAAACAATCAAGGATGAAACCAATTGTAAGTTTAATACATTTAATAAAGTGTCAGTTCATTCAGTAAAAAGAGATGACACTCTCTGGGCTAAAATAAGCTGTTTTTGGCACCCGGCACTCCCAGCGGTACTGATTTCTGACAAAAAGGTCACGTTTCAGTAAGAATGTATTACTTATTGGTTTACCAGACTTAATACAATTCAACTGAAAGGCTTTTGTTTTGTTACTTGTTTTATAACAAATTTTAAAAAAGAATTTTTCTGATTTTTGTTGTTGTTTTGTGACATTTAAATATGTCAATCACATATTAAACTGAAACAAAACTGTGACCCAAAAATTGAGGTTTGAACTGAATTGCGGCCACGCTTGAATCAAGCCTTCACTCTAAACCAATGTCTAAATTCTCTGACGTTTCTTGTCATCCTCACAATCATAATTTTGCTTTTAAATTCATGGACATTTATCTCTCTGCATTTAGACGGTTCACCGACACCCCTCCACCACCCTGTTCTCCACCAGGACCAATTTCTTGTCTTGGTCTGGACTTTTAGAGTCACAGTAACTTTTTAGGTTTACCAGAAGTGATGTTTTGATAAAATAAACCTGAAAATTTGAACTAAAGAAAGAAATATTCCAAAACTTTAATTGTCCAAACGTGTGTGGCCATGCATGCACTGTGTCAATGTGCTCTCCGTTTGATTGGCAGCTGGCTGGCCCTCCTCTCATGCTGCTGCAGCGGACTGACCGGTGCCATAACGAGGCTTTTATTCCTGCGCTGACCAGGACACACACTGCTGCCTCCGGACAGCCCGCTCACACAAAGGATGAGGACCCCCGTGAAGGCAGCGTGACTTTAACCAGCTCTCTGCATCGCACGGGGCCTCGCTTTGTCATTCCTAAAACCCAAAAAGTGAGCAGAAATGTAGAGTGGGTTTTAGTGTAAGCCTCATTGAGATTCTTCAAGCTCAAACGTCTGCAGCTTCTTTCTTTTATAATTTGAACGAACATGACTTCACCTTCTGTCACCTTAACATTTTTTCTACCTGAGTTTTTTCTTTTTGTTGGGAGTTTTAAGGCTGACAAATACTTGCCAGTGTGTTCATTTTAAACTGTTTTGGTTAAAAAAAAATCTAAATTTAATGTAGATTTGAAGGCTATTACAGATGTATTTACATAAAATGAAAGCCTGAAATAGGTCAGAAATATCTCTGAAACTTGAAAAGCATCTTTCAGAGGTCCTGAAGACGAGCAGGTTTTCTTTTCAAATGTGGACTTTCCTCCCTTCCTCCTCCTCTTCCTCTTCCCTCCCTCTCTGTTCAGCTGAATAACCACTAAAGGTAATTAAATCATAATGACACTGCACCATCCATACAAAACCTGATTATCCATGCTGCCGTCTGCTTAATGAGCTGAAAAACTGCTGTGTGAGTCTGTGTGAAATGTCTGTATTTTGCTCGTTTCGTCACACCTCCGTGTGGTATCTCATAGGAACAGGAGCCGCCTCATGCAGGTTTTTTTTTGCCTCCAGTGTGAGACGTGAAGCCACTCACCAGGCTTACCAAAAGCGGCCACCAGGGGAGGGAAGCTTTTGGGGAACCGAAATACCACACAAGGAAAATTTATTGAAGGTCCAGAAACAACCAGCAGCTCAATCACAATGACTTCTGTTCCAAATATAAAATATATAGATAAATATATAGGCACATTTGCAAAACTTTAAGCATTGTGAAAAGTCAGTTTAAAGTTAATATCATATTTTAGAAACATTTTAAGCCTTTATTCTTGGAATCTGAATGATCAAACTAATCAAAATGTGCTTTTTTTAAGCACAGATCTCAGGTTTGTGTAAACTGTGTTTGGTTGGGATTCCTTTTTTCATGAATACCTGCTTCAGGGCTCTGAGGTGTGGAGGCCATCAGCCTGTGTTTGGGCGTCATATGGAAGCAAACGTTGCTTTGAGAACGCATGTTTGTCATCTTCAGAAGAGGTTTTGCTCCTTAGTCAAGCACATTAACACCTAAGTCACTGAAGCAGTTTGGGGATCCTTAGCATTGTGAGGAGAGGCAAAATACTTGAAATTCTGTTCATGTTTTTGCTTCAAAATGTATTGCTATTGTTTGTGCACCTACAGAGATGTGGAGTTAGCTTTTTAAATTCTCCTGAAGTCCCACTCCAATCATATTTTGATCTATTATCAAAGCGTTCCCAGTGGTCTTCTAAATTATGACTATGCTCTTTTTATAATAAAGAAACCTGTGTCAGTTTCTAGGACTTAGTTTCTGCAGAGTGGCAGGAGTTCATTGGAAATTTGCCTCTGAGTTGTGGGTGGGACTGTTGGTGTGGAATTAGTCTTCCTCATTTCCCATCATCCCTCTGTTTAAACACACTCTCCTGCTAGCTTACAGCCCCTCACACCCACAACCTAACATTTACCAGAGCAACAAAAATGGCTAGCACTATTGGAGCTATCCAGCCGTACAGTTCTGAGCCAGATTCCAGCTCAGACGAGGAATCTATTTGTCTGCAAGTGGATGCATAGAATAAAGCGGAGCGGGGAGCTGGTGGCCCTCCGACTGCAGCACTTACATCGCTGCTTCAGGCTCTTTCCAACTGCCTTTCTTTGTCTGCTGCTGATTCACAATTTAAATAAAGAAATATTCTGAAATGTAATTTTGAGCCTCATTTTCTTTATATATTGTATTGTATAAAACAAATGTCACAAGAGCATTTTAGAAGCAGCAAAAACACAAATTTCCTTGGAGTGGCTCTGTAACATTCACTGATGTTGAACCAAAGAAGGCCAAACGGGGAAAAAATGTCTGCCAGAACCAGCTTGACCCGAACACATGACGCTGTCGAGAACGAGGAATCTCAGCAGCCGTCCGGTCCCTGTGAGCTGGACTTGTTTTGCTGTTTTCATTCTGAAACCTATTGCTGCCTCCCCACCCCAACCTCCTTTTTCCTCTGTGGTAATGAAGCGCCTGTCTTGGCCCTGTGAATCAGTTCAGAGTGTGTGAATGATGGACTAACCCCTTTCTGAATTATAGACTCCGGGTGTGACCCTGCAGCCCCAGGAGCCTATTGTTGCTGCCCCTCTCAAAGCCCCTCTAGCTGCACTTGACAGCCCATTGCTATGATGTAAGTGTGTGTTTGTGTGTGTGTGTCTTTGGTGGGGGTCTCAGGTAGAAGAAGCAGCATATCACTGGGTGCCCTCCACTATGCCTCACTGCCTCTTTTATGGAGTCTCTCTTTCAGCCTGAAAGGAGGCTGGATGCTTAAATCCAACTGCCACTCACTCCCACCAACTTCCCTTCTCAGCACATTTTCCAAGGAAGTGAGCAGCAAAATCAACGAATGAAAGGCGAGGAGAAGGAGAAAGGAGCTTGTGATGCTGGTAAACAAATGAGAGCTGCAGGCCAGAACATCAGGCAGACAAAGATCTGCATCTGCTGACTTCCATGAGTCGTTTCTTCTTTCTGAAATAAAAATGAAACTAATCTAGAGCAGTTTTTTTTCCAACACATTCATGTCAGAACTTCAACAGATTCAATTGGATGCCGGTTTTGGCCAAAAATCCAAAACTTGTGTCGTTTCTAGGACAGAACAGAGCAGCAGTTCCTTAGAAATTCCCCTCTGAGTTGTTGGCAGGACTTTTGGCGAGGAGCAACCCCGCCCCCCTTTCTCCTCTCCATTGCTGAAAGCGCAAAGCAGCGTATTTCCTACGTCACAAATATGCTCTTTTCAAATGGAATTTTTTCATCGATTTGAATCGAGAGATACTCAGAAATGCAATTTTAAGCGTCATTTTCTTTTTACATGCCCTCAATTCTCACAAGGACATGTTAAAAACACTGCTTTCATCAGAGTGTGTCTTTGAGGGGCCCTTTATGCCAGGGCAGTTTGGGACTGAATGGAGAGGATTTCCTCCAGTTTCATTCCTGACACAAATTTAGTTTTTCTTGAAATAGCCTTTGGCATTTCTGGAAGGCATAATCATAACTAAATGACCACTGGGAACGCTTTGAAAATAGATCAAAAGATCCATCGGAGTGGGACTCTGAGGAACGTTAATGAAAATGGCCTTGTCTTTGTGCAGGCAGAGCAAACCCTCCATGTGTTGGAGTCTTTTTGGGTAAGACACTGAACCCCACATTGCTCCTGGTGGTTACAGGTTGTGTTCGGCAGCAGAGCCGCCATCTGTGTGTGCATGGGCGAATGGAACTGTGACTGTAAAGTGCTTTCGGCCTTTTCAGAAGGTAGTAAAGCGCCATATAAGTATACGCCATTTACCATTCAACGATGACGCAGCTGTCAGTCAAACTCTCTGAAAGAAGAAGAACATTTAAGGGCCAGAAGAGGAAAAAACTCTCAGCTCGACTCTGCATCTCCTTTTCAAAGGTCCCATAGACTTTTAACCGAGAGTTAATTAGTCTTTTCATCATCCATGATTGAGATAATTGTTTAACGAGAACTCTTAATGGATTTATCTGTAAACAGCCTCTCTTTGGCTCCTCATCTCCAGTTTTCGTTCAGAACAAGAGGTTCGTTTAGGATTCTCGTCTCGGTTTTAATTAAAAACTCAAGATTGGCCCTCACGCACCTCTTTCTGGAGCCCCTCTCCCACCTCTTCTGTAGATCTCTCAGGTCCTGACTGTGCTCACAATGACGGCCATTACAAGCGAAGGGCGGGAGGTACGGCAGTCTAATTGAAGCCTGTCCTTCTGTGGCTCTTTGCGTGGTTGGGCTGTTTGTTGTGAGCGGGACAGAGACACAGAGCGCTGCATGAATGCTGAACTTCAAAGTGAGGCACTGCTGCTGCTCTTCAGGGAATAATCTGCAGCTCAGAGTGGCTTAGTCCAACTTCCAGAGCTTTCTACAAAAACCTCAATCAAAGCTTCATCAGACCAGAGTCGAGTGAGAGCGAGACAAACATGTGGACTTTCTCTGCAGGTTTGATCGAAAGTCCAGTGAAATCCTCCCACTTCATGAGGCTTTGTTGGCCTTAATGAAGAATCTGTCACACAGTCAGAGGGATTTTTGATTGTTCTTCTGTACTTCAGTAACAAAGATTCAATGTAAGCTCCAACAAAAAACGTCTTCAAGGATTCAGCCAAATCCTTCGAATAAAGCAAAAATGTAAGAAAAGAATGTTTTTAAATCGAGTTTAAAAAATGCTGCTTTGCTTTAAAGTCCCACTTTGATCTATTTTTAAAGCGACTACAGTGGTGATCTTGCAGTTTTTAGAAATATAAAGAAACCTGTGTCGTTTTCTTGGACGTCATTTCTGCAGAGCGGCAGGAGTTCATCTGAAATTCACCTCTGATTTGTGGATTGTTGGCACAGAGTTAGTATTTTTTTTTTTGTCGGCTCCTGAGTCACAACGATTTGAATAAAGAAATACTCCGAAATGCAATGTTATTATGAATTATCTTTATATGTGTCCTCCATCATGAGAAAAATGCCACCAGAACACAAAACACCATTTAGATTGGGTGGATGTTTGAAAACCGAAGTGGATCAGTGACTGTTTATTTGTAAGTGTCCGCTGAATTTAATAAAGGTAGCAGATAAAGACCGAGATCGCAGCAACAGTCCAAAACTCTTTTTTCACCCACTAACATTTCACCTGTCTGGTTCTGTTCCAAATCAGCCAAGCAGAAGTTCTTTTCTATCAATCAGACAAACCATATGAATACTGCAGATTTCATTCTCTTTCCTAGAGCAGATGCTTTAGTGTTTTGTGATAATAAAAAATCACTTTTAGAAGAAGCTCTTTTTTTTTTTTTAAATCTGAGCTCCTGGTCATTTTTGCAAATGTGAGCTGAACCCGCCGATAAATTATTGATCATTCATTCATTTTTCCGCTCTTTAAGTGATCCTGGGGTAATCCTAAAAATGGCTCCAGGAACTTTAACTGTCAGGTAGACGAGACGTTTCAGCAGATGAAGGCCCTGATAAACAGCTGAACATGGACAAACCAACTCCTTAAATGTGATTAAACGTTTAACAAAACTAGCTCTTTCTGCTCGGCGTTCAACTCTCTTGGGAAATGGAGATGAGGATATCAAAATGCAATTGGTCATGTAGGATTATCCTCCATCCCTCTCTGTTGTTCTCATGAGAAAAGCAGCAATTACAACAACACAAAAAGGCGTGAATGGAGAGATAGATTGAGTGACCGCAGAGAGACAGAGTGATGGAGGTGGCTGGTGAGCAAACGACTTGAATGATAATTTGAGCAGAAAGCAGCTCTATTGGACATGTGGCCAAGTGCTACAGGGTGGAGGGCTTTTCATGATCTTCACTCGATTACAGGGATTAGAGATGTAGAGAGGGCAGCACACACACAGACACGCAGTAGTGTGGGTCTTTAAATTCTTACAAACTTGTCAACCATCATAACTACATTTTCAGGTATTAATTTGTCCCCAGGTGATGCACGTTCCTGCAGTTGGTGTGAAGTCCAGGTAAGGTTCCCACGAGGATGAAAAAAGGCAAAAACACACAGTTGCTTACACACTGTATAAATGACATAAGATTTAAACACACAATGAACTGCAGACCTAAGTTTTCTCCAAATTAAGAAGAATTTGTCCCTTTATGGATTAACAGATGAGTATAGGTGAAGTTCCCACAATTACCTTTCAGCTGTACCATTTATTTTGGAGAGTAAGTTGCAGGTTTTTGCAAGGTTTTTAAAGGCCCACTCAAATCATCTTTTGATTTGCAAGCGTACCAAGTTGTTTTTTATTTAATTATGATTTTTTTATTTTTAAGTCAAAATATAATAAAATTGAGTCATTTTTTAGGACATAGTTTCTGCAAAGCTGTGTGGGTTGTTGACATGGAGTAAGCCCAGCCCCTTCCAATTATCCATCTGTTTACGTGCTCCCACTAGCTTACAGCCAGATGGCAGCTAAGATGAGGACAACAAAGACGTACGTGGATTTATTTGTCTGCAAGTGGATGCATCGGAATGGAGAGGAGAAAGGAGCTTCTGGCTTGCTGTAGAAGCTTCTATGTCATGCCTACAAGCTTTTAGCAATGACATTTCCATCTGCTCCTAGTTCACAACGATTTGAATGAAGAAACATTCAGGAAGGCAGTTTTAAGCTTGAGTTTCTTTATGTGTGTACTCTATCATAAGAAAAATGCCACAATAACATGTTATAACACCCAAAACATGTATTTTTATTTATTTTTTTATCAGAGTGGGTCTTTAAAGGGTCAAAAACATTTCATAAAAGTACATGGAAAATTGACACAATTTTATTTCAGTTTGTTCAGAGTAAAGTGTTCGGTTCATTTTCATCCACATTTGCGTGTGTGGTTCCTGCAGTCGGGCTGTAAAACCAACAGGTGGAAGTGTAGAATCCACGTCAGGGATGCTGCTGTTTGACGACCGCTGGAGCGGAGAGCCACCTGGACCTGCGGTGGAAGCAGGGATTTCCACATTAGTGTTGCTTCTTTCCCAGAACAGACCTCCATGAAATCAGCCTTTAACTTGTGTGCGCATGTGTGTGCTGGTAATGCCCATGGTAAATCGAAACCATTACTGTCTGCTGGTAAAAAGGCAGAACTAAAGACCGTCCTGTGTCCCACTGCCCTATGCTTTTTAAACACAGCAGCTGTGAGGTTGTGCATTAGTGTGAAGGAAGAAGAAGAAGAAAAAAACACTTAGAAATGTACAACAAGTCAAACTCTGTACGGAAATCTTTTTTCCTCCACTTAAACTTGAGTTATTATCACTTCAAAGCAGGGGTCTGCAACCTGATGCTATAAAGCCAAAGGTAGCACTTCTAACCTTTATTGTGGATCTTTGGGTTTGAAGACAAAATACAATAATTTTAATTCTCAATGGGTTTGTAGTTTGAATTATTTGTTTTCAATTATTAGGTCTTATAGGGGTTTGTTATTAGAACAAGCTGAAAGCACACATTCTTATCTACTGCTGCACAAAATGGACTAATTGCTGTTTGGCACAGTTCTCACACATATAATGTCATCTCCGTGTACAGATTTTTTCAAATTGGATTCTTGACCAATATGGTTATGTGTATACTTGAGAGTAAATGTGAAAAATATGTTTTGACGATAGAAAATACCCTGTTCCTCTTGACTCTTGATTTTTTAGTTTAAGTAAATCTGCTGCAGCACAAAGATCTAGAACAGGGTGTGTTTCATTTGGAAAGGACCTTGTATGTGGTGCTGTCAAAAGTAAAAGAAGTTAAAGTTCTATAGAAAAAATATAACAGTGTTAAAGTTTATTTTTTGTAAATATTTAAAAGCCACATCTTATAAATGAATGACCTCAAAAACAAAATGTAAAATGTTTTCTTAACTTTTGGGAGTAAAGTTTATCTTCATTCGTTGTAAAATATCTGCAGTTGGTTACTAGATTTTCCCTTAACCCGTACCTGTCAAGGTGGAAACAAAAAAACATCAGACGCCAACTTCAGCCTCGTGCAACTTTTAAAGTGCGACAGATAAATACAAAAAACAAAGGTCACTAAAATTGGTATTTTTCAAATATAATTACAAACGTGAATCCACCATTTGAACAACTTTATTAGCAGCATCCATGTAACATTAAACAGCTGGTTGCTAAATATTTTGCATTCTTATTATGGTGTGTCGGAGCAACTGTCCCAAGTGAGTTGGATGTAGTGGGAAGAATTCAGTAGTTGGCCAAAATAACATTTCCTTCAGTATCAGATCAGAAAAATTGAAACAAAAACAAAGTGGCACATGTTCTTTTTTCTCTCTGGGTCCAGCGATCCCATGGACTGGTACCGGTCCACGGCCTGGAGGTTGTGGACGACTGCTTTATTATTGTGCATGTATTCAGTGTTTCCTTGTTAGTTTGTGCACAGATCCTTCTGTGCTCTAAATCTGTGTTTTTAGGTTACATCTGTTTGCATGAATTCTCTACTTTTCTACTTCTCCAGAGCTTTGGATGAGATGTTTAATGCCACCTTCCTGTTGCACGCAAATGATGTTTGAAAGAAGAAATGTTGTCTTTTTTCAGTTTATTTTTATTAAAATAAATTAAAATAAATGTATCCTCCTGATTTGTCATCTGCAGAGGAGGTTTCTAAACCTGAAAATCTCCCAACCTCTTCACGACTGAGATAACCCCTTTTGGTAAAACAGAGGACATTTGGGACTTTTCAATGATACCCACTGTGAAGGGGTGGCGCTCTGGGTATTTAAAACAATTGGACTGGATAGTTTGACTGGAAACAATAGACTCAAATCAGAAGCTTATGTGTTTGTGTCATTTTGTGTCTTCAGTTCTCAGAAGAGATCATAAATCTGGACTCTCAGATGAACCTGACTGGCCCAAGTCCACCCCCTCTGCCCCCCACCCCTTGTTCCTGCTCTTGGACCCAGCCATGTATGACAGATATGGTTGATTGTGAGCAGATCAGAGCAGATCATTGAGGTGAAATGCCTCCGTGAAACCTCTCATTCAGAGGAGCCCTTTATTCAGAGTCTGCTGACTTTAGGCCTTCTGAAATTATGGAGCAGTCCTGAAATAGGAAGCTGCATGAATGGCGCTCACGCTGTGCACCATGACCATAATCTGCTGTCTCCGTGCACGCTGGCTGTTGAACAGAAGACGGCTGTTTGACAGTTTTTGAAGCAGGAAATGAAAATGTTTTCTGTTTAAATCCTTCTGAATTCATCCCTTTGAATTTTCACTGAATGATGATGAGGCTCGGCTCGGATCAGCGGTCCTCCGCTGACAGGCTGCTGGTGGTGTGGGATTTTTTTTAGAAGGAACATTTGAATGATCCATTTGAACAATATTGATGTGAATTGATGTGAATTGATGTGAAACATGTTTCAGTGTGTTGTCTTTTGTCTCCTGGGAGACACTCCCCCAGCAGGACTCACTTCATTCTGGCCATTTATCAATCTGAGCAGGTTTGGCTGGCCGTGTTCGATTCCCGGATAGAACTGGAATTCTTACAAAGAGTTAAAATGACAGCAAAATGCAAAAGACTATTTCATTCATATGATTTCATTCAAACAATGCCAAGGTTTCAGGATTTGCTTGTTTAAATATTTAGTTTTGTACTCATTTTGTTGCACTTGGTTTCTGTGCAGGCCACCATTCACCTGTGGATCCTGTTGAGCTGTCACAGTAGCCTGAACTTTAGTGACACAGTATTTAAGAAACTCTCTCTTTGTCTTCAGTGTCGGCCCATTTCTCACATGCTTAAGTTTTCTATGCCCTATTCCATGAAGTTATTTGTTTGTTTAATGCCTTTTGCCCCACTATAAGTGGCACGTTTTAGTTATCAACACATACGTTGGGCTCTGTTACATATTTGCTTGTGGTTATTCCCACCATCTGGGTTCTCACCTTCTTGCCTGACCGTGACACAGGGTTTACAATGCATCTGATTATCAACAAGTTTTCTGTAACAATGGTCCCACTCCAATGAAAATAGCACTTTGGTGTTTTTAACATGTTCTTGAAGCATTTTGCTCATGATGGAGGACATGAGAAAATTAAGCTCAGAAGGGAAGATGTTCATCGAGGACTTTAATGGGACCTTTAAGAAGAACTAACTGGTTTTGGTGACTAAGAATTTATGCATCTTTTAGGGTTTTTTGGAGGAGTTGGTGTGTTTTTCTTTTGTTATATAAGAGATCTTGAATAACAAAGGGTCAAATCTGTGGTGCAAATATATCCATTAAAATAATCCAGGTACCCTTAAAAAACTAATAAACACCACAATAAATAGTTGATCATTACATTATGAATAAAAGTCCACCGGAAACGCTTAGAAAAATTGATCAAAAGATGAACGGAGAGGGTCTTAAAACAGATTAAAACAAGTTTTAATTTTCAGCATTTAGTCTTCAGAAAACCAACCACCTCACCCCGACTTTCCCACATGATGAAGGAGGCCTGTGATGTGGGCTCAAGCAAAAACTCTTCAAAATTTAGCAAAAACATCAGCAGATCAATAAAAGAAATGACAACAAAGAAAAGAATCACAAAAGTCCAGTTGAAGTCCAGGCTCGGGACCTTCTGAGATGCTGTAGTGGACCTTTAATGAGCTCAGAACAAACTGTCAACGCTGGAAAAGAGGAGCAAAGTTCCTCCACAAGAGAACCTGATAGAGGAAACGTGGTCTTTCACACACTGCTTTCACGTTTCCGTTCAGTGAATTCTGAATGACTGCAATGAAACATTGATCAGATTAAATTCTTTCCACGACTCTTCCTAAAGTTTTGGTAATCTAAGGCAACATACAGATTTTCTTCCGTCACTTCCGCTGCCATTTTCAAAATTTAAATCAATGTTTCTTTGTTTGAGGCCCTGAACTGAAGCGACCTGCTGATGATGTCCTGGATGGAGTTCTGTTTCCATTTCCCAAAGCAGAGCCCCTGTCAGTCACATTATATGAGCAGCAGATCCCTGGCTGGGCTGGATCTGACTGGATTAGCTGTTTCCTGCCTAGACACAATGGACTGCAGCAGGAACCCAGATCAAACCACACACACGCATATACATGTGCAGACTCTGCATATCATAACATGTGCATGTGCGCACGTTGGGAGCAAAGAGCCGGCCTAAAGGGCCGAAAGCCAACAGAGAACAAGGAGAGGGGAGCAGCAGGAAGCTGACCAGTCACTTTATCCGCCTCACGCTCGCCGTGGTCGCACAGACGGTGGGATCAAGATGCAGAGTTGAAGTTAAAACCAAAGGTTGAAGCCCGGATTAGTCCTGAGTGTGAGAGGCAGGGGGGAGGCGGGGGCCGGTTCAGGTTTAAAGAAAGCCAAAAGCAGTGAGGGGATGATTTTCAGAGCAAAGATTAGATTGTCTGCTTCAAGTCTGTGCTGCCAACACCCAAATAACACTTCATCTGATGGGATTTCCAGCTGAGTTTTGGAAAACACTGCTTATAATGACACAAAAAACAGGCTGTAAATTACACAACGTTTCACAAAACATTTGAAGCCAAATGAGAATAACGCAGAAAGTTTGTTCGAGCATCCCTGAAGGAGAAACAAAAACAGGTCATTCGAACCACAAACGACTTTAAAATATGACTCAAGAAGAGACGCTTTATTGGTGTTTCCTTATGATTGACACTAATGCACAACTTTAAAAAGAATACTTCCTCAAACAAAATGACTGTAAAAAGGAACTGTTGTGTCAATCTAACGGGTAAGGATTTTAAATGGTAAAAGTGCTGCACAATGCACCAAATGCTACTTAAAAGTTTGAATTGTTTTAAATTTTAGGCAAAAATAAAGTAGGTATTAATTCAACATTTTGATGAATCAGTTGTTTCATGAATAAATACAGTAAAAAAACAGGTTTCATTAAATAGAATCTGCAGGAATTTTCTTCTGATAAAAAAGGGCCAACAACAGTTTTTTTTAAGGATTAAAAAAAAAGGGAAATGTTGGCGATGTTTGCGACTCAACAGTTATGTCATTTTATAAAAAAAAAAAGAAAATCAGTAAGAAGTCTAAACAGGAAGGAGCAGCACAGTAAGGTGTCACAGGATTTCTGCAGTCGCCACACCGCTTTGTTGTCTCATAAAAACTTCAGTGATATAAATCTATAGTTACAACTCACAGCCATGAAGGTCAAAAAGTGTTAGAATGAACTGAGAGAAATTTCTGCAGGTTGATCTCCATTTCTGCAAAGTCACTGCATTACAGATAAACTAATGCAGAAAAGTTGTATTTCCTAAAACTGTGTAATTCAGCATCATAATCTACAACTCATATATTATTATTCTAAGACAAATATAATAATAATTATTATTATTATAATTATTGATGTTGTTCTTATAAGTCCATACTTTTAAATCCACACTCTAATAATATTTTGTTCTATTTTAAAAGCGTTCCCAGTGGTCTTTTAATTATGATTATGCTGTTTTTAGGCAAAATTTTAAAAATGTGTTTTTTCTAGGACATAGTTTCTGCAGAGCGGCAGGAGTTCATTAGAAATTCACCTGGGTGGCGGGCAGAATTGTCCTGTTAGTTTACAGCCCCTCACAACCGAGCAATATTAGAACCATCCAGCCCTACAGTTTTGAACCAGATGAGAAAAACGACGAATGAAAACCGGTTAAATATGAATGGGTTTTATAGATTCATGAATCGCAGAGTTCCAGCATAAATCAAACAGAGAGCACATTTCAGCTTCTGTTGTTAAATATGTTTATGTGACGCAGCGCGTTCATGAGTGGAGTGGGTTTTGTGGATAAAAAGTGCGGGGAGCTTTCGCTGCATTGGAGGATTTCGGAGCTGATGAAGGCGCCCGCCTGTCCGTTTGTTGGCCTGGGTCTTCCAGCAGAGGGGATTTCTGAACTTACATTTCTCAGAGGCTTTTATGTCATCTCTGCTGGAGATTTGAAACCCCAACACCTCCCTCATCCATTTTCCCTCCCAGCCAGTGAACATCTCTGAAGGTGAATTGTTCTGTATTTTAAATTCAGTGTTGTCGTTGCTTGTGCTTTTGTCAGTCTGTGAGTTTGTTCTCAGAGTTGCTGTGTGTAGCAGAGAGTCTGGTGTCAAACTTCCTGCCGTGGAACAGTTTGTGTTTGTGGAGCAGAAATGCTGTCACAGACGGGAAAAAGTGGATGAGCAGCGGTGAGCTGGAGCCCGTCTGCAGAGCCGTGGGAGAACGCCTGCCCCTCAGCGTATGCATATATAAGCCTACTATACTCTTTCAATTACAACACTGTTCCTGTTCCCTCTCACACTCACAGCATCGCTGAAAAGGCAGAGTCCTTTTTTCCCTGTTATGCAAATATCATCTGCCTTAAAACGGTTTGAGTGAGAATTAAACGTGAATTAAATGAGGCTTGGCTCTTTTCTCTCCTTTCTGTGTGAATAAGGCAAAGTCCCGTCGCCATGGGAGATCCCCACGCTGCTGCCATGCCTGTTATGGGATTGACAAGACGAGAAGTGACATAAATACCGTGGCCAGCATTCAATCCAATTATGTGGCGTGGCCCGCCTCAATACCTGCTGGCCATGCAGCTCTGCGCTGGCGTCCCTGCATTCAGCCGCCTCAGAAATAAGACTGGCTGTATTCTTCTTCACGCCGCACTCTAACCTCGGTCTGTTCACCTCAGCTAGCTCTGAGTCTGCACCCTCAACCCTACGCTCAACCCGTCAGCCCGGCTTAATACAGCCTTTGGACAAGGTGCTTCCCCAGGCTCCTTCAAGCCCCCCGGAGCTAAAACAAAATCCTCCAAACTCTCAAAGGGCCAGCACAAGAAATGAATGGCTATTTATATCATTCTATGCATGAGGCAGCAAGACAGGAAGTATGATAAGAAAAAACCTGAAATTTAAAAGTAAACTGAATCCCAACAGGATGAAAAATCATCAAAACAGTTTTTGCTGTCAAACTCAGAAACTAGAACCTGCAAAAACACTGATCTGATGTTTGATCGTCGACTGGTTCAGTGAAAGAGGTTCAGCGGAAGTGAAGAGAAAGATAAGGGACTGAATAAGTTTATAATGTTTACAAATGTTTGTGAGGCTTCTAAAACCGAAAAGAAAAGTAGAGCTGGAGTCTGCTGCTTGCACAACCCCCTTCTAATGCTACGTACACACCATGCATGTGATGCATGCTCAAGAACGTGCCGGACGTGGGTTCTTGAACATGCTTTTAGCCTACAGTGGTCACACTGAACTCTTGCTACCAGATACTAGCAGATGTACTCACATACAGATGAGACTTGGCGTAAAATGTCAATGTGGTGCAAATCTCTTTCTTCAGGCTTCCCGTATCTCAGCTCTATTCCGATCTATGAAAGACTCGGTGTCAGACAACTCCAACCGGGCACAAACCACAATTATTAATTTCTCCTCCATGATCACTTTTCAAATGGGCGCTTCTGTGAATTAAAAGGTATGCCATCCATACGTCACTACCAAATCCGAGTCCCACTTTGATCAAACGGGAATCACTTTCGACATGTGTTCATAGCAGTGCGTTTTGCACAGAGAGCCTGCACATTGACTGTAAAAACTTGCATAGTAAATGCAAGAGCTTTAACCACGAAAGCCCAAAACACGCATTTACGGGCGTTTACAAAGATTTCTTTGAAAGTGGTCACTTGAATGCACATTGTCAAGAACGTCAACGTAGCATCCTGTTCATGATGAAAACTTAAAAAATTTAGTTGTGTTAGATTTCTTTGAGTTTCTTTTCTCCTTTTCATTTTTCTTTGTGATCTGGTCAACAGAAGATATTATTTCTCTTGTTGTTGGAGTTGTATTTTGAGGATCATTGGATTTTTTTGGACTGCTCAAATCCCGACGGATGGATTAAAGGATCCTGCTGTGGAGATGTCACGGTTCCGTCGCAGCTCACACCTCCGACCACCAGAGGGATGTCTCGCCAGAGTACTGACTACTTCCTGCACAGCTGAACATCATTATCATCTTTATGTCACCCGGCATATAACCTACTTCAGCCTCCACCTCAGTGCAAAGTCTTGCTTTGCCTAGCAGACATGACGGAGTGTTTATACTCCTGTTTGTCTTGCCGTGCCTGACCGTGGCCAGTTTCTTTGTCTCCCTGTCTCGCTCCATGTTTTTGACTCTAGCCTGGTTTTTGACTACGCCTTGCCTTGTCCTTGTCTGTTTTGATGATCATTAAACCCAGTTGCATATGGCTCCAATGTTTATAGGTCCCTCTAAACAAACAAACATAAAAAAACAAAAATTTAATATAATTTTCAATTTATATCATATTTGATACATCAGGTCACACAGCTCAAAGATATCTTTTTTTCCTGAACTAACATAACATTCTAAGACCCAAAAAAACCACAAGAAAAATGTATTTCCATTCCATTGCTGTTGTGGAGGGTTGACAGACTCATGAATCAAATATGATGCGTTCAGCTTTAAAGGGTTAAAGATCCACTCCATATAAATCATGTTTTTTTTTCATCATGCTCTTGTGGCATTTTCCAATAATGGAGCACACTTTGGTTCGTCCTCACTAAATCCTAACAGGACCACTCACGTGTCCACCAACTTACCAATCAAAAATCCAATGTCCTAAAATGTCTAAATTGGAGCTCTAATAAAAATCAAAACAGCTGATTTTGAAAAATGTAACCCTCCACCACCAAACAACGATCGTGCATAAATAAACACAGTAAATATCAAATTTGGCCTCTAACTGCACAGTTTTTTGGACAGTTTGATTTTTGATGCTTGAGCTTGTTTGTAATGTCACATTATAAAAGTGTAATGATTAGTACGGGGCATTTTCAGTGGCGTTTCATGACATGTAACTTTTTGTTAAAATTTTAGATGAAACGTCATCTTCCAATCATCCATCCGCTTTGTCCTGTGGTACCTACCTTTTCCGGTTTCTTCGTGTTTTCACATTTAATTTGGATTCTTGGAAATTTCTTTTGTTTTCCGAAGCATTTAATTTTTTATTCGTTTGATTTATTTTGTAACTGTGGTTTGGTTTCTGGAATTTTGCCTTTTCAATTTTCCTTGAAGTTTTTATGCTTTTGCCTTGAGTGATTTGTTGGTGTGATTTGTCCTTCTGGGCCACTGTAGTCAGATCCTCTGAGGTTGGTGGAAGTGCTGGGTCACTTTCTGCCCTTCCACTTCTCTTTCAGTTTCCAAAATGAAAACTCATCTTGACAGGCACATCGCTCGGCCTCCTGTTTCCCCGGCACTGCTTAGCTTGTGTTTGGACCCGTTTTAACCACAGGCATTTACAAGCTCCCCTCTAAACAACCTGCCAGGTGCTTTAAGCCTCTCGCTGAAGGCCTGCAGAACATTATGAGGCTCCAACACGATTAGGGCAGAATGGGCTGTGAAAGGAGGAATTGAAGATCTCATAAAGAGGAAGATTGTTAGCACAGCGATGTGCTGCTCTGAGCTCCCATGACCAATCCTCAGCTAATGAGCATTCAATGAGCGTGCTCTGTGTCACAAGTGTCCCCAGCCTGCGATGGGACACCGAGGCTCGCCATTTCTCATATTTGTCAGCGACACGGGCTAATCGCTTCGGTCAAGTTTTACTTTTATTGTAGGAATTCAGAAGGCTGAGGATGTTCTCACACTCTCACAGGGCTTGATGAAAATTCATGGTCTCTTCGCTGCCAGCAGAGTTTCATCCTGAGGTGTTCATTTTCAAAAGCCAATTTCTGCACTTCTCCCGAAGGCGAGGCACAAAAGAAGCCCCAAAGCAATTGAAGCTGGGGGAAGATCTGAGACACGTTTGCATTCTGTTTTGAGCAACAGTTGCAGCGTGCAGCAGAAACATGGCTGCAGAATAACACAGAGAGGCAATGAAGGAGTCTATGATGGAAAAGATCTGTCTGAAGAGGAAATAAGGTCATGCAGCAAAACAACTGAATTGGATGCAAGCTGAAATATAAATATTTATATTCATAAAATGTATATACCTGTTTCAGTCCAAATTAAACACTTTTTTAGGTTAAAGGCTTACCTGAAAAACCAAACCCTTGAATGCTGTTTCCAGGTCACATGACATATAAAGATGTTGCTTTTGTTTTCAGCTGTCTTCTCTGAGTAATTTCTTGCAGTAGCTGTGAGAACGTTCTCCTGTTCTCTACCAGAGCAAAGGAATTTGCTCCCCTGCCGCATGCCAGAGGAAACGTTTCAGTAATGAACATACAATCCAGAACTCTATCACATCCCAGGGATTATAATCTTCTAAATTTGAGACAGAGGATTGTGATAAAAAAATCCATGAGTGCAACCACTTCTTTAGGAGATTTTCTTATTTTTTACATTAGAATCTGAAGCTTCCTGAAGGTTTGACTGATTTCTGTCAGTATTTCTGCTTTCTTCTGAAGTGAAGAGAGAACTAAGTTAGCGAGGCATGCTCCAGTGTTCACCTGTGAAGATGAAGACCACGGAACATGTGAAGAAGAGGCCTAGAGGTTGATGTCAAGCAGACCAGTCACACCTGCATGGAGCAAGAGAGGATCGCCCAGGACAGAAGACGATGGAGAGGAGTTGTTGATAACCCATGTTCATCCAGGAATACCAGGCTAACACACACACACACACAACACGTGATGTCCAATCTCAGGAGATCTTTCTTCATCTCACTGCAGGTGTCTCAGGAATCACATCAACCACCCAGCAGAACCGAAACACACTTTAGTCTGTGTCTGAAACCCTAAAGATGATGTTTGAAGCATTCTCTTGAAAAGGTAAAGCAGAAATGAAGAATATTTTTTATTTAATTGAAAAACAAATTCAAGCGTGAAGGCGTTAAAGCTTTTTCTTGTAGCTTTAGTTTGACGTTTATTTCAGTTTCAGTTACGGCGTTGTGAAGTGGATCAACAGCATTCATTTCAGACCAACATAAAACGGGTATTCAAATAATTTAATTTGCAGTTTTGGAGTTTTTAGATATTGTCCAAACCATAAAAATATTTTTGTTTGTGTAAAAGAAATGATAAAAAAAAAAGTGAAAACGTTTTTATTTTGTTAATTTTTGTATGAAAATTTTATATGATTAAAAAATATTTGAAAAAGCTTTCATTTGTGCATTTATCAGGAAAATACATGGGAAAAGCTTTAATTTTAATTGTTTATTTCTTTAAATGTGTAAAAAAACTTCTTGTTTTAAGTTTTAAATAAAAAATATGTGAAAAAGCTTTTATTTTGTGTATTTATTTATTAAAATGTGTGTGAAAAACCTTTATTTTATTTTATATTTGTTATTTCTGTAATCATTGCTTCACTTCTATTTTTCTAACTGCATTCTCTATCTAATGTTTATTCTGTTATCTTAATAACTCTAATCCTTTCAGTGCTTTCCATGTGTAGCTTTTATTTTGTAATTTATTATTACAAAGGTGTGTTTTTGGACCTTTTTGCAGACGCGTGATTTTTAGAATTCCTGACTTCCATTAGTTTTCTGTTGTAGAAATTTGCTGTCTCCTGTCATCATTAAATTCTACATAAGGTTAACAAGTAAAATTCCTTAAAAATATTCATTTCCGTAAAGTTCTGCTTGGTTTTTATTTCCCTCTCTGTCTGAGACTCCCTATTTGAGTCCCTGGAGGCTGAGCAGACAGATGAGGGGCATCTCTCTTAACAGGTTAATTGTTTACATTCAGGTTTTAGAAGGTCTCGGAGGCTTAAACTAGTTGTCTCTTCAGCAGAGACACGTCCTCAGTTGTTTTCTGCTCTTTGAATCAGTGATCGGTGGGATAATGTGAGAGGGTTCACCATGCAAGACTTCAAGAGGCTAATGGCTTTAAAATGAGTCTTAACTGGCGTTTAATTCACCACCAGCTGTTGTGCTGGTTAAGGACCAAGCAGGAGGCTGGAGAGTCTGCCAGAGCCGGAGCAGAAATTAGTTCTGCTGATGCTCTTGTTCCCTCCCAAAGAACCATCTGCTCCGTTTCAGCACAAAGGAGGGATTTTCTGAAGGAATAAAATGCTCTGGATGCAGCACTTTCCCTCTCATAGAGGGTTTTGGTTAAGGTGAGGAGTTTCCCGGCAGATCTGCTGCAGATTTAATGAACGGCTTCCTTTTCTTGAACGGCGGATAATTTTATCATCATGCTCAAAATGAGGCCTGTAGGATTAAGCTGTGCTTTCTATGTTTATACAAATATTTTGCTTCACCCAGAATTATCTCCACAGCATCAATTTAACTGCATTGAATTCAATTCAAGCTCTTCATAAAGTGCTATTTCACCTTCAAATTGTTTCAAGGTACTAAAAAAGACACAACGAGCAAAAACAAGTCAGTTCAAATATCCAATTAATCCAATTAAAAGGGACAATTTTTTCAGGGTTATTCAAAACGTGCATGAAGTAAATAGCCAGCAAACTGCACGGCAAAATTCTGGATTTCATCCTGTATAAACATCCCTGACATTCGAGCGTGCATGTCTTGTGACAGTTTTATGGTGCTGAAGAACAGGTCAAGGGTCAGACAGGCAAACCCTTTGGGCTTTGGGCCAGACAGTGGTCAAATCAGATGAATCACTTGTGTTTCTTTTAACTCATGTGTTTGACCTTAGATTTTCACAAAGCTCTGAAATACTTTGCAGGGGATTCTTATTGGATTTTAGGGTTTTTTGCATTTTATTTATCATTATTATAGACTATGTGTTTGAGAATTTGTTCCATCAATCAAGTGAGTGTTTCCTTTTGTGACGAGTAAATGGAGTAATGGACTGCCATGCGATTTCCCTCGGGATCAATAAAAAACTCAATCAATCAATCAATGCACCAGCCGAGTCCATGCCCATATAATATAAAATGTCCGCTAGCCTGTATGAGTATTTCTTAATGGACTTGGTGCGCAGTGAGGATGTTAAGTTGTTAAATAAACAGCTCCATGAACACGAAGTTTTTTTAATTTCATGAAAAAAATAAAACATTAGGGAAAACAATAAACATTGGAGTGTCATGGACACTCATTTCCTTTAAAGTGGGAGTTTTCTTATGTCAACCTACAGGTCAAAATTCTTAAGTTACCCCCCCCCACACACACACTTGTTGTAAATAGAAAGTAAAAAAATGAACATCTTTGACTGCAGATTGTAAGTTAGATTATTTTTAGTGTAAAATTGGACTTTCAGTAAGATTTAACAGAAAATTGCTCCCTTCTGACACCAGCCCCCAGTGGTCTTTGGAAGAACTGCACTTTCTACTTTGCCTCAAATTCATTCAATTTTTCAATTCAATTTTATTTATATAGCCCAATATCACAGCCATAGCCGTCTCATTGGACTGATTATCAATATAATGCAAGAAGCAAAAAAGATTATTAACATGTAAAAGTAAACAACAGCTGGTTATAAAACAGACTAAGCTGAACAAACATCTCTGCCCTTACACCCTCCTTCGCGGAGGAACTTAGAACGGGGATAGGCAACTCCAGGCCTCGAGGGCCGCAGTATCTGCATGATTTCCAGATATCCAAGCCCTACTCATGACTGGTTACCTGGTCCAGGTGTGTCCAGCCATTAAAACATTCCAGAGAATGGTATGTTGGAAATCCTGCAGGGATGCGGCCCTCGAGGCCTGCAGTTGCCCATCCTGAACCGGAAGCAGATGGAGCATCAAAGTATTAATCCAATGAATGTAAACATTTTGTGTATTTTCCATCTACTTTGATGTTCAGTTTGGGGATACCAGAGTTCACATCACAGTTTAAACTGTGAGGTCTGCTGTTTAATGTGCTACAGTCCTGTTATCTGTTCAGCTTATGTTCTGTCAGGTTTCCTCAACAGCAGGTTGGTGATTTATGCTGTTTTTGTTTGTCAGTCCTCAGTGGATCTAAGTTGATAATTTTCCATTAATCTTTTGTCTCTACTCCTTTCCACATCATACTGCAAGATGGTTTCTTTTAACATTTCAGTTCTAGTTTGAGTTATTTTGCTTAAGTTTTAACTTCCTCAAACAAGATGGTGTTGTGCATTTGGGTCCTCCAATAACCACCATCATAGGCATGAACAAAGAGTAAAAAGTCATAAAAATACACAGACTGATCCTATTTTTCCCCCACCGGATAGAAACTAACGCAGGCCTGTCTGTCTGTGGGACAATGAAGGTGACAAACACTTATTAGAAGGTCTGGTGACTCCTGCGGTTGCCGTGGAAACAGATGCACTTTATTGACAGCTGCGGGCAGACTTTTGTCCTCCGGATTGTTTGAGAACAAAATGGATAAAATGGAGAAGATTTAGGTCCAGTTTTGAGTTTTGTTTTTGCAGACTGAAAGAACCGGGTCACACTTTCGCAGCACATCTGTCTCAGAAACTTTATCAACCAACATCCAGTGAGTGTCTAAAGTTTTCCAGATTAAACCAAAGCATCGGGATTAAGGCTCGTTCCTTCACCAGCATCACTTGGTTCTTGCCTGAGCAACCTGAGCATTGCTGCTGCAGCTCCTCCTCCTGCCCTTAAACTTGTGCTCAGAGTTTCATGCAGAGATGAGGGTCAAACTTCTGAGCGTGTGCGCGTTTATGGGCGCGTGTGCTGGTATATAGCCCGTGAGCAGGACGCAGGGCGCAAAGACAGTCGGCGCTCCTGGTTCTTCCGTTTGGATCCACCTGAAGCTGCGGGTCCTGTCGCAGCACCATGATGTTCCCCTGCAGCGCCCTGACTCCGCCTCTCTACCCGGCCTTCCTGCGTCCCCCCGCGGCTCTCCCCGCGCCCCTGAACCGCGCGCTGCCCTCCGGCTTCCTGGTGGAGGACCTCCTGCGCCTGAGCCAGCCTGTGGGCTACATCCACCGGACCTTCTGCCCCACAAGCCTCGGAAACGCGGACTCGTTCGGCACAGAACCGGGCTCGTCAGGGCCAAGCTCGGACCGGCCGCAAAGCTCCGGGCAGCAGAACCGAATCGGGTCTTCGCACCCCACCTGTCCGGACTCCGGGTTCCTCAAGTTCGGCGTTAACGCGATCCTGGCGCCGTGCGCGCGGAACGGTGAGACACGAGAGGCTGCAAATGGACCACTTCAAAACATCCAGCAAAGTCCATCATTTTACATTTAATTCTCTCCACAATTTATACTTTTACATTAAACTCATAAAAAAGTTTAATATTAATCATTTAAACGTGAGTTGAATCCCCATTTCTGCTGCTGAGGCTTCATTTTCTACAGACAAAAATACTTGAATCAGATATTTTTCAAGTGTAGATCGAATATTTGCATTAAGATAAACTGCAGTACTTTGTATTTATGAAGGATTTGGAAATGGTTTATTTCAACTCATCAAAACAAAATGAAGTCATAAAATTGATTGGACAATAAATAATTCAGTTATTACTTTAATTCATAGACTGCTGCTTTGTATGCATGACACAATGAAACTAATGATGTTTGTCAAAAGAAGTTCGATGGATAACTTGGAAGGGAGTGGGAGGAAACGAACTTATAGATTGTAAAGTGCAAAGGAGTGTCTGCATAAGAATACAATTTCAAACACATAAAAAACAAATAAAAATGAGTTAGCTCAAACTCTGTTAAATCCTTTAAATAATAACGAAATGCCCATTTTTAATTTAATTTGTTCACTCTATGTGAAACTAATAAGTGATTAATTTTTGATGAGAAAAAAATGACCATCAAATATTTGCATTTTGCTCCTTTATTGATGAGGATCAAACATTTTAAAAAAGCACATTCTTAGAAAATCTTGCAATATAAATAAATAAAGATGATTTCAAAAAAGAAAGTCATGAATAAAGTAGTGAAAACAATAGTACAACAGTTTTTGTTTGGTGTTTGCGTCATTTCAGCAGCTGCTATGTTAAATGATTGATACAAAGTGAAAGAGCATGTGTTTCTTTTGTGAATTACCTTCTATTTTGTTCATGCTGATCCTGTTTGCTTTAAACACTTCATAAAAATCGGATGTAAAGTTTCTCTGAACTGCGACGTTAAACATCTTACTGAAGCAAACTGATGTTCTCTGCATGAAACTGTAAAACACAGTGTGCACGTGCGCGTGTGTCCTGCAGGTGAGGGTTTGCACTCCAAGTCTCTGCCGCTGCCTCTGTTCGATGAAAGTCTCCATCCTCTCCTCCGGGCCTCATCCTTCCTGTCAGGTCGGTGGACTTTCTTTATGTTAGTTTCTTGCTAACCCGACGTTCAAAAATGCAGCAAAAGGAGGACTGCGGGGCCCCGCGGCCCCGTGGGGCCTCTATTAAATCTGTTAACTCATCATCATTTTGGAATTTGAACATTTTAGATATAAGTTTTATTTGAGATCAAAAGGCTTTAAAGATTCACAATAACACATGCAGACAGTGTTTAAAGGGAAATTAAACACAAAACAGCTGTTTGAAAAATGAAAAAAAGGAAAGTGGTCTCGTTGCAATTTGGTTTAAAGAATATATCTTAGCCCACACTGAACATAACAGAACATTTGAACAAAAAACCCTCTGATCATGACCACACAAACATCCATCTGTGAGAATGACATTTCTTCAGTTTTGTTTTTTGTTTTGGTCTCACCTGATTTTCTGGAGACAGTCAGACTTCATCTTCCTGTGGAAGCAGGTTTGTCTTTATCCTCTGGTGCTTGCAGGAGTTGCTTCAGCTCAGCTCACAGAGTCGGTCCACTTTCATACCATACGAACTTTTGTTCATCTCAAAATGAAAAAAAAAAAAACTGATACTTAAAAACCATTTCAGGCTAAATGAACATCTACAGTTCAAATTCAGCAGTCACTGCATTTCTAAAAGAGGATGAGAGGTTCTGCTCTGATTGGGTGGTCCAATGGAGCACCTCCCTGCTTTAAAGAGGACACCAACTCAATGAAGATTTCTTATCTGAATGTTCTTCTCCAACAAAACAGGAAGGGAGACATTTTCATTATGGAGCTCACCTGACAGGTGGATCAATCTGGATCAGTCAGGTCATAGCTGTTCTGCTCGCTTCTCTGTGGTCAAACTTTCATGATGCAGCCTGGATCCGATCCACCAGCGAGATGTTTGTGTTGTTGGGTGCACTGACTGCTGACATTAGCCTCGCTTGTCCTAATCTACAAATTAGTCCAGTTCTTTCCGCTCTAAATATGAACGCCTCACGTCACGGTCCATATGTGAGGAGGCCTTTTTCCGGCTCAGGAACTCGGCTCCTCTTCATGCACCGTTGTTTTCCAACCAAACCTCCCTGCCCCTCCACAAAGCCACATGGTCGTCGAGGTAACCCTGCGGTAAAGCATTTATCTAAACCTCCAAGCATGATTTATTGAGGATGTACAGATTTTCCTCATTTCTGATGTTTGACGTCATGCTTTCCTGTATTTTTGGTAATTTGTCCTCTCCTTTCACCTGACCATTTTCTGGAGAATTTAATTGTTATGGGGCATTGCAGCTCCCAAAGGTGACTAAAAAAAGAAGCAGTACTGAGTCCATAAGAAACAACAAATTTTGATGTTCAGGTAGAAAGTTTGGGTTAAAAATGTGTCAAAAAACAGCCAGTGTCTCAAGAAAAGTGAATAACTCTTGTTCCACCTTTAGATAAGTCTATCATACTTTATAATTTAAAAGATGATTTAATATAAACGACAGATACAAATATTTGAACTTGAATTCATATTTATATGTGTTAAGATCCAGAAACTGGATGTAAATTTAAGGACGGCTAAGGTAGAAAATGTGGATTTAAACCCATAAAAAATGATGAAATTATTAATGACTTGTGTTGATTTTTGCTGCAGTTTTCTCCCCTGCATGTTCCTGATGAGCATGCGTGACATTTGCAGGTCAGAGGCCCTCTGAAGTGAGAGCTCTCAGCCACTCTGACCTGCCTCTAATGGGCCTGTAATAAACTGGCCTGTCGACGGCCTTTTCCACTCAATTCATTACAACACAATCAGCTTTCTCTGCGCATTTGCAGCCCGTACAGCCCCCCCTTCACGCTTCATTAGAGCCAGTGTGAGCCATGCTTTGGAGGGCCCGTCTCATTAGCATAGGCTCTGTTTCCACTGCTGGACAAATTGGGCTCTTCAGCGTCAGATTTGAGGCAGAACGAGGATATTATGAGGAGCATCGGGGAGCCTGTGTGCTCATTACGGAGACAAGGACGAACTCGCAACGCTGACAAATGTGGGGGATAAGCACATGACAGAGTTCACAAGACCTCACGCTACACGGGCATCCAAGCTCCTCTGATACGGTCATGTGAGCAGCAAAATCCAGGCTTTCAGCTCCCAGGTTTCATTTCTACGTTCAGAACATCTTCTTGGTCGGATTTGATCCAGCCATATGCAGATGATTGTTTAGCTGTGATAACTGATATAAATCATTTTTATTGCTTCAGGTTGCACCAACTCTCACTGTCTCCTGTGTTTTGTCCCTCCAGCCTCTTCATCCATGGTTCCTGTTCCAGGAACTTTCTCCTGGCCCCTGGCCCCCAGGGGGAAGCCCAGGAGGGGCATGCTGCGACGGGCTGTCTTCTCAGACCTCCAGCGGAAAGCCCTGGAGAGGACCTTTCAGAAGCAGAAGTACATCAGCAAACCAGACAGGAAGAAGCTGGCCAGCAAACTGGGCCTGAAGGACTCACAGGTACACCACAAGGATGGGGAGGCAGAGGCAGGCGCTGCAGCCCAGGAGGCCCAAACATGCCCCCAAAACACTCAATCTTTAGACAGGACTTTCTGAGCTGTCATAGGGAGGTGAAGGTTGACTGCCCTCTAGTGGATCATTTATGCAGCACACCACTGTATTAGTTTTGTGTCAAATTTGACAAAGAAAGTTCTTTATGGTGCGAATAATTACATTTAATACAAATGCATTTTTAACTGCATTTATTACCAAACAAAAAAGGATGGCTAATTTCTGCAGAACATTTAAAGGGGTAGAGATGGTTTTTGTGGAGAGGTTGGGTCGATGTCTCATCGACAAGAACCCAAAAGGAGCCACAAAGTCCACGTTCACCCTTTTGAAAAATAAGGCATTGATTTGCATTTTTGCCATTGTTACTATTATGGAAAATAAATATGAACTGTTGTTTTAGTTTTAGTTCGACTCGTGATACGTACTCTCCTTCATCTGTTAGTGAATGAGTTGAATACAATTTGAGTTAGTTTACTTTTTTTTCTTTTATTTTACTACTTACTTTTAACTTTACTGTTCCTTTAAAATAACTTTAACCAGAGAGCCACAACGGAGGAGCAAAAGAACTGCTGGTTTCAGATCTCCAGGTTAAATGCTCAGTTCAAGTATTAGAAAGAATAACATCTTATCAATTATTTGTTGAAATTTCAATTTATGACATAAAAGTATTCTTAAAAGACTACATTATAGGTGTTATTTTTAATTATCTAAGGGCTTATGTTAGAAGGACCAAATTTTAAAAAGAATTTTCACGTTAAATGCTACTCATTCATCTAGAAAGGAAATGGATTTGAAACGATCTTCTATATAATTACTTTATCAATGAATTAAGTAATTTTATTTTTTAAAAATTGTCATTTGAAATATATATATAAAACAGGTTTTAAAGACAGGATGTATAAAAGCAGATAAATATGAATGGAGTCCTCCAAGAGTCAAAACAGCTCTGAAACTTGCAGTTCTTCACTGATCCATGCTAGATAAATGTTAAATGATTAACAAAGAATGCTACAAATATATGTTAAAGAAACAGGGACACACAGGAGAGGTCAAGCATCAGCTGTTTGGTCAAAAAACAGTTAAATCTGCTGAAACCTAAGCACAAGAAAAGTACTTTCACTTTTATCTTATTTCTTCTGTTTATTTGTGTCTTTCATGAAGAGTACCACAATATGTTAACAGATTTAACACATTTAGATCAGTAGGTGGCGCTTTGTCCAACAACAATGGGCTTAATATAAGGCCATTAAGATTCAAAATCATAACCGAATGGAATCGCAAACGCATCTGCATGTTCGCGCATAAATCAAGTTTCATCATACCACAAAATAAATATTTTCCAAAAATTTAGGTTGGCAAATGTGTGAAAAGGGATCTGCATGTCTGTAAAAAAAAAATCTGCATTTGTGAAAGAATTTCTAAGACTTTTTTCAAGTATTGCTTTTGCTGAGGCGAAGCAAAAAGCTGCATGTGAGCTCACGCACACACAAAGATTAAATTACCTTTTTCCGGCTCTGGAACAGCCACAGCTCTGGATTCTGTCTTTTCGAAGTTCCGCGTCGCGCAGGAACGGTTTCTGCACAAACTGATCACAGTCAGACAGGAACTTGAGAGGAAAATGATGTCAGAAATAAAAAAAAGGCTCTAAAACAGTCTGGAGTGGTTCCTGCTGTGCATTCTTCAACTAACATGTTTCCTGGTCTGGTTCAGGTGAAGATCTGGTTCCAGAACCGCAGGATGAAATGGAGGAACTCTAAGGAGAGGGAACTGCTGTCAACAGGCGGCTGCCGCCAGCAGACCCTCCCCACCAAAGCCAACCCTCACCCAGACCTGACGGATGTTGGCAGCCGCCTCAACCAGGAGTCCCACCTTCCCCATCATCACCTTCAACTCCACAAGGCCTCCTCTCCGTCAGCAGACTCCAGCAAGCAGTCAGAGCTCTCAGAGTCAGATTGTGAGGAGATAACAGTTTCATAGGAGCTTCCTGTGGTGGACTGATCCGACTGGCTGACTGCTGTGTACATACCTGTATTTACTGGCTGTTTCTGTACAGTGATGTTTATCTGCACAGCCTGTGAGGCACGCAGACTCTTCTTTTAGTGTGTGTAGATGCAAATGTCGAAAACCTTGTAAAAATGTTTTTAATGACATCTTGTACTTTTCATATTTTCTTAAATAAACCTTTGAACTTTTTAATTTGATGCTGAGTTTCAATAAAACTTGATTTGATTGTTCTGCATTTCACAAGTTCTTCAGTCCAGAAGACGTTGATGTTCTAAAACATCTCAGGAGTCTTCAGTTAGAAGACTTCATGCTTTACTTCTTTAACTGCATCATTTAAACAATAGCCAAAACCCAACAAACAGCACAATTGATGGAGCTGAGACTGAACATCACGTCATTCTGGATTGAGTCGTTTCAAACGCACAGAAGGAAGAGTCACCTCAGAGGAGAAAGAAAGTTACTGTAAACAAAGGGATGATGGGAAGTCAGGGTAGGCTTACTCCTCACCAACGGTTCCGCCCACAACTTGGAGGAACATTTCTAATGACTCCTGCTGTTCTGCAGAAAGCATGCTCTAGAAAGCAGCACAGGTGTTTACACTTTTGGTTAAAAACAGCAAAATCCTCTCTAAAAGATCATTAGGAACACTTTTGGAAGAGATCAAAAGATCATTAGGGTGGGACTTCAACCCTTAGTAAACTCTGAACTCATTAGTGAGTTTACAAAAGACATCAAGCTGTTCACAATGAGGCAGGAATGAAACCAACCCCTCTTTAGTATAGTTTTCATTCAAAATTTAACATGTTTTCAAAAAGCTTGAATACAATTTTTGACATCAAGCAAACATAAGAAGACTTTTGACACACATTTGTGATAACGCTTGGAATAAATCCTTGGAACATTGTTCAGCTGGCTGCTACTTTGTATGCGTTTCACATTGTTCTGATCTAGTCTTTGCCTTGGTTTTGGATTGAGGCACTTTTATTTTGTTTCTACCCATTTCATATTTGTGCTACGACCTTCCAGTTCTTCCAGGTTCTTTGTCTTTCTGTTCTTTTTCAGTGACTCGATCAGCTGAGAGGTGGGACAGCTGGAGCGGATCAGCTGATTATCAGAAGAAGCAGATAAAAGAGGAAGGAGCTGCGCTGTGTGGAGGAGGCTGCTGCCGTCTAGCTAAGCAGAATAAAACTTCTACTGGTCTTTTTGTCCCGATCGTCTTAGTGAGTTATTTTTGTTGCGACTCGTTCCGCTGTGTATAGCAGACTTGGGTTTGGTAACAAAACATTGTTTCATCTCAAACTTTATGATTTTTGCAGTAAAAAAAAAAACGACAATTTAGTACTTTGACTTTTTTGTACAGTTTAAGTGAAATTATTGTGATAGATAATTGTCTTAAAACAAAGCTGGGGCTGTACTAAATATATGGCTATTAAGCTCTGCCACAAAAACACTTATAACAATAAATCATAGAGCAAATTAGAAAGTAATAAAAATGCTCACAAAGCCGCCCCCCTGACTACTAAAGCTTAAGATCTTCATCAAACACATGCAACAACCATTGGTTTAAACAGTGAATAAATTAAAAGTTAATGAGTCATGAGACATGGATACTCTTGCACATCCAGTAATTGTTCAAAGCTTTACTGATTAACTTCAAACCTCCCACGCTGTGCTGTCTTTGGGGTGTTTGCTTTACTTGCAGTTGCATTTCAATGTGAAGTAATTTGTGTATAGCATGGATTTGAAGTTAATGTATGACACTTTTAAAACTAATGAGACTGTACTTTCATTACACACACATCCATGATAAAACTGTTTTGTACAATCCCGATGTGACACACACAGACTCTGGTTTTTTCTGCAGACGCCCGGACAGTCAAAACGCTCAGAGGATTAAGAGGCAGCTTTATAACAGAATGAGTGTCATCCAAAGTTTTGTTTCCAAAGCTGTCCTCAGCAAAGCAGTGCAAACACAAAACCTCCATATTTATCTTTCTGTTTGCGAAAAATAAACTACATCCACTGCAGCCTGGTTAAAAAAAATGTAGGAATGAAAAAAATGTTGTTTTTCAGCACTTTAAAAAAGTTTGCGTTGAGTTGTTAACCTATGATATTATTTTGTTTTTAAAAAAAAGTCATTTACATATTTCAAATTACTTAGGTGACATTTTTGGACAGTTGCACATCCACATGCCTCCGTCCTCCTGACTCAACATGTTTTAAAGCGACAGAGATCTGTGAAACATTTTGATGTTATTAAGGGTTAAGATTTTAGCTCAAGACTTAGTGCTTGTTTAAAGAATTTTCTGTTGTCACATTTTCAGTTCAAACTTTGACTTTCTGTAAGCAGAAAGATGACTTTTTTGCAGACAGTTTGTCATTTACAAGCATTAGTAAATAATTAAAACTGTTATATTTAAAATGAAGTAAATGTTGATATATTTTTTGGTTGGTTTGATTTCATGTTTTCTTAGAACTTCTGGATTTTCCTGACATTTTTGGAGCTTCCTAAATCACCAAACATGTACTGACTGCAGGAAACAAACTTTTTTTTTTAAACAATGTTTTTGCAACAACAAATGATTCAACAACTCAGTAACTTCTACAGCTTTCCAGGGTCACTCAGTGCAACTGTTTGTCTGAAGAGGTCTGGATGATGTCTCTGATACTCTGCGTGTCTGCCTGCAGAGCCTGGTTGTGGGGGTCAATCTTCAGGGCAGCCTCATAGTCCTGTAACCCTACAGTCAGGCCACAGATGCATTGGTTGACTGTCACTGTCATGGCTGATACACAAACTCTTGTTTTGTTACTGAAACCACAGACCTTGTTTATAGAGCTGCAGCAGGCAGAAGGCAGTTCCTCTCCGAACTGTTGGTCGGAGTCTGGCGGTGGCGTTTACAGCACCTGCAGGAGTCAGCAGCTCGAGTGCCTGCAGACAGGAATCAGGGCAAAATGTTCTTTAGTGAGAAAAAACTAATGTTGGTCATTTTAAAAATGACATCTAAGAGTAAACACGATGCATTGTGGGTTTTCCAACCATCCAGAGGTTTTGCTGTTTCTGCACTGAAGTGATGATAGAAAACACTTGTGGCTTTGGTAAAGCTGAACACTGGAACAACATGCTGATGTGACAGAGTAACCTTCAGTTATTCACTTGTAAATACAGCTGAGATCCCGGTGAAAACAGAAGATCGGAGTCAAAACAAAGGTTTTAAACAACCGCACTAGTTCAAGATGAGCCACAAAATATCAAACTTTTTTTATGAGCAACTTTTCATGCAGAAGCTACTCTAAGAAATTAACACAAATTTTCTAAATACACAAGACAACCAGACAAGAATATAGAGATAAGGAAACGTGGCAAAAACCCACTCAAAGCATCAAGATACCAAATTTGTTTTTTAAATGTCTGAGAAGAGCAAGTGATCCCTTAGTTATCTATCCACACCAGGAGCCATCCTACCCATCAACACAGATGCAATGTGGGCCCCCAACCACTAAGACAAGGGGGATCCACCTGAGAGGCGTCCTGGATGGCCTTGTGCAGATTCTTCAGCTTCAGGTGACACGCTGCCCTGTTTGAAAACAGAGCAGGGATCTTCCTGTTGATCCTGATGGCTAGACTGTAGACGTTCAGCGCCCCCATGTAGTCCCCCAGCCTAAAACGCATGCTGAACAAAAAAGTCCGTTTAGAGATCAAGCAGTTCAGGACCAGTGGATGCTGAAAACTGAAGGGACTCACTCTCCTTTGTCCTTCAGCCAGTCGGGGTTCCTCTCCTCCTGTATCAGGTCCATCAGCTCTTGATTGTCTGCACTCGCCGCTCCTCTGGCCTCAGCCTGCGCCCTGAGCCACTGCAGTGGAAAAACAGCTGTTTGTGTGATCCTGACAGTCAAGACTGAGGGTTCCGCAGGACGCTCTCCGAGGGGCAAATATTACAGACAAACAAAACTATTCACCAGCTCCTCAGCGTAGAAACATTTCCCCTTATTTCATGTTGGTTTGAATGTTTTGGACATGCAGGGTTGTGTTTAAGTGCTGCTGGAAATCTGTGTGGAAACATTCCTCAACTCTGAACTTTTGAACTTGAATTTACTCTGAAAATAATTTTCAATAAAGTTATGACCTCGTAAACGTTGCTGAGAACTGGTGAGTTTCCAGCTCCTTCAGATGTCCAGCTTTTACCTTTGCTGCCAACTTCGCCTCTTGCAGAGCTGATTGAGGCGTCCTACTCCTCCAGTCACCGGGCCGGGAGGGAGGTTTAAAAGTTCCCAGAATCCCCTGCTCCAGAGGCAGCTGAATTCCTGCTCCTGCTCCTGCTGTCTGCCTCAGCCTAGAAGCTCGTTGGGGTTTAGTTCTTGTTTGGTTTCCCCTTTTTGTTCACTGTTGTTTGATAGTTTAAGTAATTGCTGTATTTTTGTTCACATATTGCTGGTGGAAAGCCTAAGAATGTATTTTAATTAAGTCACAGACATTGCTACACTTTGTTTCGTGTGTCGCCATTTCTAACCCTCCCATTTTCTAAAATCTTTGTGTTACCAATTTGACCCTTTTCTCTGGATCAGGGACGTGACAATATGATTGACCATTGATCCATCCATCCATCCTGAACGGGTTGCAGGGCCACACACTCACACTTCCACACTTAGGGACAATTAGAGTAACCAATCAATCTACTGCATGTTTAATCTAAGTATGTTTTTGGACTGTGGGAGGAGGCTGGAGTTCCCACGGGGAGAACATGGAAACTCCACACAAAAAGGTCCCAGTAGGGATTTGAACCAGGGCCTTTTCACTGCAGGTGAGAGCATCAATCTTTCTCAAACACTTGGAGCTGCACATTTGTTTGAATGATGCTGGTTTGGATGCATTTTATCGAACCTCAGATTTGATTCCATGTTCTGTTCGTGTTTTCTTTTCTCCAACCTTCAGACTTCACAGAAGCATAGAATAGATCAATTTTTTTCCTCCTTCTGTCTTTGTCACATCCTTATGTGTTGGGCAGTTTTCAGGTGTTAGAGGAAGGCCGAGGAACTCACCTCTTCTTCCTCAGCCATTCGTGACTCTCTAAGCGCAGTTGGGAAAGCTCGAGGGGTGAAAGCGAACCGAATGTTGCCTCTAGGTCTCTCAGGTGGCAGCTTGATTACTTTGTCCTTCTTAGGATTGTTGAGAACTAAACACAAAAGTTTTCAGAGTGAAGGGAAGGTGAGGAGCAGATTTGATCCTCAGGAAGTTGTCCTCGCTACCTCTGCCGTTCATGAGACGCTGAAGTCGTCTTTGTGGACTCTCTGCTCTCCTTTGGGGCAGATTGTTGATGTCCTGTTGGATCTTTTCTACAGGCTCCTGGCTCTGCTGCCACGCCTCCAGCTCAGCTGTGGTTTTCTCTCGCTCTGCGTCCTTCATCTTCCGGATTCTGTCTCTTTCCTCCTTTTCGAGCTAATTTAACATCAAACATCACAATCCAGCGCTCTCTCCAGATCGATTCTTTCAACACATTTCCAAACGAATAATGCTTGTACCTGTGTCATTGTCTGCAGGGCGTACTTCTTTTCTGCCTGCTGTTTTTCTGCCTTCTCTCTGCTCTCTGCACAAACCTTCTCCTGGAATTGTTGCAGGGCTCTCTCCCTGATTTCCCTCTTTGTTTCCTTGTCATCTGAAACACAAGACAACAACGTTCAAATCAGCATTTTTTGAACTTTCTCTTCAGTTATGTTCTTCAAGAATATACTGATGCTGTCCGCTCCTTAATCCAGAGCTGGATGGACACTGTCTCAGTGGAAAAGCAGGTGACAATTTTTAAAATCAGAAACCCTGGTTAAGCAATGAAGAGCCACATCGATGCCTATAAGTCAAAGAGCAGGGATTATACTCTCTATGTCACAGCCTTGTTGGTTCTCAAAGGAGCATCAAAACAAAGGCAACAGGAGAGAAATGGACTTTGCTGAGTTTGATCCAGGAGGGTCTGACCTCGGATTAAATGACAGTGGAGGTTCTTACTCGTTTGGATCACCAGATGCTCCCACAGTCTGCAGGCTCTCTTCTGCAGAGTGAAAACGATGGCTCCGTTTCCAATCTTTGCTGTGCTCCTGCTGTCGTCAACCGCTTCAGACAAGAAGGCCTCGAACAGGAACGGAGGGAAATGAGCCTGAGCAAAAACAAACAAACAAACAAACAAAAACAACAGAGGAGTCAACTTTCAGGGAAAAGTTAGAAAACGTGCAGGAAAGACGTCGGTGATGCGGGGATTCAATATTTAAACAACCAGCAGTTAGAACAATTAGAAAAAGTATGTGAGTGTCAGTGTGGGGAATTACTGGATTTTTTCCTCATTGGAGTTAATCTGTTTTGGTTCGTTTGGGAGGAACAGGAATTCTTCAGGAATCTTAAGATTATGTTGAAACGCGTTTCCGCGTGCAGAGTAATGCCACGTGCTTGAGCGGCTCACCTTCAGGTACTCGTCTGTTGACATGATATCCACTTTCGCGGCTCTCGCGCCTTGATACGGCACGCGGATGTTGACCGTGGACTCTGTTTGGGTCCACGTGTAGTCCAACACGTACAGCGTCATCTTGGGCCCGAAAGAGGCTGATGGGAAAATTAAAAGTTAAAAATAAAGTTTCAGCGCAACAAAAACCAGAAAGTTCTAAACGCAACTGTTTGCTCCTGTGTGGCTTCCTGTTGCTATGGTGACCACAGACGGTGTGTCGCCTTCAAATCTGTTGGAAATCGTAGTATTAAGTAGTTTCGTTTGAGGGTTCCGCTTTGTCTTCAACATTCGCGGTACAGGAATGTAAAATCATTTGAATACAGACTATTTTAAAAGGCAATTTTCACAAAAAATATATATAGTCTAAAAAAAATAAAATAAATAAACTTAAAAAAGAAATCAGGTGCAAGAAAGTTCAACACTTAAAAAGTATAAAATATATGGATGTTTATTTATTTAAAAAATATAAATAAACCTTTTTTTTTTAAATGTTATTTTAATTTTTAATCTTACATAAAATTTTGTACAATTACAATTCTGTTATTAAAAAATACTTTCTTTCTCTAGTTGTACCCTTCCCTTCTTTTATTGTGAAATATTTTGTTGTTGCAAATATTATTTTGGCTTTAAAAATATTTTTGGTGAGAATTTCCAATATGTCTATAGGTTCAAGCAGCTTTGACGACAAAAAAATAATCATCTGTATCATAAGAGAAAAAAAAGACACTTTAACATTTGTATTGTTACCACTAGTCAATTTTTGCTGATTTTTATTGAAAAGTATTCTGTGTGACCTTCTGCTTCACACTGAATGAAAGAATAGTAAATAAATAAATGAATTAAAAAAACAATCAAAGTCTCAAAAGCAATCCTGTAATCATTTATAGACTAAAAAGTGATCTAAGCGTTGGATATATCACATTTTTACAGATATAACACCTAAACTGTAATTAAAAAAAAAAAGAATTATTTAAAATGTAAATGCCAAGTCTCTTGCTCAAGTTCCCAGAAGTTTGATAGTTGAAGCTTGCTTTGCTTTCAAATCTCATTTAATGGACAAAGATGCCAACTTCCTAAACCGTGAGACTTTTTGTTCAAAATTTAACCTGTTTTGCTCATCAAAAGAGTGTAAGAGTCCATTCAAGTTCCTACAAAAATAACGGCTCAACAAATATTACGACAACAAAATGTTTCAGAAATGAGGCCGCTCCGTATGGAAGGAATTGGTTTGGGTGATAAAAAAAAAAAAAAAAAAAAACCTCTCAAACAAAATTTAGAATAAAATATGCTATCGCACGAAGCAAAAGAAGTGATTTTTAAAATATTGAATGAGATTTCTTCTTCTAACAACAAGCGTTTTGGTAGAAATCTTTGTGTTTTCTGTGAAAAAGAGGTTGAAACTGTAGAACATATATTTTTTTAATGTACTTATCTTAAACTTTTCTGGGGCCATTTTTTAAATTGGCTGTTAGGTAAAAATATGACATTAGACAATTTAAATTGGAATACCATTACAATTAAAATAAACCTTAACAACGATGAAAATCTAGACTTAGAAGAAGAAAAAGAAGAAAGGGTTTAAAAACTTGAAGAATTTTTCAACCTCATTGCAAACAAACTGTTTAAAATTTGTCATCTATACATGTATGTGACTGAGCAGAAGATAAGGAATAGTTTACCTTTTGGAATGTAGAACTTTGTAAGTGCTGATTGTCTGCTGCATTGTGGCATAGTGGTTAACGCTTTTGCTTGTTTTTAAACTAGCAAACCTGTGACCCCAGAGGAGATGCAGTGGGCTCTCAAGATGAATGGATGGATGTTCTGTGGTCAAGCTGGCTCCTGGTATGAAGAGATTCCCAAATACTGTTTTTTCACAGCAGAGTCAAGCCTAAAGTTTCTTTAGAAGTTAACTTTTAGAAGTATTAATTGTGTATGGTGTCATGAGATGTGTGTGCTAACGGGGTGGAGGTTGTTTTTTTATTTTTTAACTTTTGTGGCTTGGTTTTTAAATTGTAAATCACTTTGAGCTACACGCAAGTATAAGAAGCACTTTTTATAAATAAAGTTGATTTAATGTATTTAATTTTCTTTTACTAGTAAATGCTTTAAAAAAAGTACTCTAATAGACATAAAATATACCAAAATTAGACTATAGACACTATATAAAGTTAATAATTTTTTAAAGATTTTGTAAAGTTTCTATAGTTTTTCCACATTCTTGTGTTTCCTAATTTAGGTTTTTACTTCTATTTTTTTTAAACAATGTGCATTTTCACACTATAAAAATGGTAACTTATTATTTATAGAACAATAATGTTGTGTTTGATTCATGATGGTGATGATGATTTAGGATGTTAAGTAAGATTTTATGAAAGATCTTTTGATATTTACCTAAAAAAAACACGGAGAGGCTCCACCTCCTTCACAAAGCAGTAATTCATCCCTTCAGTCTCACTATCAGCATCACAGACCGTTATCAGTTCCGCTGTGAAAAAAACAAGGACAGATGTTTCTTCACAACCTGTTTTATGATCTACTGTAAAATTCAGTCAGTCAACTCAATTTTTTTAGTAGATCCTAATGACACACTGGTAAATCCAGTTTCTCCATGTTTCCAAACGATGGAAGGATTTTATAACTCTCTGAGGAACATAGGAGGAGTCACTGTCATGTCATCCAAACCTTTGACCAAAGACCGAGTGACACGTGAACCAACTCTTCAGTTTTTATTTTAGAAAAACTGCTGCACGTTTTTGCAGGGTTGGCTACTGCTCCCTCAAGGAAGCAAAGATCTAATAAATCCAAAGCCGTATGTTACCGTCAGGAACTCAGAACCAAACAGAAAAGACCAATTGCTGCAGTTCTTGAGGTGACTGGAGGCTGGTTTCAGAAGGGCGCAAAGTCGCTTTGACTTAAACATTAAAACTTAAACCAAAATAAATCGTTTTTAGATTCCACTGGAGCTCATGTGTGTGCATAGTTAGGATGACACCTTTTTGACAGGTAAGTGGACCCATGAGGGGACCTGAGTTATCTCTAAACAACATGCCCAAAATCAGGCTTCAAATGACCAATGACATCACAGATTATTGGTTAAATGGCTAAAACTAACGAGGCAACCACCCAAAAAAAAAAAAAAACACTCCTAACCTGAAAGACTCTCCTCCTCAGTTTTTGAGTTTTTTGGATCACAATTAAACATCTCAACATCTAATAATTAGTGACCTTTCCTGAGCATAAAAAAGCTAGGGTCAAGATTATGTCACAGTGGAAGAAAAATCTTGTTTAAATGTGGAAAAAAAAACACATCATAATTTAAAAAGAAAAAAATAGAAAGGCGTTTTTCAGAGGGAGTTTTGACAGAGTATCAGGGTGAACATTTCAATCCGGGATACAATTTATCTTAATGACTTCAAGAATTAGAAATGCAATCAACAGAGCTAATTAACTGAACCGTCCTGTATTTTTCTAAGGCGTGCTCAAAATCCTTGAATATTTTACAAAAGTAGAAAAATATGATGTGTCTTCTGTCTTTAAAAGATTCTGGCTGTGCTTACAGACCTGCAACTGATTCCGTGGTAAACGCAGCACAAAAATCTGTTCAAATGTACACACTACAACCTATGAAAAAGGATCTCCTTCAGATGTTTGTGAATGAGTTGAATAAAGTTTACTCTGTTTTTTACCTTGCTATTTATTGTTTACTTAAGTTACTTTTTTTCTTTCTTTAACTAGAGAGCCAAAATGTAGGGGTCACATGTGGTCCCAGAGCCACAGCTGCCAGACCCCTGCTTTAATACATCAGGAGACTTTGAGCAGTCCCAATTATTATTATTATTATTATTAATAATAATAATATTTAATGATAATAATAATGCGTATTATTTATTATTGTTATTAATTACTTATTATTACTCTTTATAAATAATGTTACGTCATTACAAGAGCATTTATTTGAATGTTTATGATGTCAAAAGATTTACCTAATTTGAATCAATGAATTTGAATGAATTCAATAAATGTCATTCATTTTGTATAAAAAATATATATTTTTAATTACATATATAAAAAATCTGTTAATCTTAAACCTGCTGAAACTCATTCTGGCCAAAGTCTCTGCTTTAATATAATAGGTGGGGAGGGAGGGTGTTTTTCTATGGCAGGGTCAAAACGGAGCTGTTAATGTGTTACTTGTTAATGTTGCCCTGCTACATAAACTCGTCATCCTGCAGCTTCCTGCAGACCGTCAGTGCAGGAGTGGAGCACCATGGCGAAGGGTTTCTACATTGGAAAAGGGGTCGCTATTGGGGTGGTCATTGTTGCAATTGCAGCCTTGTCCACCATCATTGCTTTGTCTGTGGTCTACTCGCAGGAACGCTCCAAAAACAATGGAAGCAATGGTGGAGCCACTGCTGGCCCCACCAACGCCCCCCCCACCCCGCCGCCATCCAACGAGCCCTGGGACCAGTACCGGCTGCCCACCCACCTGGTGCCGGACCACTACAATGTGACGCTGTGGCCTCGACTGACTCCAGATCCAGTTTCTGGACTTTACATCTTCACTGGTAAGAACCTGGATCTTCTTTCTGCCACGACTGAAAGCAGTTTCAGGTTTAACAGGAAACATGTCAAACCAGACAGAAGGTGAGATGCTATGGTTCAGACAGGACATAGCAGAGATGAACTCTGTGCAGAAAATACATCAGCAGCAACACGGGCAATGAATCCAAAAATGTAGTCTGATCATTATGCATCATTCTGCAAGTCAACAACATTTTAGTGCAAATAAAAATGCCATTTATCAGTTTCACACACTCTAAATTATCTGACCCTTTGTTCATATTTTACTGAGAAGAGAATCAACTATTTCCTTCAATAGACCCTTAAAAAACAAGCTGAGGAGTTCAACACACAAACTGGGAATCAAACCTGTGAAGCCCTGATCAATTAAATCAAAACTGTTCATTTGCAACATTTTGAATTTTGCACCTTAAAAGTTTAAAGTAAAGATATATGAACTCACACCGAACAAACAAGAAAAGATGCGTTTGACAAAGAATAAAATCAAAATAGTTTTTTTCTTAAAGTTCAAAGGAAAAATTTAGTAAAACGAGAAAAAATGTATTTAAGGACTAAACTAAACTTTCACTCACACAAGGAAAAATGATTAGGGATTGTGTGTCATTTCCTTTTAATTTAAATGCATTAACTCTATTGAAGTCATAAGTAACTCTGAAAAGGGTTCTTCTTGAAACATGAAAACTGTGGATTCTAGAAGACCCATTTCTATAGTGCCGTATGATCATCCAGGATCAATTGGAAGAAACAAATTAAGGGTTGCTCCTCTTCAAAGCTCATATCTTCTCTGCTTCACATCATGTCCACTGTGTGCTGAAAGCATCCTGCTTTTGTCTTTCTGCTTCATCCATGTTTCTTCTGTTGCTCCTTAAACATCTCAGAGATCTTTGTGGGACGACCCTGACAGTCAGGTTGTGGCTTCCTGATGCTCTTCAACATTCAAATCAAAGCCATCATCATTGGAGATGAGGCCAACTAATCTGCAAAACCATTTTAACAATCCCTGTGTGGTTTTTTGAAAGGTGAAGTGCAGAATGTGGCGTTATGATAAGATTTCCAGTGATTTGCCAAAACAATTTAAAAAAATGAAACCATTAGTTTTGTTTCTTATAAAGTAAATTCCATTTTTGTCATTGTGACACTGCATCCTGGTGTTAATTTTTCATAATCACTTCTGTTCACTTTAGGATTTTTTTTACAGCTATAACTTAAAGCAATAAACATCAATAAAGACATTTTTGTTTCAAAATGATGATGGTGCAAAATGACTAAGAACAATCAAATGTGATAATGATCAAATAATCCTCTCGTAAATGTGAGGTGAAAATCGAGCAGGTTAATGATCCACAAGCAGTTATGGTTCAGTCTCCGTGCTCCAACTGATGGTGACTCACTGTTAAACATAAACCCAAATCATATCGACGTGACGCCAGCATCACGTTGGGTCAGAGAAACTTTTACAGATTTTCTCTGCTTGCATCAAAGGATGGCATCAGGCATTCACCCAGGCTTTTAGTGCCGCTGCAGCTCTCACGCAGCTTTTCAAGCCTGAATCTCAAAACCAAGGTTGACAGCAGACGAGCTGTACTTCAGCGCGGTGAAGGTTGGATCAATCAGGCTCAATGACGCTTTTGTTTCTTTGTTGAGTTTCTTTTTAACCAGCAACTCCACTGCAAAAACAGGCTCCCTAGAAATAAGTCAAACATTCTCAAAACATGAAAAAGGTTCTTTATATAACAACAACAAAAACTAACTACCAATTGGATAAAAAAAAAGCTCTTATCAATTTATTCTTATTTTAAGAAAAAACAATTCTTATGACTAAGACATGTTTTCTTAAACTAAGATTAGTTTGCTATTGAAAAACTTTCTTGATAAGATTGTTTCTGGAAGACAGAACATGAGACCTTTTTTCCAGAAACAATCGTCTAGTTTTGTTCTTAACATTGAGTTTTTGCTGTGTAACCAGAAGACGTATCTTTAAGATCCGTCATAGCAGCTGGACTTAAAATCTTTTCCCATGAAACATTAAGTCCAAGTCTGTTAGGTTCAAAACCCAAACATTAGTAAATCTGCAAAGAAACACAA
>BSAI01000030.1:37211156-37268942 GCA_036245035.1 Adrianichthys oophorus
TGTTAGGTTCAAAACCCAAACATTAGTAAATCTGCAAAGAAACACAAGAGAGTTGAGTATGGCTTTTACCTGCAGGGAGAGTGCCAGAGATCGCTCAGTTACAAGCTCCTCCAAACACTCTGCAGATCTCCGTCTCCCCCTGCTATTTATTGAAAGGGAACACCCTAGTTACATGCTGATTCAGCCACTAAGGGAGGGGAAAAAAGGGGGCTGGCTGAAGCAGTTTGTAGATAAGAAGAGAAAAGGAGGGGTAAACCGTGCCCCTTCCTGAGATAGGGGTCACACGACAAGACTTTGAAGTTTGATAGTGTGCAGCCCTGGAATGTAAGACTTTGAGGTTTGATAGTGTGCAGCCCTGGTATGTAAGACTTTGAGTTTCCCCTGTTTGTCCTGCCCCTGGTGTGGAAAGGTCACAACCTCTTAAGATACACTCAGAACTGCCATTCCACAGAGGAGTCACCATTAGTAACTGAAGAAAACAGAATAAGAATCATAAAATCTCTAACAAAGTCGCTGATGAAGGAGGAAGATTCTTCAAGGAAGAAGACTTTAAGTCCAGCTGCTATGACTCAGCTTGAAGACAACATAACCTGGATGAATAAGGAACCTTCACAGACATCTGGAGGACTTCAGAACATTTTTGTTTGAACAAAATCCCGTTTTTGCAGCTCTCCTGTGCCCTCTGCTCATCATATGTGTTGTTCTGCTTCAGGCGAGTCCACTGTGGAGTTTGAGTGTGTGGAGGACACGGATCTGATTCTCATCCACTCCAACAAGCTAAACTACACAACACTAGAAAATGGTCACTTGGCCAGGCTCACCTCTGTCAGTGGGGCAGCGCCCTCCATCACGCAGTCCAAGCTCCAGACGGTGACTCAGTATCTTATCCTGCAGCTAAACAGCAAACTGCTGAAAGGCCAACGGTACCACCTCTATACCGAATTCACAGGAGAGCTGGCTGATGACCTGGGAGGTTTCTACAAGAGCGAGTACTATGAGGGCACAGAAAAGAAGTAAGTGAACTTTGGTCAACTTAAACCATTATTATGCATTAAAGAAGCCGCATATGCTACATTAATGTAAGGTATCACCATAAAGACCACTACAGTAACAAACCATCAATTCAGTGTTTGAATAACCCATAATCTAACCCCGTCCATCTGTGTTATTTCAGAGCCTGAGAATAAAATCTTGTGAGTTTTGGGTAAATATTTAGGTACTTTTAGCAAAAATAATGCATGGTCACAACCACTGTGGGCAGAAAATGCTTTTGCATTGCTCTTTCAATCTTCAGCAGTGCATGGTTGGGTTTTTTAAATGCTCATGTAGCTAAACCAGGGCAAACAAGACAGTTCTGTCCTCTAGGGGGACCAATAAGAGCCACAGGTACCTTTTGGTACTTTCACAAGAACCACAGGTACCTTTTGGTACTTTCACGTCTGAGCTTTGTTTCAAACGAGTTGCTGCTTGCTTGAGAATGCCGTAGATGTCAAAGTTCCTTCCAGACAATGTGACTAAAAAAACACACTGATCTAAACCTGCAATTTTCTGATCAAAATTAGGTTTTTATTAACAATTTCTCTTGAGGGCAAGTGACTGACTCCCCTTGTGAGAAATGTACCTAGCAGTAGGCATCCTAATTTTCCATCCTAATTTTCCTGGTGCCAGTCCCATCCCTCATGAAAAGTTTCATAGTTTTCCTTCAACCCAACAACTTTTTGGCTACGATAAATGACAAAGTATTGAACATTGAACCTCAAACTAAATGTGTTCCCAATCTGGGTTTAGGTTACTGTTTTGTTTGATATTTTCTTCATCACAACTGATCTAGAGCGTCCACAAAAACAGAAATGTCCCATAAAAAGGTGTTTTCTGGCTTTTGAAGACAATTTAACCTTTAATGTTTTATTCCTGAGTTCGGTTTGGAAAATATGAATGCTCTAACATTACTGTTTTGCTTTGTCAGGGTTATTGCAACCACACAAATGCAGCCCACTGATGCCAGGAAGGCCTTTCCTTGCTTTGATGAGCCAGCATTGAAGGCTTTTTTCTTCATTACTCTGAGGCACGACTTCGGCATGGTAGCTTTGTCCAACGGTGAAGCGATCGGTCAGTTTCTTATAACACTATATGAAAATAGTAACCAAGAACAAGATAAGATGGCACACTTCAGTTTTCAAAACACATAGAATAAACAAACACATTAACATCATCTGCATAGAAACTAAACATAGATGAAATCATTTCTGAAGTCACCTTTGATCAGGTTTATTTTTCTTGTTTTGCAGAAACAACCAATTTTACTAACGGTGAGGTTACTGTGCAGCAGACAGTTTTTCAGAGAACTGAGAAGATGTCCACCTACCTGTTGGCGTTCATCGTCTGCGACTTTGGCTTTGTTGAAAACAACACTGATGGGGTTTTGGTAAATAAAGTGTTTGTTGTTCACATTTTTTCCTTATCGGTTTGAAACTGTTTCAAATGATATTTTTACATTAGAGGAAAATCTGATGTGTTTTTAACTCTAAACAGAAACTTCAGATGATTTGTTTTTATTTGAGGAAATCCAAATGTAGTGTGATCTTCTTCTCATTAGCTGGTATCACAGTCCACTGTCCTGTCTCTTTTCTTTGACTGAATATGAAGCAACAAAGTGGTCAGAAAAACTTGTACTTTTCTATGAAAGCTTAAGGAACCTCTTCAGCCTGTAACAAACTCCTACTCTAGGAAAATCAAGATTGTGATTTGTTCTTTTTCTTTAGATCCGCATATTTGCTCGCAAGCCTGCCATTGATGCCGGCCAAGGGGACTATGCCCGTTCAATAACTGGTCCTATCTTAAAATTCTTTGAAGGTTACTACAATTCCAGCTATCCCCTGCCCAAGTCTGGTGAGTCAAGCACACGTGTTTGTCTTTCATACTTGTGCAACACTGACCATAAAGTCACAACTTTAACCTCACAAACCGCTTTGCGCTGATGATAGTCTCATTCTGGACCCGGTATTATGGGAGGTCCTCAACCACAGACGCACATACAGCTTTCAGGACCCAAATACAAAAAAAACCCAAACCAAACCCATTTGCTTTATTAGTATAATATTTATTTTATTGTTGCTTTGAACAGCATTTATTTAACCTCACTGATAATTGTATTTGCACTTTTCGATTGAGGATGGACTCTACCCATTGGTCGTTTCTGGTCAGAACTCTTCATGCTCAAATGCTTTTTTGTTTGTGAGTTTTTATGATGTTCTTCCATTTTAAAATCAGCGTTTTTCACTTCTTGCCCATATTTATGGTCAGCCCCCGTGTTTTACTGTCAACTTGTTTAAATGATTTACTTTTATTGGTTGGAGATTTGCTTTGACCTCGGCTAACTCCAGGATCTTTATGAGGAATGGAAAGCCTCCTCCTCGCGTTTAATACCGTCTACTCATCTGAAAGTGTTTCTTGATGCTTCGCCATCACGTGATGTTCCTTTACAATCTAAAGCCAACTTCATCCTTGGAGTTTTTATTTACTTTAGGATTAAACAAATGACGACTTCTTAAAATTTGACACAGAAACAAAAAACTAAAATGAAGGGTTACTGTTTTATTGACTTTTAATTCTTCCTTAAATATTTCAGGTTCCTCGTTTTGATCATCTGTTTCCAAAGTGATGCTTTAACATTTAAAATTGATTTGAAAACACAGAGAAGCCAAAAGGATCAAAAACTTTTTAATGCAGTAGTTGTATTTTGGAGATTTGTTGAGGTGTTCAGGCCTGCAGATATATAAACTCTGAACATTTTCTGTTCCACTGCAGATCAGATAGCTATTCCAGATTTCAGTGCTGGTGCCATGGAGAACTGGGGTTTGATCACATACCGAGAGACAGCGCTTCTGTATGACACTGCTTTCTCCTCCAACTCCAACAAGGAAAGGATAGCAACCATCATTGCTCATGAGCTGGCTCACATGGTAAGCTGGGCAGGCCAGAGGCTCGTGTCTTATGATCAACACAAATGCACAAAGTACACTTGAATGGACAAATAAATATATCTTTGTGGAATTTCAAGATAAAAGAATTTCTTCTTTAAAAAATAGATTATTTGTTATGTAGGAAATCAGCTCCCTCTTCTGCTTAAACAGAGAGCTCTTAGCAACAGGGAGCGGAATGGGAGATGGGATTTCTCTGTGCCACCGGCCCCGCCCATAACTCAGAAGCAAATTTCTAATGAAGTCCTGCAGAAACTATGTCCTAGAAAACGACACAGGTTTCTTGAGTTTGGCTAAAAACGTAATAATCACATTTAAGACCACTGGAAAGGCTTTAATCGTTGGTCGGAGTGGGACTTTAAGAAGTTGAGAATAAAGTTGAGTTAATTTGAAGTCTAAATGTTTGAGTTCTGTAAAAAAATTACTGCAAATTCTCCCTTCTTGAAGACGCTAATGAACAGAGTTTCAATAACAGCCTAGAAGACTCCCTCAAAGAGCTTTGACAGCATTTGTCATTTTGCAGTCTCAGAAAAGTGTTGTTTTTTGGATCTGAAAGGCTGCACATGAGCTTCCAAATCAGTTTGGCCAGGTCACCTCTTTGTTCGGTGGTCTCCAGTTATTTTATTTCTTCCATTTCAACAGTTTGAATGGTGGACTTCAGATTTGTCGTCTGCTCTTTCCTCAGTGGTTTGGTAACCTGGTCACCCTGCGTTGGTGGAACGATTTGTGGCTGAATGAAGGCTTTGCATCATACGTTGAGTACCTGGGGGCAGATAAGGCTGAACCCATCTGGAATGTGGTAAGGCTCCGCCCATGGCCTCGGTCAGCATGGGGTGGATGGGCCCTCTTGACTCTACATCTACTTTTCTCCTGACAGAAAGACCTGATGGTGCTGAACGACGTCCACCGAGTTTTTGCCGTTGATGCTCTGGCTTCTTCTCACCCTCTGTCCTCTGAAGAGGAGAACATCCAGACACCAGCACAGATCAACGAGCTGTTTGATGCCATCACTTACAGCAAGGTGAGAAATCTGTTCAAAAGCAAGAACCATTGATTAACAACCTTAAAACAGAATTCTGCAGTGAGGCTCAAAAATTATTTATCTGTTTTGATATTTATCTGAAGGTACCTTCAAAAAACATGCCATTATTTTAAATGTTGTCTTTTGATTGCAAAAAAACATCTTTCATCTGCAGCATTTCTATCAATCTTTTAAGCTTTCTGTGTAAATGATCTTCTGTGACACGTTTCTTCATCCTCCTCAGGGAGCTTCTGTCCTCAGGATGCTGTCAGACTTCCTGACTGAAGCTGTTTTCACCAGAGGACTCCAGGTAAGAACCCAGACCTGCTGAAAACCCTGCAGGGCCTTCAAACTGGCTTTTGTGAGAGTCGAACTTCTTCTGCACCAAATCTTCTTTGTGTTTTGAGCTATCCAGCTGAAACTAACTACAGCCATTTTTTATGTAGGTTTATGCAACAACAACATTAATTTATATTAGATAGTTAAATTTTTTTTTCTGATAATGGCATAAGGTGGTTTAAGATTTAAAAGATTTACCTTAAATTAAGATTTTACATTAAAATCACCACATATTCATGTTATTTAGCATGTTTTTTTAAATAATTTAACAGCTTTGCTTGAGGAAGTTTTAAAAAATAACTGAACAGGTGCATTTATGATTCTCAGATGAAATGATGCAGTTGAAGGGAGTGCTGCATTCTTTTTCTGGACTTCTTTTACTTCTGTACTCTCAGCAAAAATGATTCACACATTATGTCAGTGCAAAGGTTCCCTTTCAGGAATTATTGACATTTATTGACACTCGTGACTGAGGCTTTTAAATTCACTAAATCAAAGTCTAACGTCCAGATTTTATTTGTCTTTATTGAGAGTTCAACTATGGAGAACCCAAAAAAATGTTCTTCTAGGTTTTTTAAGTTATTTTTGGACATTTTAAAAATTGTTGTTTATTTTGGGTTGCAGGAATTAACCACGGCCTAAGCAAACAAACACTTAAAATGTCAAACAAACAAATAAAACAGCAGCCAAATGTTCCCCTGTTGGTTCTTCTGGTTACACCTGAACACATCAGTGTTTTAAGAGGCTCTCTGGGCTCAGCTGGGTTCTGGTTCCTGGCTATGCGGTTTTTGATTGTCTTGTTTTCCATGTATTTTGCAGACCTACCTGAAGGAGTTTGCTTTTGGAAGCACCGTCTACACAGACCTGTGGAAGCATTTGCAAGATGTACGTTCTCCTTTTTATCTCTTTTCAACAAACAAACAAAAAAAACATTACAATTCCTCCCTTGAGGGTTTGAATAGAAGTTAACAGTCATCAGTTATTGATTTGTCCCAGAAAACGTACCCTGTTTAAGTCCCTTTTTTTAACAAAATGTTATGAAGTATCTTCCTGCTGTTTTTCTCTCCTAGTTTTATATAATTGAGGTTTTCAAGTCAGAAAAAGAAAGTAAGAAAAATATCACAGCGTAATAGAAGTACAATCATTTAAAATGGTTTTGGTTTGGCTCATTCCAGTCGGGTCCAGTTGTAACAACTTTGTGTTATCAAAAGCCAACAGTCTAGACGGAAGTTTGGTGTTTTGTCGGCTTCTTTAGGCTGTGGAAGAAAGTGGAACAACCCTCCCAGTCCCCATTCACAACATCATGAACACCTGGGTGCTGCAGATGGGTTTTCCCGTGGTCACCATTGACACGACGACAGGCACCATTTCCCAGCAACACTTTCTGCTCGATCCAGATTCTGCGTCTCCTCCTTCATCTCCTTTCAAGTATTTACACTTTATTCTACGCTGATCAATACTTCACAAAAAAAAAAAACCATGAGCTCAATTCAAATTTGAAGACAGCTTAATGCCACATGAACATTTCTGTTTTTTCTGAAACCTTTCAAAGCAGCAAAATTTATTCATGTTTTTCCTAAACTTCTCTGAGAGTATCTACTCCTCTGAAGGTTCATTTTCCAGGATTTGGAATGAATCTGCCCTCACGTGCTGACTGACTCATGTACTGTACTTCTCTGTTGCAGTTATGAGTGGATTGTTCCCATCAAGTGGATAAAGACTGGAGCAGTTCAACCCCCCAAGTGGCTGCAGCAAAAATCAGGTACACAATCCAGGGAGGAGGACAAACGCTTTTCTCCTGTGATAGTTTTGGGTACAAAAGAGTGTTATAGACCAAAGAAAAAATGAGTGATGTCACTTCCATTGTTTCCAGCCTCCCAAGGTTTTCTTTGGGCATTTCGGCCTTTTTCCATTGTCCAAAAACATGCTTCATAGGTGAATTGGTGTCTCTAAATTGTCCCAGAGTGTGAATGTGAGTGTGTGTAATTGTGCGTCCCTGTGACAGACTGACCTGTCCAGGATGTATCTCACCTTTGGCCAACAGTTGTTGGGTTGGCTCCAGTAGCCCTGTTACCCTGACAGGGATACAGTGGTTTCTGAAGATGGATGGATAGATGGAAGAGACACAAATATTACTTTTTTTTTTTAGGAAAAAACAAAATACTAAATGATTTGACAGCAAACACACTGCTAAAAAACAATCAAAACAATCCTGACGTATGGGGGATGCTGTTGTATGATGTCCTTACGTCACTCTAGTCGTTATTAAGGTTCAAGTACTGACCGTACTGACTGATGCTGCATGTGATACGTAAGTGCACATAAGACGCTCGTAGGATGTCCACACAAACTACGATCTGATTGTCTAATTTCCTCATATCTGACAGTCAGCCTGCACACAAGGAGCGCAGACTTATCAGGGGAACAGCACAAATAGGCTCCTCGTGCAGGTTTTGGGGGGCGTTGAAGACAACAACCTTTTTAAATTAAAAAATTGTGTAACAATAATAACAAACAACAAAAATATTTTTAAAAATTATTTCTCAAATGCTCCTAAAGCCATATCCATCTCTCCTCAATCGAACCCAAAATAAGACTTTAAGACCCAAAACACAAGACTGAAATTTTTAAACAATTAATAAAATGTACAATTGACATGTTTTCAATTTTAAGTGGAGGAAATAAAATGTCAACAGAAACTGGTTTTTTTTTGCCTCCTACTGGAAAAAAGTTGCGACTACAACCTTCTTTCAAAAATAAAGTTAAAACTTTAGTTGAACTGAGTTTATTTGCGAACACGTCTTAAAAGTTCAAACTAAACTGAAAACAGTTTTGTGTCTGGTGACCAACTGTACAATTCTCCTCCAGAAACTGCATCTGAGATGCAGACCACAGGGACCGACTGGATACTGGCCAACCTGGATGTAGTGGGATACTACAGGGTCAACTACGACTCAGGCAACTGGAACAAACTGCTCAATGCTCTAAGCACCAACCGTGCGGTAGGAAGGCAAAGACTGCTGGTTTCTGTCACTCAGACCTGGCTGACTTCAGCTGACGTGCCCTTTTTGTTTTAATTTAAGCTCATCCCAGTGATTAACAGAGCCCAGCTGGTGGATGACTCCTTCAACCTGGCCAGGTACAGCTTTTTCAGTTTAACGCATTCATGATGATGATGTGTCTCCATAGGTCCACAGGCTTTTAAGAAGATAACAAGTTCTGTCAAACATTAGGTTGTTTGTTTAAAAATGAAGAATATTCAACTCATCAAGCAAAGTTTTTTTTCTTTTCAGAGCAAAGATTATCCCAACAGTTCAGGCTCTTGAGACCACCAAGTACCTGAACCTGGAGAGGGAATACATGCCATGGAAATCAGCCATCAACAACCTGAACTTCTTCTACCTGATGTTTGATCGCACTGAGGTCTACGGCCCCATGCAGGTGAGATCTTTACATCAGCTGTTCCTGCAGTTGCCCTTGAATCAAATCACATTTATTTGTCACATAGACATAATACAGTGCACAGTGTTATACATACGCCTGCATGAATTCAAATCTGTCTCTGTGTTTGTCAGACCTACCTGAACCAAAAGGTTGCTCCACTCTTTCAATACTACAAGGGGCTAACAGCAAACTGGGTCAATATTCCTCCTGGACATTTGGACCAGTGAGTATGCAAAAGGCATTCAAAAACCACACTAGTTTCCTTTGTGACAATGAACTGCTTCATTATTGCACATTTGCACAGACAGTAATGTCAGTCATTGACCTGCAGTGTAGTAGCAGTTGTTGAGCATCAGGTGCTGTTGTGTCACTGATGACAGATGTGTTGCTGCTCCCTCTTCCTTTTCAATGTATGATTCTAAAGAGCACTAAAATGTGGACACATGCCACCAGGTGTCTCTCATCGAACTGGTTAACTTGACTTCAGGTTTATTTTCAATAAAACAGCCTAAAACAATACATGTACCTGTACATGACTTCTGTAATTCATGATTCCTGTGTGTATGTTTTTTCGCAGCAGTGTTTCTCCAAACTACCATGTAACATGTTTGCTGTAACTCAGCATTACTTGTAGTTTGAGGCTGATGGAATGACATTGATTTCTCTGTGCCCGATAGTCCTTTGGTTTCTGATGTTTATGATTCTCTGTCTTGTTCAGGTACAACCAGGTGAACGCCATCAGCATGGCATGCAAGACTGGCTTAGCTGAATGCACAAACCTAGTCAAGGGTTGGTTCTCCGACTGGATGACCTCCAACACCAACAGGTGAAATTTCACATCATCATTGAGCAGGTTGGGTGATATTAAGCCACTTGTATTCCTTGTGCATTTGTGATTCAAAACTCTCAAACATACAGTACAGACCAAAGCAGCTAGATCATGCTAAAGTTAAGCCTAAAAAGTTAGATGTGTTTTGATCCATCCATCTATTTGTCCATCCATCCGTTCATCCATCTGTCCCTGGATCCCTCCATTCATTTGTCTGTTCGCTCATTCATCACTCAGTTTGTCCGTCTTTCCTTCCATCCACCCATCTGAGTACTCGTCCATCCATCCCTACATTTCTCCCTCATCATCCTGCATCTAGTTTGCTACGTCCAATGCATTACACCAAGAACATCCAGGAGATGCACTTATAACCACATCCAAGTGTACAATTCAGAAATCCTTTCGAACAAAACCAGTGTTACCATTTACAAAGATCTCATTTTCATCATGTCATCCCTCTCCAGGATCCACCCCAACCTGCGCTCGACTGTATACTGTAATGCCATTGCAGCAGGGGGCGCTGATGAGTGGAACTTTGCCTGGACTAAATTTGAAGAGGCGACTATTGCCATTGAAGCTGACAATCTTCGAGCTGCACTGGCCTGCACCAAAGAACCCTGGCTCCTGAACAGGTCCGCTCACCCACAGGAATTCTCACTCCATCATTACCAGTACATGCTTCTCACTCTCCATCTACCTGTGCAGGTACCTGGAGTTCACTCTTGACCCTGAAAAGATTCGCAAGCAAGATGCCACCTCCACCATCGTCTACATCGCCAGAAATGTGATTGGTCAGTCTCTGGCATGGGACTTCATAAGGGCTCGCTGGTCGTACATCTTTAATGAGTGAGTACAACACAAAGCAGAGTGTGTGCCTTTGTATTTATTATGTGCAAAAATAATATGTGCAAAAACAAAGGTTTGTAAAAAATAACTAAGAGAATAAAAGTCATTTGGCAATAAGCAGATAATAAAAATACTGAAGTTGGAAAAGAAGAAATATCTAAATAAACAGAAATATATATGCATATATATACACACGTACACATAAGTACCAGTACAGTTTAATCAGGATATCTGGAAGTTTAAAAGGTTTATTGCCTTTGAAAAATAGCTGTTTTTAAGTCTGTTTTAGTTGTGATGCATGTGTAGCGCCTTCCAAAGTGCAACAGGTCAAACATAACAGTCCTTCATAATGTTAATATCTGTCCTTATTTCCTGTCCCAGGTATGGCGGACGCTCATTTTCCTTCTCCAACCTCATTAGTGGAGTCACTGAACGCTTTTCCACTGAATTTGAACTTCAGCAGGTGAGATACATGTTGACATTTTTCTGAGATTCATTTTCTTTAGTTTTTGTCGTGCTAACTTTAGGTCAAGTCATAACTGTAGACAAATGTAAACAGTCAGAAATGACCCTGTAGACCCTGATTATCGACTCAAACCCCAAACTACACATTTGATCTTACGTTTCAATATTTTGAATCAGGAATGGGGGAAACCAAAAGGTTCCTGAGCGCCACTGTCAGGTTCCTTTAGGGGGTGGGTTAAATGCAGAGAACTAATTTTGCACTCTCAGGTGTTGTTAGGCCAGAAAGTCTTTCTCATCAAAGGATGTAAGACCTGAACATCTTCCGAGAACAGGAAATTCCATAAGTGCAGATGATCTGCCAAATGTCCAATGAAATTGCCAGAACAAATGCTTTTGTTTTGATATTAAGGAAGGAATTGCCAGTGGCCCAAAAGGCCCGTCACCAGACCTATAAATGAAACTGGACTGGACTCGTCTGTTCCTCCAGCTCTGTCTTGATCTGCTTAGCTGTTTCCTAAATACTTCTGCTCTATCTTACTTTAAGGTTGCGTCTTTAACTTCTTGTGTAAGAGACTTTACTGTTTTGTACTATGATAAATAATAACAGAAGTTGCTGTAATGGACAAATTTGCCCTTTTTTTGCACAAAACTTGACTGATTTGATAAAGTTTGACTTCATAAGTAGTTGTATGTGTGACCTTTAAAATCGTTGACCTGACTACATGTTTTTGGCATCATTTCAGCTGACGCAGTTCAAGGAAGACAATGCTGATGTTGGGTTCGGCTCAGGAACGCTAGCAGTGGACCAGGCCATTGAAAGAACCCAAGCAAACATAAAATGGGTTGCAGAAAACAAGAATAATGTTCTGAACTGGTTCACAAGTCCAGATGCATTTTAATGTGGAGATTATTTTCTTGTTTTTACTAGATTTAAAATGTATATGCTGTGATCCTATTAAAGAAGGCCAGCACCACGAAATCAGAAGAACAAATTACCAGCGATATATTAAACATGTAATCCTTAGCTAGACAAGAGAAAACCCTATCAGGATTTTTACCTTTTTAAAACCAGTATAAGCCTCTTTTATACATGTTTACCAAGAAAATTGTCTTTGCTCATTTAGGTTTGGTAATTTTTTATTTTAAAAGAAACAACGATGTTTTTTATTTTTAATCTTTTTACATCAAATAAGAGTTAATATTTATAAAAATAAATAACAATTTTCATTGAGTATCCTACAAAAATTAGTGATTAATTTGTTAAAAGTGAATTTTTAAAGCAGTTATTAAGAATTTATTGATTAGAACTGTTCTGGTTATGACCGCTGTTCTCATAATATTATTATAAAACATGTCTGTCAATTTTAAAATGCACAAAGAGGGAAAACACTACAAAGGTAAAAAAAAAAAAAAGAAAAAAAAATCAGTAACTTTCGTCATTTGTACAATTTTGTTCTGATGAAAGCCCTCTTGAAATGTGGCAGCCTGAACCAGATATTTTTTTATTGTTTGTTTTGTCTTGTAATCATGAAGGGGAAAAGAAGAATATTTAAAGTGATGCCTTTCAGCTATTGTATATGATATTTCATACAATTTTGTACCATAAATATGTAATGGATTTTTCAAATAATGCTGGAAACATCTTAAAAGTTGAACTCAACCATTTTTTGGAAAAATACAATAAAGGTTTTGTTGAATGTGTTTGTCTGAAAGCTTTTATGTGACATCTTTACTGCTAGAACATTTTTTTCCTCAACATTGAGACGGATATACTCTGTCATAGTTTTTGCTTATAGGTCAAAACTATGTCTAAATATAGAGTTTTTAATCAAATATAACTTCAAACTCTACCCCTTACAGTCCACTTAACTACCGCAGGTTGATATTTAAGACAAATAGTCTATTTTGTGGTACGAGCACCAAATTTGGCATAGATGTATCTCCCTTTATTAGAAAAGCATGTTAGCCTTGAGAAAAATCTCAAAGGAATTCATAAAGATGGCAGCTGTTCCCTCAAAATGTTTCAAAAATACAAAAAGTCTGTTTGCCTCTGTCTCAAAAATATGGGTTGTTAATGCACAAAGTGTAGTCTTTAGGGGTACTTACTTACAAAATACTACTATATTGATATCTTATATATGGTAAAATCTTGGATTTTCTCTGATTAGTTTCGTAAAGAACAAAACTAATCGGATTCAACCAAGTGTGCTAATATACCTGAGGTATTTAAAATATCACATTTTTATGCATCACACATTTCACAAAACCATTAACATTTCACAAAGTTATTTTAAAATAAGATGAGATTTTTAAAAGTCAGAATGTTTTTGTATTTTAACATTGTCCTTAAAAGTCCTTGAAGTAATTGTAAGACATCTCTGACCTTTCATGTGAAGTGGCTTGCAAAAGTATTCACACCCCTTGAACTTCTCCACATTTTCTCACTTTATGACCACAAACATAAATATATTTTATTGGACCTACTTCCACGCTTGGCCCTTGACCGCTCCATAATTTCTGGTTATGTTGTTTATATGAAAAATAGCGGAGTATTTGGAGTTCACAAAAAGTCTTTTGGAGCTACCCAGAATCACGATAAATGATATCAAGTGCATTGTTCGTCTTTCCAGCAAAACACCCCAAAATAAAAAAAAAAGGCAAAAAGGATTTACATTTTTTGTGTCATCCTGCATAGCAAACTTTGAAGGTAATTTTCTAAGGCTGATGTTATTCTCATGTATTTACATTCCACCAGCTCAAAAACAGATGAAAATTCATGTTGGTGACGCTTGGTGCGTGAAGCCAAGATTGCTGGATGTCTGCACGTATTTTAAGTGCCTCCGAGGCTAAATGTTGTTTCTGATCGAACGTAATTAATGTTAAAATCCCGCTAGCTGATGTGAGAAAATGTGGAGAAGTTCAAGAAGTATGAATATTTTGCAAGCCACTGTATGTTTTCCTCAGAAAATATTTGGGACTTGTTATGATTCATCATAATATCAGGCATCTGAACTTTGATTTTTAGAATCCCTCACCGATAATCTTTTGATCTATTGTAAAAACGTTCACAGTGGTCCTTCAATTATGATTATGCTGTTTTATTTTATTTTTTTGCCAAAATCAAAAATCCTGTTCTCTAGGACAAAGTTTCTGCACAACAGCAGGAGTTCATTAGAAATTTGCATCAGAGTTTTGGGCAGGACCGTTGACACCGAGTAAGCCAGTGCTCATTTCCCTTCATCCATCTTTTTTCACTCTCTCCCGCTACCTTACAGTCCTTCTCACCCCCAATGTAACCTTACAGGTGCAACAAAAATAGCAAGGAATATTGGAGCTATGCAGTACAGTTTTAAGCGAGATGGCAACTCAGATGAGGAAAACAAAGAAGTACATGGATCTATTTACCTGCAATTGGATGCATCAGGATAGAGCGGAGCAGGGAGCTTGTGGCTCACCCAGCATATTTTCTATTAAACAAATAAGCTCTCTTTTAAACTGCATTTTTCCTCTACTTATGATTCACAACAGTTTGAATAAAGAAATACTCAGAAATACAATTTTGAGCATAACATTTTTATATTGTATCTGTTCTGTATCATGAGAAAAATGCCAAAATATCATATTAAAAACACAAAAAGCATAGTTTTTATCTGGTTGGGTCTTTAAGGTTTTATCCTTAAGTTCTTTGAGACAAAGATTATTTTAGATCAAACTAAGTCCAGTTGAATTGTTCTAATCTGAAACAAAGTGCAAGTGTCATGGTACTGTGTGAAAAGATTACATTGTTTATTTCATTCTGGATTTGTGTGGACCCTCAGCCGCTTTTATCAGTAAACAGAAGTGAAAATTTGACCATGGAACAACCTACGTCACGCGTGTCTGGATTCTCAATTATCGTGCAGTGATTTATGGTGGATGTATCAACACCCACTAAAACACTATGGCCTGTGCAGCTCCTTATCCACTGCGCTCGTTCCCACGAGCAATGCTCTCCTAATATGTAATCCATTCATTCCTAGTAGTGACAGCACTTGTTGAAGGAGCTTAAATGCTGTCAGTCACTACTTCTCTTAATCATTCTACAGTAGAGTGGACAAACAAGACGTGTTCAGTTTCTTTCAGTCTTCCTTCTGCGGCACAGCAGTGAGGGAGCCTGAACTCCGGGCCAGAGGAGGGATTTGATCTGCAGCCAGAGACATTCCTCCCATTGCTTCACAGCTGATCGCAACGATGGGGAAAAGCTGCAAAGTTAGCAAGCTGAGCCTTATGTGTGTGTTTTTAGTCTTGGTCTCCGTGGCAACCTTTGTGTTGTGGCTTGTTGTTATCTTAACGGACAGCAAAGATGACACACCTGCTTGGGACAGGTAAGAAATGAATAATGCTTTAAAGGACAAAGAGTCCTCAAGACTGGTGTCTCATGAGCTGCTCAGTCGTTCAGATTTTTAGATGAAATTAGATTACATTGGATTAGTTTAGAAATGGTTTATTTCAAGCAATCAAAGCAAAAATAATGCATAAAAAATCCGATCAACAGTGGTTTACATCCATATAATGATTTGTCAAACAGTAACACATTCAATCAGCTATGGTGCACTCACAAGTAACATTTTAGGGTTGCTTTGCTTCCACTGCTGCCCCCAGCGTTCCCTGCCACCCCTCCTGCAGCCTGTCTGGAAATTCAAATCCTTTTGATTCCAAAATCTCATCAACATTGACCAGCTCATTGGCCTTGTGGTAGAGTGTCCGCCTTAAATCTTGAAGGTTGTGAGTCATCCCAAAGACTGAAAATGGGACCCAATACTTCCCTGCTTGACACTTAGCATTAAGGGGTTGGATTTGGTTTGAACCACCAAATGGTTCCCAAGCGGGGCTGTGTGTGCAGCTTACTGCTCCCCCAGGGGATGGGTAAAATAAGGAAAACAAATGTTTCACACCTTGGTGTGCCTCAAGAAGTTAACAGAAGTTATGTATTGTTTGTTCACAGTAGAAACATGGCTGGAAAATCACATTTTGATTTAATAGCGCAGGTTGTCCAAAACTGTACAATCATTTATGTCTACAGTGTTGCAGCCATTAGCAACAATTGTCAGTTTCATATTGTTACTCCACTTGCTATAAATAAATCTCTACTTGTCTGAGGATGTGGCTCAACCATACGTTGGATTTATGCTTAGAGTCTATTTTGGACCATAAGATTACCATCTTCTCTTTGATGCCAAGGTGACTTTGTTTAAATGACTAAAATTTTTTTGCACCTGAAAACGAGAAGCTCCTGTGTATGTATGGGTTTTCTCTGGCTTTCTCCCACAGTCCAAAAACATATTTATAGTTTGATTGATGTCTTTAGATTGTCTCTTTGGTGTAAATATATCTGTGTGTGGATGTGTGACCCTGCAATGGGTTGGCAGACCATCCCGGGGGAACCCTGTCTTTACTCAGTAGTGGCTCGGTATAGAGTCCAGCATCTACATGATCCTGTCAGGTGTTAGGATGGCACTCTAGACACTGTCTCTTTAATTTTAATGAAAGAAAATTTTAATGTCCTGAAATAGTGAACTGAATTGCATGTTGATTTTTACATTGTGACGATGAATTGGTCATTTTGATGGTCTATAATCTGCTGCTTTTGTCATCTCTCTTCACTTTGGCTTATTAACTTCTGATCAGATTTTTATAATTCTAATTCTCGATGCCAATAAAGGAAACGCACATGCAAAGAACCTTAAAGTACAGCCGGAAGTACAAAAAACGTTTTTTGTTACCTCCCAGCATACCATATCAATATATTGCACAAAATACAGCACAGATGTAATGACACGAATGTACAGTACAACTGCATTTGTACTTTTTTTTCTTGTTCTTTAGTAATATTTTGATAAACTGGTAGAGGCTATATTAGAAAATTAATGCAAGGTTCTGCAATGGAAAAATCCCATTGATGTGTTTGTGCTTCTGGAAATTAAATATAAACAAACAGCAAAACAAAAACTGTGCAGTAGTTCAAATAAATCACCATTCATGAGTTTGAAAACATATTTTTGTTTCGTTCAATGATCTCTGTGTGTTTTTATTGATCATTCAAAGGTATCGCCTGCCAAAAACGCTGGTACCCGAGTTTTACAACGTCACACTGTGGCCTCGTCTCCAACCGGATCCAGACTCTGGCCAGTACATTTTCACAGGTGATGAGTGGCTTGCTTAAGATAATATTTTCTTAATATAATTATTTTTTATTTATTTGCTAGATTTACAAAATAAAGCTAAATGTTTGAAACCAGCAGATGTGTCACAAAAAAATATTTGCTTTTCCCCATTACATATATCTGTATTTTACAAAAAATGCTTACATGCAGCATTTGGAGTTTACTGTGCCAGAAGGGGTTAAAATAGAAACACAACCCTTAATCTCAACCCTTAAAACACATACCACAGTAGAATTATATGCTTCTTTTGTATCAATGATTTCTCCCATGCATTTAAGATTAGATAAGACTAACATGCCTTTGCTGTCTTTGCATGATCCTACTCTGTGCAATGATATAATAGAATTAGAACTGTACTAATCTTCAACTACGATTTGTATTTTTGTATTTCTCATTGCTTCAATCAGGATGGTCTACTGTGCAATTTGAGTGTGTGGAAGCAACAAATTTGATCCTGATTCACTCCAACAAGCTCAACTACACGAAGATGGATGACACACAGTTAGCCAGGCTCACTGCTGAAGGTACACACTTTCATGTCCTTAGTACGTTATGAGGTCTGCAATCCTAGACTTCTCGAGGTGGACCAGGACTTTGGCTGCATTTAAAATGAAAACACCAAATAAACCGGAAAAAAGCAGGCAGTCAAAATGTCACCTAATATCCCCAAAATACTCAAAAAAGTACTAATGTTTTGTGGACAGCAGGAGGCGCTCCGGAGCAAAAGACATCCACATTGAAAAAAATAATTATTTTCATGTGACTTCAGAGGACATACACCAGAAAAATGCCATAAAGCATTCACTGACCAATAAAAAGCTGTGGTGTTCTGTCGAAGATTAGGCCTCATAAATGTAGCAAGACAAACAAATACGACCAAGCACTCTTTCTCACACACATATACATACACGTGCGCACACATGTGCACACAAATGATACTTAAAAAAATACCTTATCTCGGGTTGTTATTGGCCTCTTGTAAATTTTATCATATTTATTCAGGTTGTTTTTCAATACTTACTTGCTTTGTCACACTCTTATCTTTATTATCTGATTTTATTTTGTTAAGGGTGGAAAAAAAGCCACTATAGTTTCTGGTGAATCTTTTCTTTCTTTCAGGTACTACAGTGTTTTCACCCTTGTTATCTACAAATAGTCCATTCCTTTTTTGTTGCTATTTTTCTTCTTTTTTTCTCAACATTCAACCTCCTTAATATTTTTCATGGTTCTGACCAATTCAATTTTAATATTTTGAATTACTTTAGAAAGTTAAAAACCTATGAAAAGTCAACTGGTTGTAGGAGCAACAGTTTATATTAAAAATATGCAAAAAGAACAACATACGTTTCTGAGGCAAAGAGGTAAAACACATTTACTGAAGTACAGTATCAAACAGAACAATGTAAAAACTAAATTTGTGAAGCTGGATTGCCCTAGATCCATGTATGAGTTAAACCAAGACAAAACCCATACAATTTTGTCCAAGCATGCTAATGTCAGCACACAGCGAATGAATGAATAACACATCAAGGGACTTGCTGTAACTGCTTTTAAACCTGTAACATGAAGAAAGCAAAAAGAGGATCTTTTGGTTTGCCAGACGGATTGGTAAGCATTTATTTTCACCGATTAAATTGAAAGTTTTTACCCACACTTGACAGGTTGGCGAGTTTCACTTTAGAGCCACACATACAAATAGGCCTGTGAACATAATTTTGGTTCATCCAACTTTACTGGACTTCCACCAAAAAGTCCCGCTCCGATCATCTTTTGATCTGTTTTCACCACATTCCCAGTGGTTTTTTAATTTTTTAAATTTTGTTTTTTACCAAAATAAAAATGTGTCATTTTCTAGAACATTGTTTCTGCAGAGCGGTAGTTGCTCATTAGAAATTTGCCTCTGTGATATGGTCGGGACTGATGACACGGAGCAACCCTGCCCCTACATCCCATCAACTATCTTGCACGTGCTCTCCCACTAGCTAACAGCTCCTCACAACCCCAACCTAACATTACCAATGTAACAGAAATGGCGAGAAATATTGGAGCTATCCAGCTATACAGTTTTAAACCAGATGCCAGTTCAGATGAGGAAAACAAAGACTTACGTGGATCTATTTGTCTGCAAGTGGATGCTTGAAAATGAAGAGGAGCAGGGAGCTTGCGGCTCTCTGTATGTCACCAGACCCCAGTTCTCCATGGCGGCAACTGCTTCTGATTGACCACAATTTTTTATTTTAAAAAAAAATTAAGCCTAATTGTCTTTTTATACGTCTTCTGGCATGAGAAAAATACCACAAGAACATGTTAAAACGCCAAAAACATGATTTTCATTGTAGTGGCTCTTTCAATGAGTCTTCTTTGATTTGACAGATGGAAAACAGCCGTAACTTTTGATTTTTTTAACTCTATTTTTTTTTTATAATTCAATAACTTTGACATTTGTGATTTCTATTTTTGTGACAGTTACCCCCAATATAACTCAACAAATAATTCTGAGTAAAAGTTCCAAACTGTTTAATTGTTGTGTAAAAATTCAGGGCAAAGATCTGTTATGTGCAATTTATAAGCCTTAATTCTGACTTGGTGAACATGTAGAGGGAAATAACATTTGAAGATGATAATCTTACTTTATTTGCTGTTTTTTGATCTCCAGTATTTTGTTTTCAGGAGGCGGGTCTGCTCCCAGAATTAAGTCGACGTGGCTGCAGCTTCAAACACAGTATCTGGTCATCCAACTGAAAGACAAGCTTATTTCTGGGCAGAGTTACCAGCTGCACACCAGGTTTGCTGGGGAGCTGGCTGATGACTTGGTGGGATTTTATAGAAGTGAATATGAAGAAGATGGAGTTAAAAGGTGAGTCTGTTGTGTTTTTCCCTCAGACGCTGTCAGTTTCCATCAGCTGATGTTTGTTCTTTTGCAGGATTATTGCCATCTCTCAGATGCATCCAACTCACTCCAGAAAGACGTTTCCATGTTTTGATGAACCAGCAATGAAAGCTGTTTTCCACTTAACCCTCATCCATCCTCCTGGGACCGTCGCTCTGTCCAATGGCATGGAAACAGGTAATAACACAGGGTCAGAAGTGGCCATCATTATCCTGATGATATTAAGAGATAACAATATCTTTAAGAAAATCAAACAATTTTGAGCAATATACAAGTCAAAAAGCGAGTATTTTACACATTTACTTTTTTTCCATCCTGTCTCGGATCTGAAAGTTTAATGATAAATCGGTTAAATTATAGAAAGTTGGGAATTATCTTCAATGAATTGCAAACATATGAGGCGTAACCACAAAACAGAACTGAAGGTTGCTTAAAATCGTAATTGATAGAGAAAATAATTAAATAAAAGCAGTATTTACTTGGGATTTCTTTTTTTTTTTGTGACACTGCCCCATTTCCCATATTCCATATGTGTCCTCTTTAGATGTTCTTCACACCACTTTTGATGGAGAAGCTGTGACACAGACAAGGTTTGAGGCTACAGAGAAAATGTCCACCTACCTGCTGGCCATTGTTGTCTCAAATTACACATATCTGAACACCACTCATGGAGACACCCTGGTGAGTGTCCAGCATTTGCTTCTAACTAATCTCACTTCTTGCACAGAAAAAAAGTATGTTTCCACCAGCAGACCCTCAAATTTACAGACATTCTCTGAATGCAACTAAATAATTAATCATCTACTTTTGTTCAAGTTTAAACCATCCCACCGTTTTCTGGGATATTGCTTATTGTTGCCAGATGTCACATGTTCCTTCTATCTTCAACACTTTTGGAAATTGATGCAGTCGGTAGACATAACTCTGCAACACTTTATGAGACAACATTTATTTTAAAATAGGATTTTGATATGTTGCACAAATCTAGGACACTGTAGGGAATACGGTTTGCTGTGACTTTAAACTAGGGCTGTCAACATTAATGCATTAACGCACGCAATTAATTGAAAAAATTAACTGGTTAATGTTTGTTAATGCTAATAAATTAGCAACCATCTTTCGCTTCGCGTCAGACAGTTCAGGCTTCCATGGCGTGTATTGATACCTGGAAATACACACTTCGTCTGGCATTATCTTGTTTATATATATGTATGTCATGGTCAGTTACAAAAGAAATAATTATTCAGTGAATCTTTAGTACTTTATCCCTGTTATTTTTTTGGTTTCAATCTCTTTTTCACAAAAAGTGGACTATTTTATATGTGGTGTGGCCTGTTGTCATGGAAACACAACACCTCGCTGAGCCGGCACCGACCTTAACTGCAGCGGCAAAGGAAAGCGATCTATGTGCTGATTGTCACGATAGGTTAAATTAACTGTGATTGATCTGATAATTTTTTGATCGATTGACAGCACTAGTTTTAACCCATAGCTTAAGGGTCATGTTCAAAGTCATTTTTTGGCTTTATGTTGAGGTTCGCATTTGGGCACGCAGACAGACCATTGAACAAGGACAGGGGGATTATGCTCTCAACCTCACGGGACCAATCCTGGATTTCCTCCAGTCTTACTACAACATCCCGTATCCTCTGAGCAAGTCAGGTGAGACAGTTTCATCAAGTTGTTGCAAGTCTCTGCTGTTTTCCATCAACCTCATTTCTTAACCCCCATTCTGATCATTTTTTGATCTACTTTCACTGCGTTAACAGTGGTCTCTTAATTATGATTACGCTATTTCGACCAAAAAATAAAAAAAATTCTGTGTCGTTTTCTAGGGCATAGCTTCTGCAGAGCGGCAGTAGTTTGTAGCAGTTACCCCTGATTCACCATGCTTAGAATAAAGAATACTCAGAAGTGCAGTTTTAATCTTTTTATACACAATTTTTATTGAAGTGGGTCTTTAAGATCAGTTTCAGAGAAAAAAAAGCATCCAGTCTGTTGAAAAAAATAAAAAGATCAAAAGTTGTTCATTTGAGAAAGCAGGTTGATTAAAAACAACAGGTCTATAACTTGAATACAAAGATTAAAATGAACCGAGGAAGAACAACAGCATGTGACATTTTCAACAGATTTTCTTTTCTCCAAACAGCACTGCTGAATCTCACCTAGATTTCACTCTTACTCACCCTGACTGCTTGTTAAATTGTTTGCTGCGATCTGTCGCTGCAGCATCCCAGTAGAAAAAATGTGCGTGAACATTTTCTATCTGTGGGCTCACCAAACAGTCTATGATCTTGAAATTTTGAGCAGGCCAACTGCGTTCCCCGAACAGGTTTGCCTATTTATTGTCTGTAAAAAAGCTTGTATCCACTCCAAAGGGCGGTTGTGGCAAAGGCATTCAGTGCTGAGATGAGTGCAGGCAGCTGTGATAGCTCAACAAGATCCACAGCTGCACAGATACCCATGAAAAGACAAATGTTAAAAAAGTAAACCAAACAAGCAAACCATAACAGTTATGTGGAGTTAAGCTTTACTAATATGTGCCGCTGTGCATCAAGAACAAGCATCTACACTGTGTTATGTGTCAGACTCTGTGCAGATAGAAAAATAAAATAATTGAAAAGTGCATTTTAACAAGTCAAGCGTCTGAAAGATGTTATAGTCTCATTTCATTGGTCTGTGAAAATAACAAGCAGTTTTAAACTTGCACTACCAGGAAGTTTCAGAAATGTTTTGGCGTTCTCAGTTTCTCTGTTAATGGATGCATTTCTGCAAAAATCTATTTTCGACTCTCATGCTTTCCTGCTCTGGACTCTGGTCCACAGACCAGATCGCTTTGCCAGACTTTTATTATGGCGCCATGGAGAACTGGGGTCTGGTGACATACAGAGAGACCAGGCTTCTTTACGATCCTGAGACCTCCTCCAACGGGAATAAAGAAACCACTGCCACCATCATTGCTCATGAACTGGCACATATGGTAAGCTGAAGACATTTCGCCTTTTTTGACCTCTTGGACAAAAAAACTTTTCTGCTTTGGATTCATGGTTGGTAATTGAGAGATAGCTTTCAATGCTCTACAACAAACTGACTGATGCTTGACACCACAGTGGTTTGGTAACCTGGTGACGCTGCAATGGTGGAACGAAGTCTGGCTTAATGAGGGTTTTGCTTCATATGTTTCCTACCTGGGAGCCGACCACGCCGAGCCCGACTGGAATGTGGTGAGGAGACAAGGAGAAGTTTGGCTGTCACTGCTGAGACTCGGTCCTGTTTTGACCATCATCTAACCGTATCCATGTCCATTTGTTTGCAGAAAGACTTGATTGTTCTGGACGATGTTCACAGAGTGTTTGCAGTGGATGCTTTGACTTCCTCTCATCCTCTGACTTCCAAAGAGGACAGCATTGTCCTGCCTGAACAGATCGTTGAGCAGTTTGACACCATTTCCTACAGCAAGGTATACAAAAAAAACCATGGATTCTTTCTTTTAGGGTTTTCCTTGCTCAGTTTGTCATAACTTTTTAATCTTCATTTTCTTCATGTTGGCCCTCCTCCAACATAAAAAATGCAACAAGAGCCTGTTAAAAAACATGTTAAAAAACACAATTTTCATTGGAGAATATTCAGAGTAGATTGATCCCTGCTGAGTGTTTTTGTGCTTTTTTTCTGCAGGGAGCTGCAGTGCTGAGGATGCTGTCAGACTTCCTGTCGGAGCCCGTCTTCAAAGAGGGCCTCAGTGTATGTTAGTTTATCAAAGTTTAAACGCTTTATTACACCACAGATAAATCTGGGACCGCTTCTATGAAAAAAGCTGATCCTCTTACTGCAGAAGTGCATTTTCATAAAATGAAACCATTCCTTCTCCACACAGGAGTTCAAATACTCATTTATTTCTATATATTTAGTCAAACTCCTTTATAAGAAACTGCATCTTTGCACAGTGACTACCTTTTGTTTTTGTACACTGATGTCGTCTGTATCCCTACCTCTGAGTCTTGAGCTGCTCTAATTTTGTCTCAATAAGTGATTCTGATTCTGATTTCTATCTGAGCATAGATATGTGGCCACAATTCGCCAAAAATTGCCGTTTTTTAAAGCACTACAACTTTTGGACACGTCAATTTATTTGACATTAACTGATTTTTACAGAAATATAAATGTAGTTGCTTCAAAATAAGTAGGAGGATTTAAAAAATGAAGAGTTAGTGTTGGGTTAATTTTTTACATGTTGTAAAATCCCATCAATGGAACGCATTTCCAAAAGTCACCTTTTTTCCTTAAACCTGCAGAGTTACCTCAGACAGTTTTCCTACAGCAACACCATCGGGAGCGACTTGTGGAAACATCTGCAGATGGTAAAATAAGATTTTTTTTAAAATTGAATTATTCTTTCATTGTTGGATTTATATTTACCAAATAACTGGTGTTTGCAGGCGGTGAGAGACAACATTTCCCTTCCCTGTCAAGTGGACTCGATCATGAACCGCTGGGTGCTCCAAATGGGTTTCCCTGTTGTTACCATAGATACAGCCACTGGAAAGATCTCCCAGAAGCACTTTCTGCTGGATCCAGAGAACAACGTCACAGTCACATCCCCCTACAAGTACAAACACATTTTATCCTCTTTTCATTGTAGTTTTTTATCAGTTTGCCAAGCACCTGACCCATGTCATCTTGTTCAGTTATGAGTGGATCGTTCCAATGCGCTGGATGAAGAATGGGGATGTGAGAAGAGATATCTGGTGGCTGATGGAGAGAGAAGGTGTTCAGATCCAGTTTACATCTAATTTACTGACTTACACATTTCCCCCAAAAAACAATGTTTTTAACAATACTTTCTCTGTTTTTTTGTGTTAGCTGTGAACTGGGACATGAGGAGCGGCTCTTCGTGGGTTTTGGTAAATATCAATGTAACGGGATATTATCGGGTTAACTATGACCTGGGAAACTGGGAGCGGCTGCTGGCTCAGCTCGTCTCAGACCACCAGGTAATGTACGGCCTTTTCTGAGTCCCATGAGACGCTTTCAGGCCATGCAGATGGAGTAGTGATGCTTTGTGTTTGGACTCAGGTCATTCCTGTGATCAACAGAGCACAGCTTGTGGACGATGCTTTCAACCTGGCCAGGTAGGCCTTTGCTGTTCCTCACTTTCTTGTCAGTGTCTGGGAGTGGCGGTAGTTTCTGGATTAAGTGGCCTGCCTCCATGTCAATTGGTCAGAGGTTCAATTCCTAGACTAGATGGTCATTGTTTCCTTTGATGGGATGAGACAAAAAACTTGTTTCTTTTTTCAGAAATTACAAAGACATTCAGCAGGTTTCTGTGGATTAAAAGCATCAGTTAAATGCTTTGTAATTTGTAATACTTTGATAGCTCCAACACAGGAATTAATGCTGCCTAAATGAAGAAAACAAATGCAAATTAAATGCAAATACTTTCATATGCAGAATACTACAGGGGGCCAATAGCAAAAGTTCAGCAAATACAAATTAGCTGACAGTTTTGGAGTCTTTTCCTCTGGTCACCATCTCCAGAGTACTGACTGCACTCAATCTCCCAGCAACCCCGTTAGACTGAAGCAACTTTTCTTGTCATAATTTGTGGTTGCTGATACAATTCAGTCATGATCAGGTCCACAGCATCAATAAGATTTCCATCTTTATCGTCAGATTGTCAGTTTTCTTGGCGGATTCTCTGCAGAGCTAAGCTGGTCTCTACCACCCTTGCGCTGAGGACCACCTCCTACCTGTCCCAGGACACCGAGTTCATGCCCTGGCAGTTTGCTCTGGACAATCTGCACTATTACAACCTCATGCTGGACCGCACTGAAGTCTACCAGCCCATGCAGGTGCAGTTTTTAGACAAAGACTGTGAAAGAGAAGCTTGGTTTGTAATGAATGACTAAAAAGATAACTAGGTTCCTTACTTTCTTACTCAGGAATACACCAAGAATCAGGTGACGCCCCTCTTTCTGCACTACAAAAACATGACCTTAAACTGGACCCGTGTTCCAGAGAAGCACACGGATCAGTGAGTTCAGAGCAAACACACAACACTAAAAACACATGAAAGCATGACTGAAAAAAACTGCAAGTCCAAGAGGACTCTGTTGGACAAAAGCATTTGAAAGCCAAACATCTGAAAAGGTGACTTCTTTACCTGCAAGGTGAAGCTAGCATTCATCTCTGACACAAATTTAAACAAAAACTCTTCAATTTTAGAGCAGATCTCTGACAGCTTAAAGATGGACTTAAAAACTGACCATCAATGTTCATTCAGGTCAATTATCAAACCTCACCATCGTGATTAGTGTTGCCTTGGACTAAGCTAAACATCACCGTCTCCTTGTTAGCTGCAGATTGATTCTTGAAATAGTTTTCACAACCCTCTTCAGGTCATGACTCAGTACTACTGCTGTTCTCCTCTACATCAGAATGGTGGTTAATGTTTGACTTTTCTGGATTCAGATCTTTTCCTTTCAGATCATTTCTTACTTCATTTTTGTTTTGAGGTTTTATATCATTTTCGCTGTTTTTGATGTTGCTGTCACACCTGAAAGCATGTTGCATCTCAGTCGGCTACTACAGCTCATTAAGGTCCAAAAGGTCTCGTTAATTTGATTTCATTTGATGTTTATAACAAAAAAAAAAACTTAAAGCCAAATAATTAGCTTTTATTGTTGGTATTATTGACTCAACTTTAAAAAGCTTTTTTATTTTTGAAAAACTTTTTTTTTTTTAATCCCAAAAGGCTGACTCCATGCTTACTGTCATGGTTAATATTTATTAACGTTGTTAAGCTGAGTTGTTCATGTTGGAGAAATATTCATGCAAACATGTTCAGTAACAAAATTAATGCTGGAAAGGATGTGTTCTCTTCTGATGCTGCACGCTGCAGCTCTGCTGCTCAGTCAGGTTTATTGTAAAAGATGCGTCTCCCCCTGCAGGTATAACCAGGTCAATGCAGTCCAAACAGCCTGTGAAACCGGACTCACAGAGTGCCAAGATCTGAGCAGAATGTGGTTCAAACAGTGGATGGACAGTCCCCAGCACAATCCGTGGGTCTGCTCACTGGATCTCTGACCATGAGTCTAAACGTCATTGGATTTGTTCGGGGGATTATATCACCTTCACCCACAGTGGAGCCAGAGCCAGTTTTAATCACTGAGTTTGGGTGTTTTTTTCTCCTCAGCATCCATCCAAACCTGCGCTCGGCCGTGTACTGCAGCGCCATGGCTGCCGGTGGCGAGAGGGAGTGGCAATTTGCATGGTCGCAGTTTAAGGGGGCATCTGTGGCCAGTGAGGCCAGTAAGCTCATGTCAGCCCTGGCCTGTACTAACAACATCGAACTACTGAACATGTGAGTGTCATCTCCACCTTCACTATCAAACATCACCTCCTCTGACTGTAAAGTTTTTTCAGCAAACTGGTCTCATTCAAATCTTGAGATTCTTGTAAACACCAATGCAACCAACTTAACCAAAGAGGAAAAAAAGTTTTTTTCTGCATTAAAAAATGTATCCAGTTTTTCACATCAGTGTCCAAAGGCAAATATGGGATTTTCCTTCCTTTTCCATTTTTCCTGCATTTCTTTGTCAGACTTCCATTATCCACCAAAAAGTGAATTTTATTGTAGTTCCATTGTTGTTTTAATTTTTTATGGCACTAGATTTATCTGCTTTGAGTTCCTCCTAAAAACATCTGAAAAGTTGTGGATTTTCAGTGATAGTTTAATTAATCGGAATTCTCTTCATCTGATAAATAACAGGCTCCTATTGAAAGATGATGATTTTACTAAAACAACATCCAGCTGTAACTGTCATCTTTTGCATCTCCTTCCTCAGGTATCTGTCGTACACCTTAGATCCAGCCATGATCCGCAAGCAGGACGTCACTGCTGTCATCACATCCGTTGCCAGCAACAGAGTGGGTCAGACTCTGGCGTGGGACTTTGTGCGCGATCACTGGGACTACATGTTCACGCAGTGAGCTCATGCTTCAACTGTCATCTGTCAATCAAAGAATCATCCACACATGTGCTTGCAATGTAAAATAAAGATGAGTGTTTACACATTGACAATCAATAAAATGAGGCTTCAGAAAGTTTCTTTTCATGAATCAGCTTCAATCTGGAAGATTTTAGCTTGGAGTAATCACAATTTGAGCAATTAGAAATGTAGGGAAACTGCAGAGTGTCTCATCATATATATGCTCCTTGTTGCAGATATGGGGTGGGCTCCTTCTCTTTTGCATCCATAATTTCAGGTGTCACTGCAAGGTTCTCCACCCCTGCTGAGCTTCAGCAGGTATGCACTTGTTCTGAGGTCAAAGATAACACACCGTTCCTGCTCAGCACTCTGAAATGCTGTCCCTCTTCTGCAGCTCGAGGACTTTGTGGCGGAACATGAAGCTGCAGGGTTTGGCTCTGCATCTCTGGCTGTGGATCAGGCCCTGGAGAAGACGAAGGCAAACATCAAGTGGGTGCAGCAGAACAAACAGGAGATCCTGGATTGGTTTAACAGCCAGATTGGACATCAGAAGAACTAAAGCAAGGAGGATGCTGGGAGTTGGTGTGAGCAATGTCTGCATAAGGAGATGTGACTTCAGAAATCAAAGAGTGACTCATTATGCCTTCACGATTGGACAAAGAATGATTAAAACAGATAAGTCTTCCATTTTTAAATGAGAATTCACTTTGAACAAACACTGTAAGCGAAGAACTCTTTATGGAGAAGCAGTTCTGTGGAAACCTGCGGGTGGCGCTGTGACATCACCGATGAGGATCTTGTCTGAACAGAGCAATCCCACCAAACTTCAGTTCTTAAAAGAGAAAAACGTCTAGACTTTAAAAGAATTAAGGATAAAAGAGATAATATTGAAATTATTAAGTCTATTTTTCAATGTAAAACTAAACTGACTGACAGAGAACTCAAGTATGAAGTAATTTAATACCAAAGATGTGAGGATTCTGTGGTTTAGTTTGTTTTTTTTATTGTTTTTGGTCATGTTCTGAGTGTCAGTCTCACCAGTTCCTGGTTCATCATGATCCACACCTGTCTTCATTTAGTTAATCCCCCTCAGTCTATATAAGTGTCTGGTTTTCAGAGAATCTGTTCTTCCTTGTCACCAGTTTTGTTCCTCCCATGGTTTTTGGCATGTTCTGGTCACCGATCCCCTGCATTTTGAGCCCACCACCACCAGTCCTTGACAAACGGAAAACACAGAAGTCTCCCTGGGAGATGAACTGCCATCCTTCTTAGGGATGTTCTGCCATCGAAAATGCGACTGCTCTTTCAAATTCATTGTAAATGGAGTGGGTTAGCTTAGTGTGAGTCTGAGGTCACAATGTCTCCACGACTCTGATGTTAAAGCTGCTATTAGATAAGTGGATGGATACAGTAAAGGTTAACTAGTTTTGTTAAAATATCAAATCAAGATGAAAGTTTTTATTTTTAAAGTAAAAGTCATATTTTAAGATTCTGAACTTATGGCAGAGATGTGCATTAAGCTTAATGGAATGTTCTAAGGTCAAATTTGGAATTGATTTAGAAGAAACCAAAGATTTGAATGTTTGTGAAGGCTCCAAATGTTTTGAACAATCACTTGAAAATGATTGGGACTTGGGAGTCATCCTCCTGGACAAAACAGAGATCGCCAGACGGAACTAGAGAGAACCACAGCGCCGCTGCCTCCTTGTTTTATTGAAAAAAAAAACACACACTTCAGACTTACATGTCGTTACACGTTATGTTAAGAACACAAACAGACATGCAGCCATTTACACAAGCAGACCAAACCACAACAGAGCTGCACATGAAAGGACAGATAAATGTGTGGAAGGGATTCAATCAGGCAGAAATAACTGCAGTGAGGTCACGACCTCGAGGAAGAGGATGAAGATGCAGCCTGAACACTTCTAGTTTTACAGAAAGCAGGAACCTGTCATAGTGCAGCTTTGTTTTAGATATTACTTTCTTCATCAGCCATTCAGATTATTTTTTTAATGAATTTGTCATATCTTCTGCTAGTATTGATTTATTGCTAATGTTCTCTGCTTCTGCACGTAAGGATCAATCAACCTTTAATGTGCAGAAGTTGGTAAAAAATAAATTGGACTCTTTCTAGCAAATTCTGCCAAATTTCCCTTCATCGTTTGGTGCTACAATCACTTATAAATCATGGTTTCGGGATCAGAGTAAAATAAAGAGGAAACACAAGCAGGAATTTTAAAAAAATCAACATGACCAGGAGGTCTGATCTGAGAACTCAGGCCAGACGGAACAATCGCACTCACATGTATATATCTTTTTGTTTGGAGCACCAGTGAGCTCCAGTACATAGAGGTGAAGGTTGTCATGCAGGACACACGGCACAAGACACAAACTGTCGGACGTTAGTAAACAGATAAGCCGCTGATACGGTCACAGCAGCGCATCGCGAGATAAATCGATACCTGATGAGATGAAGTGCTAAAGACCGAGTGTGTGAAGATGCAAGACTATGTCTACAGAGCCAGTCTCAGGAAAAATCCTTCATCAGGAACCTGCATGACATCTCAGAAGTTTCAGCACGAGCGATTACGAAGAAGGCGTCTAAACAGAGAGCTTACGCCGACACACAAAGTCTGACAGCAGCAGCTGCAATAAGATGGCAGAGGCAGAACTCAAAGTTTACCTGCCTGCCCCTTTTTAAGAGTTAATCAATCTTTGAAAAACTAGATAAACCCAAAAACATCCAGAAATTATTTACACACATGACAGAAACAAATGTAAAGAACCTCCAGCCTTAAATATATCTGCCTTTTCCTCAACGCGGAATTAAGTCAAGTGCCACATTAACATGAGTGCTTTAAAGAAAACACAGAAATATCCCTTCTTTCTCTCCCCTAAAGAACAGAAGGACCTTTTTAAAATTGAACCAGCCCCAACCACAGCTGATCACCAGAATCTTCAGAAACTCAGAAAAAGTTCTCTCCAACTTTCTGTGCTGTGATTTCCATACAACTTAATAGATTTCTGTGCAGAAACTGAAATTTTGCAGCTTTTTTCTTCACGTCAGCCCCAGGACATGTTAAGCTAAAACTTTCACTTTCACAGCATTTTCTGGGTCCATTTCATAAATGCACAAATGTTCAATGATAACAATCCAACCAAAAGGTGCTCCCTTGTTTCCAGCTTTTAAACTAGAGAACTCAGTTGTGTACCGGTATGCTCCTTCACTGAAACATGTTTGATTATTTTACATCCAAAACTAAAATTTCTGTTTGTTTTTTTGTTTTTTTAAATAAATGTTAGTGTCACTTGCTGCTTCCACAGAGCTCACTGATGCAGGTCTTTTATGATTAAAGGAAGTCAACTGAAATGTGAGAACTGGCATCAGTGGGTTAGTACAGCTTCAACCCAAACGGTTGTTGGATGAGACAGCTGGAAGGTGATGGTTCTTCATCATGCAAGGAGCGGCAGCGATCGTGTTATTGCAAACCTTAGAGTACCATCAATCTATCATCGTCCTCACTGGGTGGTCAGCGCCGTGTCTCAATGGCTTTTTGAAAATGATCACAGTTGAGCTGAAATATGCCCCACCCCCCTGGTAGATCTTTTACAAATGAAGGTTCACATGAAGAAACTAGAGCTTGGCATTTGGCATGAACAGCTGACTTGTTTCCAGGAGGAAGTCAAACAGCTTCCAACAGAAAGCTGAAATGTTCAGATCCTCCCGCCTCCACCTCTGGACCTCCAGTCCTCAGTGGAGGACTTTCTGCCGCGTGTCGGGGAGTCTGAGAGCTACCAGACCGCCGCACACCAACGCTGAGAAGGATAGCAGGATGGGGATGGCTTTGGTGATCCCCACAAAGCTGGCAAAGATGGAGCTGCCGAGGACGGCGGCCAGCTTGCAGAGAGCGTTCAACAATCCAAATGCTGTGGCCCTAAGATGCAAAAGGGAAGTCAGAACCGTTCTATTGTTCTTAATCAAAACAGATCTCTTTATCATGACATAAGCGACAGAAAAAAGAATTTGTAAAACAAAATCAGAGACAACCATCAGTCATGGTAAGTGTCTCGTGGTTGTGGAGGAATTTTGTTTCAGCTCACAGAGGTTCTGCTCACTCCTCTAAAGGTTTCTCAGTCAGGATGAGGTCAGGACTTTGGGTGCATCACTGAAGCATCTCTGTAGTAAATCTGTGAGCATCTGCTGATGTTCTTGCGCTACTGTTCCATTGACGACACATTTGAGCAGTTTAGCTTTTGCAGTCACTCAGATGGACTTAGACAAGAATACTCTGATTAAAGTCAGTGTTAAGTAAATTACTTTTAAAGAGTAAGTTCTTCCCAAACATTTGGCCCCATCCTTATAAAGACACTGTTCTAAAGATGACTTCAGATGCAGTTTGTGAACTTTGTTTAAACGAGTTCTTTACTAGTCACGGTGCTGATGGACTTTAACACTTAACATGCTGACTCAGAGCTGTACAGTCTGACAAAAGGCTCTTGAGTTTTCTGCAGTTCTGATATTGGGCTGAACTTCTTGAAATGAAGGCTTTAGTGTTCCAAACACTATCTTCACCCCAGTTAAAGACCAATTCCATTGAAAATTGTGTTTTTTGTGTTCTTAACGTGTTCTTGTACTTTATCATCAAGATGGAGGACATAGATAAAGAAAATTAAGATCAAAATTGTGTTTCTGGCTATTTCTTTCTTCAAATTGAGGTGAACCAGGAAGAGACAAAAATATACTGTTTGGAAAAGCTTGTAGTTGTTACATACAAACTACAATCTGCAGGCCACAAGTTTCCTGACTCGCTCCATTCCGATGGAACCAAAGGCAGACAAATAGATCAGTGTACATCTTTGTTGTCCTCGTCTGAGCGGACATCTGGCTCAAAACTGTACAGCTGGATAGCTTTGATACTACTCGCCGCTTTTGTAACGCTGCTAATGTTAGTTTTGGGGTGTGAAGGGTGATGGCTGCAGAAACTACTTCCTGGAAAACAATACAGGTTTTCTTTTTTTTTCATTTTGGCTAAAAATAGCCTCACCACTGGGAATGCTTTTTCAATAGATCAAAAGATGACTGGAGTGGACTTTTACATGAAGCTTTGGTGCTAACGTCCTTGAAAGCTTCTTGGTTGGAATCCTGGCATTCGTGCATACTTAGGAGCCAAGTCAAGAATGGCATTGACAGTTTTCCAGATTCTTCTCCTACTTTTACTAGATCAAAAATAAATGAACACAGTATTTGTGTGCATTCTTGGCTCTGTTTCTGGGATTATTATCCAGAAACCAAGAAAAAACTTCAGTGCAACTCAGGTGAGTCCACTACCTTTTTGATGCGGGGTAAAGCTCCACAGTCACCACCTGAATGCCGTTCCACGCTGCCGCACTGACGCCACAGAACAGACACTGCAGAACAATGATGGCTGCTTGGCTGAAGCTCAAAAACAGCAAAAAGGAACAACCTGCAGAAATGAGCATGGATCCACCTGAGGAGGCCAGAGATCAGCTGTGAGAAACCTGAGTGGATAACACTTAAGCATCATGTGACACAAACATCCCAGAATTACCTATGATCTTCACCCTGCCGACCTTCTCAACAAAGAGTGCAGAGATGATGTTGCCTGGCAACACTGCCAGACTGCCCAAAAAGCTGACCAGGTAAATGAGAACGTCGTTCTCCCTCATGGTGTCCAGGTGGCAGCCATGTTTGTTGTGCTCAAAGGTGGTGTTCTCCATCCTACAGTCAATGAACTTCTCCTCCCATAGATCTGCACAGAGCAGAATGACAATCAGAGGGATGTCTGGGTTCCCCAGGGCCCCGTGATGAGCCCCCTTGATTCTGAGTACAGTAACCTGGGGTCAAAGGTCATGGAAACAAATTATAATGTTCTCTTTCTAGAACATCTGGGAAACTCTGTCCACTTGACTTATGATTCACAAACTCCCAGCTTCTGTTTCCTAAGCTACACTTGAGTCATGTTCTTGCTTTTTCAATTTAACATTTCAGTCTTAAGTAGTTAGATACTATGAGTCTATTCAGATTAGATTAAACTGAGTTTAATAAGGTGGGAGGATAGGTCGGTAGGTCAGTAGGTAGGTTGGTAAGTAAGCAGGAAGGAAGGCATAAGGGTAGTAGGGTAGGTGGGTTGGTGGGTGGGTACTGTGGGCAGATTGGTCAGTCGGTCGGTATGTAGCTTGGTCGGTTGATTGGTAGGCAGGCCGGTCGGTAGGTACATAAGTAGGTTGATAGTTAGGTTGGTCAGTCCGGTAGTCTGGTAGGTAGGTACCTTATTTTTCATTGTCACTGGTACAACACAATTTTAAAAGGGCTCTTTGGTCAATGCATTTTTCATTTGATAAAACAATCATTTATTTTGATAAAATTTCTGACTAAGAAATAAAAAAAATTGTGTATCATTTAGTCAATTGGTGAAACCCCATAAAAGTGGGGCTTCATCTATAAGATTTCTATCTATATTTTCAGAAAAGAATTGAAGTTAAATTTCTTCAGCCACAATAACATGTGGTCCCTGAGTAAAAAGGCATTTGTGAATGCTTGTGTTGTACATGACGGTCATTGTGTACCTATGTGGAGTTTGGAGATATCAGATCACTGAATAGGAAAATGTTCTGGACTTTTTGCTCTTCGTCTGAAGCAGTCATGGCTGCCGTTTGTTCATCCTGTCTGTCTAAACCTTCACAGCAGTCCAGGGATTTGGGGGATGGAGAAGGAGCTTTACTGACAGACAGAGTAAAGGCAGAGCAGGTGGAGCTTCTCCCACTCACTGCTCCACCTGAACCCACCTGTGTTGTAGAAGACGGTGGAGCGGATGGTGCAGTTCTCAAACACTGTGTCTGTGGACCTGATGTCTTCAAAGCGACAGTCCTCAAAGAGAGAGTCCTCAAACTTCACTGACTTCATCTCTATACTGATGAACCTATGAGGATGGGATGGACACACAGACCAAACAGACAGACAGACGGCCTTTCTCATTGAAGAACTCTGACTTGTGCTTTTGGAACCAAGGATGCTCGGACCTTTGCAGCCCACTTTCAGCTGGCCGTGATGTGGAATAAACACTCAGGGGCTTTCATGAATCTATCAGAATAACTCAGATCTTTGGGAGGAACAGCTGCAGAGTCTAGATGAGGAACTAGAATCTAAAACCGACTGATCGCCTGCTCTTCTGGAAGTCTGATCAGAAGAATATGACTCTGTAAAGTTCGTTTATAATTCGGCAAACAAAGAGGAAGAATCTAGTAAACAAAATATTTTAAGGAGGAGAAAAAATCTATTCTAAGACGCGTGTCATTTTTTTTACAGTGAAATGTATATATGTTTTACTAATGAGAGGCGATTCCTGAAAACGACCTAAAATCTGGTTTAAGGACGCCTTAAACAATCCCTGTCTGTTGTGCCTCAGCTTTGCCTCTAAAGCCCTCTCCTCTGAGAAGTCAGTCAGTGACTGACAGTGGATTGAGACTCCTCATCAATCTCTTCATCCCAAACGTGCAGATTCGGAAGATGTGATGAAAATCTGCATCAAATAATTCTGCTGTAAAGGGCCTATATCATGAAAAATCAACTTTTTTGAGCTTTTAAGTGCATGATACAGTTCATTCCTCACTATAAAGAACCCAAACGCAGTATTTTGATCCATTCAGGCATTTTTGAGTAACCGTCCATAAACCACCGCTCTTAGCCGCAGCGCCTCCCATATCCACGAAAACAAGTGGGTTCTCACCGTGTGACATAGACCAGTGGGAACACCCCCTTACCAGGAAGAGTCTGCGCTGCAAGCCCCGCCCCCAGGCTCACACAAACAAACACCCACTCTCCCCCCCCCGGGACTAGCAAGTGATCAGCAAAACGACTCATAGAAGAAGATCTGCAGAGAAAATAACGGCTAGCTAGCTTTTTTCTGCAATGCAATACAATGTGCCAAAGGTAATATATGATCATATTCATGGATATTTACTATAAAGGCTTAAGAAAAACATGGTATAGGCCCTTTAAAATCTGACAAATTCATGATTAGCATCACCTCAAGAGCACAGAGTTCAGAGGAGCCGGCAAGTTGAGAAAGGCCTCCAGAAATTCTGGATTCACTTCTTCTGCATCAGAATGAACAGAATGGGCAGTGTTAGAAATCCAACATGTGCTGTGAGTGGCGTGTTGGGCTGAGAATGGTGGAGCGCTCCTCTTTATGTAAATTAACCTGCTTTAGTGAGAGTTGGAGCTCATTCTGTCTGTTTCATTCTGCAAAATGCAAAGAAGGTCAGTAATATACAGCAGTGAGATGTACTGTATATCTGCACTGAAAACAGGAGATACACTCCACTTAATGACTGAACTTTTGGACCATTTAAATTAAACTGGAGGGCAAAGCCCCCCTTTCAGTGGATATATGACAAAGCAACACATTTAAATCACAGCTGCCTCAATGCAATGTAATAAAGATGCACAATATTGGATTTGTGTTGACCAAATACAACCACCAACAACTATTTGATATTTTAGCCTTAAGCCTTAGTAATGACTGTCCTTATGGTGGATACAAGCTGTCTCTGTACAAGAAATGGGCAAACCTGTCCGGAGCACACAGGTGACTCGCACGAAATATCAAGATTGTATGTCCCTCATTGAGTGAGGCCGTACAGCAAAATTGTTGATGCATATTTTTTCCTACTGACATGCTGCTAGTGACAGGTCATAGCGAACACTGGGACAACGTGTAAGGGCAAAGTAAGGTTGGTGAGACGCAGGCGTGCGCAAGGATCCCATAAGTGCTGTGAGTGTGATCAGTGCACACTCATTTCTTGCAGCCCGACTGTTGGAAATGAGGAGATTAGACAGTTTGTGTGGGTCCTACAGGTAGTATCACCTGCACACCCCGTGCGGCGTGCGGCATTCACTCATGGTCAGTAAGGTGTCAGTATGCATACCTTACCAACTACAAGTCTGTTGACATTATGGCAGCCTCACTTGAACGTCATAGCTGCATCTGGCATTAGCTTTAGAGATAGTTTTTTTCTTGACTCCACATGCACGACATGCGGTAAGAGTCTCATGGTATGTAAAAATCTTCATGACATCTTTTAAGGTGGCCATATGAGCTTTAAGGGACACATCTGCGCTCCCATTAATGCTATGAACACACTGTGAATGTGAAACACGTTCAAGAACGTGAAACGGGCATTCTTGAATGCGCTTTTAGCATACGATGTTCACACTGGAATGGTGCACATCTCGTAAATCTTGCTCCAGACTTTTTCTTTCACAGCTCTTTTCCAATATGTGAAAGACTTGGTGTCACATAATTCTGGCCAGGCACAGACCACAATCATTGATTTTTCCTCAATGACCAGTTTTCAAACAGTTGGCACTTTGAAAACGTTGCTACCTATGGGTCACTACCAAGTCAGTCCCTGATTGGCCGCATGTTTTGTACGTAGAGCCCAAAAGCAGACCTAAAAACCTGGGTAGTGTTGGGTATACAAGGACTTATACAAGCGTTTATGTTGACTTTTTTTGGAAGTGGTTGCTTGAACGTGCATTTCCAAACCCCTCTCTGTGACCCCAAAAATCTTGTATCAACCCCCCAGTGAGGAGCATGAGACCAAGGCTTTAGCCTTTTAGGAATTATTCACCTAGTTGTTTCCTGTCCCAGTAATAAACATTTCGTAACATTTAACGTATGTTTACACAGCTATTATGTTGAAGCTTGTTGCTTTCATTGACACAATGCTGACCGAGTTATCAGCCCATTATTGTGCATCCATAGTTTTTACCTAATCTATTGAGACCAATAAACATTTATGTGCAAACATTTCTGAACTTGGCTGCAGCAAATCAAAAAATATAACAAGATGAAAGCTATATAACTGCTTATCAGGCAGGGGAAATGTTACCCAAAGTTCACTGCTGTTCTCAGGGAAAGCTTTACCCTAAAGAAAGTGTGTCATCCTGAACAAAAACCTGATGAATCTCAGCTGTGATACACGTCGTTGTCGTATTCTGACATACTTGTCTCGGATGTATTCCCCTTCAATGTGGATCTGGTTCTCCAGAGAGAAGTTGAAATGGAAGTTCTCCACTCGTTCTCTGTGGAATGTCTGGACAGACAGGAAATATTAAGAATGTTTGCAGTTAAATTAGGTTTTCTCTGATAGACTGCTGAAACACTTAGATCAAGGTGTCCAACTCCAGGCTCCAGGCAGTAAACTCTTTGGTTTACTTCTGAATCATTGTTCTCTGAACACATGAGACCAAACTGGAGATATTTGACCTGAAACTAAGTTGGGTTGAAACTAAAACACCTCATATTTGTTGTATGCAGTGTTGGGGATCAATATTGTAATAAAATGAATTTACTCATTACCCATTTAAAAAGTAATCTATTACTCGTTACTTTACTTTTTTTAACACTCATAAAAATTCTCAAGGGAAAAACAACAAAAACAAGATAATCTTGTCTTCAATAAGACTTCCCTGATTAAATAAAGGTAAATAATAAAATATGAATAAAAAATAAAATAAACATTTTAAAATATATATGTTTTAAGCGAAAAACGTATCCACGGTATGAACATGGTTCAGGATATAACATGGCTTCATCTGAATTCAGACAACAGTGTGAAAAATGACACAAAAATAAGTTACTGTTACAACATATGTGGTCTATACCACTGCTCAAAGTCAGATGTGGAAAAATACTGTGACGTCTATATTCATGTCTACCAAATCTGAAACTAAGCCAGCATTTTGAAACACTGATGTCTTCTGCTGCGAGCCTACCGAACTATGCCTTTTGTACTATGACTTTGTTAGGACTGACCAACACTTCAACCTGGTCCACTCAACCGTGAAGTAACTTTATGGTTGAACTTTGCTTCAGGGTTAGAAAAGGTTCCGAGTTAGTTCATGGGCACCGCACACAATAACAGGAATGTGTGAGTCTCCTCACCTTTACTTTGGCCTCATATTCCTCATACTGCAGGTGTTTGATCATGTCAGGGAACCATACAGACAGACCGTAATAACTGTGGGAGACAAATGTCTCTATTAATGTGCTGATTAGGCGTTTAAAAAAACAACAAATTTAATAAAAAGTGAGACCAATAACAGCAAATTAAAAGATAATAAAGAGATGCACAGAAGATGACCAAAATACAAAGATTTGGAAACGGAGTTTAAACTAATACTTCTCTTGACAATCATGAAATAAGTTTATAGGGTTAAACAATTATATCTGTGTTAGATTGTCTTGCCTGAATCCTGAACTGACCTGAAAGCAATGCAGAACCAGATGACAGCCATGAAGAGTGTAGCCAACCTCAGCTCTGCAGACAACAGAGACGCCATGTTTCTCAGCACCTGCAAAAACACAGACACGATCAGACCCAGTTTAAACCGGTCCAAGGCTGATCTAATCTGAATCTCTCAGGCTGATCCGGTTTGCTGTTCCAGTTCAGGTCTCTGCCTACCAGTTTGCAAAGGGTAAGTGAGCGCACAGCCCACCGCTGTACGGGAGTCCCTGTGGCGCTCTGGATTTCAATGAACTCGTCCTCTGCCGTCTTTGGAGCTTTGATGTGAGTCACCTGAGAAAAAGCAGAAGAAGACGGGTGAAGAATTTCTGCTCAGAACTTTTAAAATGCTGGAGTTTTGAGCAGAACTTTTGACAGAAAATCCTAGTATGCAATGAAAAATATTTACATTTCATTATTTCAAATTGACTAAAATATTGAGTTATGTATTAACTGATCAGATCAGTGATCTGTCTTAGTAAAATGTCAGGGTTTTTTTTCATTAAGAAACATGCTATTTCTTTAACCAACTGGAATTGGGACTCCCATAAAGAAGGAGGTACAGAGTCAGTAGAAACTCGTCTCCTCTTTCAGATCGTTCGTCAGGCGTAAAGTGGGTCAGCACAATCACATGCAGCAAAGCAAACTAATTCAAGATGCTTCTTACGAGGAGCTGTTACTATAAATACGTGATGCTAGATGCAACAAACGTTAAACTACAATCTGCAAGGCCAGAATGTGCCTCTGAAACCACACATAGCTGAAGATAAACTGCAGATGAAAAATGATCACACGTCTGCAGCTTCAACTGATTGATGGAGACCAACAAGCTTCTGTCAGTCAATCTGTCATTGCAGCAGCATCTCATCTTGGAGATGAGGAGGCTTAAGGGTCACGGTGTGATGGAGGACTAACCCTCCAACGCTAATAGCTCTAAATGTGTGGAGTAGCGCTCATTATCAGGCTGTTGTGGTGACCTTCATGGTTTTAAAGGTGTTGGAACTCTAATGAAGATCTTTGGTTTTGCAATGGCTTTGTTCTGCTCCTCACCTGCTAACACTCACTAATAAATCAGCTTCATTGTAGCGTCATGTGCACCTTCACTTACAGAGATGGAAGAAAGAATTTGTCAGTCATCAGTTCTACAATTGTCCCATTAAAACGATGAAAAAGCTCTGTCATGTTTATTATAGATAAACTTTATGCGTCAGTCACAACTACCCTTAACAGGAGGACACGGACTGTCTGCGGGAAAAAACCAGGCAAACCTGTAAGGGGCACACAGGGGGCCCGTATAAAATTTTAGGACTGCAGATCACTGCACTGGCGAGTCCGTAGAAATATACACATTTATCACTTTTTTCAGCCCCCACCAAATCCTGCGTACTGAACAAGGGACCCGTTAGTGCAGTTCAAGTGATAAACGCTCCTTGTGTGCTCTTTGCCCCCTTCCGTTCTTGCAGCCTGACTGTTAGAAATGACAAAATTCACACTCCATTGGTAACATGCTGTTCAAGCGCCACCTCCAATGAAGTCTCAGTAAATGCAAGTTTCTGGCTTCCGTGTTCAAAACTCACGCGTAGCAAAGCAAAAGAATTTACGTCTGTTTTTGGACTCTACCTACAAAACGTGGCTGTTGAGCGTGCTTTGGTAGTGACGTCTGGATGGCATCCCTTCAAATTTACAGAAGTGCCAACCGTCAGAAAAACGATCTCAGAGGAGAAAAAAAATATTTCATTTCCAACCCTGTAGAGAGATTCATCAGTGAAATGGATAAGCACATTTTCTTTTTGTCGTAGGAATGCACTGCTTTTTGCCGTTCAGTTGTTTTCTTAAGTTGTATAACCCTCACCTCTGTCCTTGAACATTTGCTGTATGTTTACTGGAAGTAATTTGTTTCTGGTTTTAAACATAATGAGTGCTGTTTTAAGTTTCCCTAGTTCCCATCATTTCATCAATAAACGCTTTTTGTGTCCCATAGTCCACACCATGAACTATTCGAATAACTTTTTTTTTTGTAAAATGTACAAAGACTGTAAATTTGTTTTATGAGTTTTTCCCCAAATTTCTAGACTGTTCTGTAAATATGTTAGTGTTATCGATGACTATATCAGCAGACATGCTTTGGGATTGAGTGTATGGCGTGTTTTTCTCAACACTGCTAAGCCTTTAGCGAGTTTTGCTCTGACTTGCTTTATTTGTGGCTTCCAGCTTATTTGTGATCCATATTTACTCCAAGAACCTCCATTTCAGTGACTCTTTCCACCACATGATTATCTATAGCGACTTTTACTTCTAAATCTGCAGGAATATGGCAGTTTTCAAAAATCATGTATTTTGCAAACATTGAGTGAGTTTATTTATGTCGAACCATTGTTTTAGTCTCCCTAACTCTTACTGATTCTAAAACTTGCCTGAGATTCTCCCTGTGCATACTATACTTGTGTCATCAGTATATAATATGTATTTAGGTGTATTTGACATGAGGTGTATATCATTTAGATATAGGATAAACAGTTCTGGACCCAATATTGACCCTTGTGGTACTCCGCAGCTTAAATTTAGCTGGGATGATTTACAATGACCCAGTTGTACAAACTGCTGCCTGTTTTTAATGTAACTGTTAAACCAGTTTAATACCAGTCCTCTTATTCCCCATCTTTCCATTTTATTTGCTAAGATGTTGTGGTCAATAGTGTCGAAAGCCTTTTTCGGATCGATGAACACTCCTACTGTGAACTCCTTATTATCTATTCCATTTATAATTTCTTCAGTTCATTGGATAATTGCCGTGCATGTTGATCTATTTTTCTGAAACCATGTTGATCATCAGACAGTTTGTTTCTCAACAAGTTTCCAGACCCTGTGAGGAATAATTTTTCATGTATTTTAAAGATCAAGTTCTTCGTGATCTTCGTCGTCTCTGTCCTTGGCACAAATACTTGTCATGGTCATCGTCACTCACAGTGAAGACCTTCTCTGGCTGACCCTTGGCTCTCCAGTTGGTGTCATGGATGCGCTTCAGGATCATCCACGCCTCATCATGTTTGGCATTCTGTTCCACAAATGCACACAAAGACACGCAATTATGCACACAACAAAACACGCAATTATGCACACAACAAAACACACAAGTGACAAGTTCTGTCCAGTGAGAGGAACTTCCAGAACCAAATTCTGGACCATTGATTATAAAAACAACACAGCAGTTGTTTGCTTTGCTGCCCTGTTTTTTGCAACTCTGAACACACTGCTTTAGCTACATTTTAGGAGTAATCAGATTACTCTGATTACTCAGATTACCTCCACAGAGGTAGGGCAGACGACCTCTTATTGGAAGGTTGCAGGTGTGTCTCTGGTGGTTTTTTATTGCTGCCAGTTTTTGGCAGCGGAGCCGCCATCGGTGTGTGAATGAGCACAATACAAGCATTCGCCTTTTACCTCCAGCAGGAAGCGAGGACTTTCAGGCATGAAAAGGAGTCCGATCAGAGAGGCAACAGCAGGAAGAACTGCGACGAGGACGAAGACCCTCCAGCTGTGGAACTGAAACTCTGTGCCCATGCTGAAGCCCCAACCTGCAAAAACACAGAAACATCATCTCTGGTGTTCATGCAAAAACACATAAAAACTCCGTAGATCATATCCTCAACATGCATCATTGTAGGTATGGGAGGAAAATCACAGACAGACAGACATCGTAAACCTACTCAACCAACAACAGCATCATCCCACTGATTAAAGGCAGCTTCAGACAGAAGACCACTGGGTCTAATCTGGAAAACTTTGGTGCTGTTGGCTCAGAAACTGCAGCAAAAGATGTGATGAGGGTTTCAGCCGGTGTTGTGAGGGGCCTCAGGGGCCATGGGAAATGCAGACATGCATCTTTCCTGGTGAATATCCAGCTGAGTGCAAGTAGCCCCTCTATGAAGCAGCTCTGCTAAATCAGGGTAGAAACAAGTTTGAGATTTTGTTTTGCTTTTTGTTTTCTCTTTTATTTTCATCTGATAACTTAATCCTTTAACAAAAACAACTTATTTGAGTCTTTATTGTCTAAAACTGGACTTTAAAGATGATTTTTTTGGAAGTTGCTGGCTGATTTTAAATTATTTATCTGTTGAGTAAACTTTATTTTAAAAAAAAAACATTTGTCAATCTACAGCATAAGAACTTTTTCAAGATCAAAACGACTCATTTTGTTTCAGCCATCGTTGGCATGAACTGAGCACACTAGAATGTAAAATGGGTTATGGTAACTTTATTGATGTGACCTTTTCAGTATGAAAGGTGAAGACCGGAACAACACACTACTCTGTGAGGCAGCAGAATGCTGGAATTAAGACTTTTTTTCTCCTCTTTTATGGTATCTTGGTTGTTTCTAAAGCTGTGAAGCTTCGCCTATTGCAGTTGCAGAAAAGACGAGCGTTTGGAGGTCGTACCGTATCTGGGGATGATTCCCCAGGCTGTGAAGGAGGCGTAGATGCCTCCAATCATCCAAAACATGCAGAGCCAGGACAGATGCTCCCCTCTTTTGTCCATTTGAAGGAACTCTGAGAAGTACGAATAAACAATGGGCACGGTGCCTCCAATCCTGGGAGCAGAAAGAAGCAGGATTTTGGTAAAACACCTTCAAAAATAATTTTTTTACCCCTAACAATGATGCATAAGGGATCATAACAAACTGATTTTAAGGCTTCCAGAGATACATGTCATCTTATTTTTAGAGCAATTCAGTTAAACACACAAGATCATCAATGCTGCAGAGAAACAGCCGGTCCCTTTGAAGCCACAATTTGGCTCTGCTCTGAGATCCATTTGTGACCTTGTCCGAGAGTCAAGCATTTATTCTCTAAAGAAATCCGCTGCATCACTGCAACCCAATCGGCAGACTAAAGGGTCCAGGCTGAGAGCAGTTCGCTGGGTTCTTCTGTTCAAATTTAAAAGCTGCTTTATAATGCAGCTTTTCTTGCAAAAATCACTCAAAAAAATTATAATTCCGATGAAATCTGAGAAATATGATTCATCTGTGGGCTGAAAAGCATAAAAACAGCATTTTAAAAAGTCACGTTTGATATTTCAACATTTATCAGCTATTTGGTGAGGCCAGTATTCAACAGACAGTATTCAAAGCCATTAAATTAAGCTTTTGAAATCTAATAGTGAAGTTTCAATGACTTCCCACATTTTCCTAGAAAACCCTGCTGTGACACATGCAAATCAGAGCAGCTATTGTTTCAGCTTTTAAGAACTGAGCAACAAATTACTGAAAAGGACAAAATTCTCAAAATGAAGAAGATGGTTTAAAAGGGAAACATTTGCATGTTTTAGGGAACATGTACTCAATGATGTCATCCTGATTTTTGCTCAGAAGGGAGAACTTTAACTAGATCACCCCCTACTGGCAGGGCATGTATAATCAGAGGAGGCTTTACACATCAGATTTCATGCTCTTTTTCACAGAGCACTTCAAGTGAAAAGACCGTTTAACTTTAGGCCAAAAATTTAGAAATAAAAGCCTAAACAAAGTTCATTAAGAAATGTCACAGTCATTTCGACTGCAAAAACTGGAGTAGAAAACTCTAAAAATATTCCCTGGCTAATTTTCTTTTTGGTCATGAAGAAATAAAAACTGTAGAATTGTGGGAGAACATTATGATTCAATTAAGAAAGCATAAATGCAAATTTCATGCTTTCAAAAATAACAATAATTCAATAGGTATAAGACATTTAGTTCAAGTGTTTCAAAGAATAACTGTGAAGCACTAAAGTGATGCGATTCATGTTTCTCTGAAAAAGAGATCAGCTGTTACCCGATGCCAGAGAGCAGCCGGAAGAAGAGGAAGAAACCGTAGTCCTGAGCAAACGATGACAGGAAGGCAAAGATGCAGTTGATCCCGAGAGCCACCTTGAGACAGCGCCGGCGGCCCACTTTATCTGCCAGGCCGCCCCACAGGAACGCCCCCACCATCATGCTCAGGAAGACAACCAAGCCTAGACAGAGGCGAAGAGACAAAAAAGAATTTCGAAATGCTTCTGAGATAAACAAGAACAAAAGAAGCACCAACACTGCCATGCAACATCAACAGCAGTTATATTTGTGAGTGAGGGGGCAGCTGCAGCAACCTTGTCTTCTGTTTACTCTCTCAATTCCTCAGAAACAAACGTCTTTATGGGTGGATATGGGCTGTTAGCGCCAGCGGGCAGAAAATGGGCAAACCTGTCAAAAATGTCAAAGTATCCTACTCTGTGAATGAAAATGTTTACTATTTTTGTCTGTGAGCCTGCTGCAGATGAAGTCAACCCTTAAAACACACAATGGCAAGTAAGGGTGACGTAGGTGAGATGCAGGTGTATGTTACAATTTGTACAATTGTAAATCCTGCAGACTGTGCAAGAGTGCTGTTCAAGTGATTACTGCGCTCTCCTTGCATGTTAGAAATGAGGAAATTAGACAATCAGTGTAGTTTGTGTGGACATCCTACAGGCACTTAGATGTCACCTGCACACCCCGAGTGTGAGGGCATCATACGGCAGCATCACCCGTACATCACAAGTTACATTAACTTTACTAATACTTCACAATTCACTTTGTTCATGCACGAAGAACCGAATCACCAAGACCTGTGAAAAGATGAAGAACCAGAGAATGAAGAAAACAGGATTCATTTTGGAGATAAGAAAAGCACTGCTGTGTCAGGAATTCAGTCACGCTGTCGCAGACCAAATGTTTGAAAGCCAACACAGCCCTGGAAAAACAAAACATCTGAAGACAAAGCGCCAGAGGAAGAAGAAAATGTTTGCCTGCAAAGAAGGTGGTAAAAGTTATACCACCTCTCAAAATGTGACCTTCCATGTGGGATGCCAATGAGAGGAGACCTGCTCCTTAATTAAATGTTTTCAATGTTGTAGTTGCAACTACAAGCTGAAGATCCACATGAAAAAATCCAAAGAAAAGCTGTATTTATGCAAAGAATGCAACCGCAGTTTTCTCTGACGGTGCACACCAGGACCCACACTGGGGAGAAGCCATATTCCTGCAGGGAATGTGGAAGAGATTCGGTCAAAAGTGTCTCCAGACACGAAAAGATACACAGCAGCAAGATGCCCTTTGGCTGCAATGAATGCAGGTGAAAGTTTGGAAGAAGTGGCACTTTGACTTTTCACAAAGCTGAGAAATGATGAGAGGAAACCTGATCTGCAGGAATGTTTTCTTACTTTACAGAAAACTGAACAGCTTTGTTGTCTTTTGTTAAAAAATCAGCAAACTCTTGTTTTCTGAAAAAAAAAAAAAAGATTTTTTTACTTATACAAAAAACAAACAAAAAAACACAACTTCAACTTCTAATTATATTAAAAAGATGGTTTAGACGTAAGTTCTGTCTTTCAGGCACGACGGCCAACAAATAAGATGGACTTGATTGCCTTTCTCAGGTCTGCTTCACGTCAGCAATCTCTGCTCTCACAGATATTTCCAGACCTTTCCACTCGAGAAAGATCCAGCTTCATCCAATCATGACGGAGACTGGTGGGAGACTGGCAGACCGACAGGACCTCACCCCAGAGAGCAGATGGCTGACCAGTGGGAGCGGGCTGACTCATCGTGCAAGAGTTTCAGATTTCAAACAAACAGAGACTCGAAGATGGAGCACGGTAAGGATGCAGCACAGCCACTTCCAAGGTCAGAAGAGAGGGCGTGGATCACTGCTGGCTCAGAGTGCACACACACATGTGCACTCACACAAATTCACAAACACTGTTTTTGTGAAAACAAAACAGGAGGATGCTGTGATGCTGTGAGAGTGCAGGACAAAGCTTTATATTGTGGATGTAGTCATCATAGAACAGACAGAGTGGTGAGTGTGGGAGGAGATCGCTGGCAGGTTTGTGGTAAATTACATTGATGGATGAATATAAAAGCAAAACTCTAGGTATCTGGGAAGACAAATATAACTGCATTCCCATTAGCACTACACTGTCCCACATGGGTGTGATCTTTGTGGATTTATGGTGTTTACATTAAATTACACGACGTGCCGTAATTTACTAAAATAACTCAAAGCTTTGGTTTTAACTTGGCTGACTGCAGTTGGATTACCAGACTCCAGGCCGCTGAGAGGTCAGAGAGGGATTCACATATATGTCTATAGTTTGGAAAACGGTGACTATAGATGTTTTTTCCTTCTAAATCAGAAATAGAAAATAACATTTTCTTTTCCTTTTCTTAGATGATTTTCTAATTAAACCCGAAGACCAAGCAACTACACCACTTTTACTTTGAAGGTCTCATGGAAACTGATGAAGAGTTATGGAATGTCAAAGAGCGTGTTATTTGGGTGTCGCCAGCGACATCTCCAAAGTCAAAAGGTTTCCACAAACCAACCAGGTGGGTGGTAGGTATATAGATAAGTCTGTGCTGCATATTAGTATGTTTGTTGGTGAACAGGTGGACAGGTTGCACATAGACAGAAATTTAAAAAAAAAGAAAGAAAGTTTGTAGAAAGTACGTCTAAGAAAGTAAAGTAGAAGTGAATTGAATAGGAACATTTATGGAAAGGATGAGTAAATAGTCTTACTTTACAAATCTGACTGATTGACTTCTTACATACAATTCTGAATGGTAAGATTGAGTCTGAGTTGTTACAGACATGCAGGCTAACAGTCAAAACGTCAGCAATAAAATAAGTTACTTTGCTTTCTCCAACTGTTCCACTCAGCTGCTACTAGAAAAAACCTCTAGTTATGCCCACTTTTGAGCTTTTTATTAAAAACAGAAGCCTCTAAAAATGTCACCTTTTAGGAACTGCAATTTTTGGTGCTTTGGGTTGAATTTAAACTCAGCCACGCAATGCTTGTTGTGATCAAAAAGCAAGCAGCTCAACAAAACTCATCAATGCAGTCAATAGACAAGTGGAAGCGCTGACTGTATATGACAACTGGAAAGTGTGAATGTGACATCACCCATAGAACATGACTTACTTCAAGCTCCAAAAAAATGAAGTCAGTTCATTTTTTTGAGGTATGGACGCCACTACGTTGGAGCCAGATGATGTCAGTAAGCAGTGATTGGTCCGAGTCAACGTTTCTATGGCAACCTCTCTCAACCTATCAGTTGGTTGGAAGTCTACACCACTACCACTTGAAAGCAGGCTACACAAAATCTGTCAGTCAAATGTTCTGAACGTTTGACACGATACCTACCTACTTTTATTGAGGCATCTGATTGGGCAGTTTATAACTTGAATAACTTGAGCTAATATATATATATATATATATATATATATATATATTAAAAATGAGGATTATCAAGAAAATGTAAAAAAAAATAGTATTAGAATAAAAATGGTTATTCTGACAAATAGAATGACTGAGTAATAGCTGTTTATTTGTCGATGGAAGTCTATGGTATTTTGGCTTCATGGAACCAATGAGTACTTCCTGTTTGGAATGCCAGGGGGAGTGCTCACTCGGTCCAGTTCTCATAAAGAGTCAGTGGTTGCTAGGTGGGTTTCATAAATAATTTTAAATTGATCCACTTGCCCAGTGTATCAACCAGATTAGCAGAGATTTATTGAGCCACGAAAGTCCATTGCCTCACTCTCAGTCTTCCTCTATTCTCCTTCATCTCCTGTTAATGCTGCCGAGACTTTTTTTGCCCCTGGGGACAAATGACTTACTGACTCTGTCAGGGCTGCATTTTTTTGGTAGCCTCTTAATAAATAGACTTAGGTGCCTAATAAACACAATGTGGAGTCAATGACCTGCATCATACAGAAAAAAACGCTGAAGTTCTTCTGAACACCAACAAATAGTCAGATCGATGATTAGACTGTCTAGTCATTCCACATTACATTTGAAATGTGAGAAATCGTCTTTCTTTGTGGTAAACAAAATACATTAAAATCCGCTCTGAGTTTCAATCAGGATAAGAAACGGATCCACTTCAGCTGTTTTACACCAAACTGCAGAGTCATTCCTCTCTGCTTAGAGCTCATTATCTAATTACACTTGAGCTAGAAAGAAAGTGATGACTCACTCGAAGAAGCTCTCAGGCATCACTATGCTTCACTTCCAGAGTTTCAGCGCAGCACTGGAACGTCTCACTTCATGTGGAAGCAGAGGGTTTGAGGCTGGGCTAATCAAATCTGACCAGAATTCCTTCTTTTGTTCAACTCTTCTGAATTTTAAGAAACATTAATACAGTCTGTGAAACGCTGTCAATACAACATCCACTGGAAAGGTGTTTGAGATCTACACAACCAAAATGGACCTCAACACCCCTCCTCTCTGACTCTTTACCAACAGCAACAAGTTAGCGCCTAAAAACAACAAGCTAGCTCTCCTGGACTGAGTGGTTTACACTGAGGTGATGTCTGAAGTCCCTCACTACTCTCTAACCCCTATATAGTACAGGACAAATGTCAAATAATTCACTCGCAAAGCCGGTTTTTCGCAGAAACTTCTGGGAATTGTAGATTCGGACAGTCCGAAAAAAAGCACTCTAAGTAGGGAGTAGTGAGACAAACCAGGCAAAGCCTGAGAGGCTTCAGCATTGAGATGATTCACACCCACACAGCCATGATAACAGAATCCAAACTGTTGAATCAACAGCCACACAAACACTCCACACAAAAATCAGTGCTGAAGCAGAGAAGTGGCCTTACCCAGCATGCCTTTTTCTGCGTTGGACAAACACAAGTCCTTCTCTGCAGACGGCAGAACAAACGCAACCACGAAACACTCGACCCCGTCGGCCATCAGAGCCAAACCCAGCACCATGAAGAGAGTCCACTGGAAGCGTCCATGGCCACAGTCCTCCATGATGTCCTCATACTGTTCCGCCAGCTCCTCAAGTTCGGAAACAGAGCTGCCGGCCGCTCTGTCCTTGGCCCTGGAACAAGGAGAAATCAAACCTGAACATTTCTTGGATTTGACAAACTTTCAACTGACTGATGATATAAATTACTGAGTACAATTTTGAACAGTTTAGGACTTGATGAAAACGATTACACACAATAGAACAAAAAACTCTAAATTAGTCCAACTTTTACATCAAAAGGATTTAAAGCTAACACAAATATCTAGATTCTGTGTGGGTGGATCTGCACGGGAGAACGGTTCTCCAACAATAATGACGACATTATTTGTGTGTTCAGCATCACATCATTAGTATCTGATTTGTCTTGCATTTGTAAAAGTAAGATATGTCATAGGAAAATACTTCCAACGGGAGAATATAAAACTCTTTGGATCAATCGATGTGCCATCAGAGGGTGTCTTTAGACTGGAAAAGACTTTTGGTACAGTAGATCCAGTCCAGTGGATCCAGTCCAGTGGATCCAGTCCAGAACCTTCCACTTGATCTGTTTCTGTTTCAAACCAAAACTTGTAAGCAAAACCACATGACCAAAGATCTGTTCGGTCATTGGCCAGGAATTACGAGGGCGGGACAAAGCAACGACAGAATAAATAATGGTCCTGTTTTACAAGTTCATTTATAATTAGTAGTTCGTTTATTCAAACCTTTTCTTTCACTGACCAAACATCTGCATCAATGTCAGGAACAACACTTTTTACTGCTTTGGTACGGCAGAGGCATGCTGTAAGGTGGTTACTGAAGAGACAGCAGCTAAGAAGGTATGCTAATAACATACATGACGTATAGATTGTCAGGAAAACATTGTGAGAAGCTATGTTTATTATGTTAAAATAATAAAATAAAATTTTGCTGCCTATTACAGCGAAGGATTAACTAACACTAGAGAGCTCTTAAAGCAGGGCAGTTTTAACCAGGGCTACGTTACACTGACGTTTCCTTTTAGCAGCAGACACATGAATCCTCACAAACACACCTTGTTTGCTTTTCTAAGTGGTCTGATTTTATCTTCAGAGTTAGTGGACAAAAACACTTTGCGTTGGAAAACTTAGATTGTAGACCAGCTGCCTCTGAATGCAGCAATGAAACATGGGAGCGGTGCATTGAAATGTTGACATAATTAATGTCTTCCAAATGGATGGTAACACCACCAGCAGAAAAACAGACCAGATATCCTGGAGAGATTTTTAAAACTGTTATTTCCAAAGTACTGTAAGTAGCAATGTCCCCTAACTGGACTCAAAACCAGCAAGAAGCACACAGCATTGGGCCACAATTTGGCACACATGACAAACATCTTCTGTAGAGATAAATTTTACCATAAATCTCTACTTTATAAGGAATAGTTTCAGTCATTTTAACATTCAGCAGAGTTAAACAAAGCATCTTTATTTTTAAATTTTTAATCCTCTATTTGACAATCATTACATTTAATTGATTAAATGCGTCATGTGTCTGTGTACTGCACATATATAGACAAATATGTCTGTTTAATAATTAGGAGCAGTTATACTGTCAAGAACATAACATAGCATCATCTTCTATCCATCCATCAGTCTACCTTCAGAACCGGCTAAATCCTTTTTTGAGGACACAGGGTTGCTGGAGCCAATTCAGCCACTATTGGATTAAGGTTGGGTACACCCTGAACAAGTCACTTGTCTGTTGCAGAGCCACACACACACACACACACACATGCACATCTAGGAACAATTTAGAGACATCAATTAAGCTAACCAGCATGCTTCTGGACTGGAAGAAACCAGAATCCCTTCAGAAAACTTTCACATGTATGGGGAGAACATTCAAACTTCACACAGAAAGGTCCCAGCTGGGATTCAAACCAGGGCCTTCTCGCTGTGAGGGGAGAGTGCTGTGTCACCATGCAACCCCCTGACTTATCTGTAAACTTTTATTGTCTTTTCCCCTTTGTTTTCAATGCAGAAATTGTTTGAAACAAACAAATACAGCTCCATCATTAAAAGTCGTCTTATTTCAGATCTCCTGTCTTCTCACGTCAGTCGTGTCTGCACATGCTCCCTCAGAGAGTGATGTCACCTCTCCTACAGTACAGCACCTCCCACCTCCACCACACTTCAGCCGTCACTGCGCCTCACCGTGCAGCTCTCTGCGCAGCCTTCACCTCATCGGGATGTGGGATTCCCTGGTACTCTCCTTCATACATCTGATCTTCTTCATCGTGTCCTTCAGTCGCGTCGCTCGCTGCATCTTCATCCTGAGGGGAGTAGTCTGCCTGATAACCATACCCATCATGGCCACCTCCTTCACCATACGTCCCGTAGCTGTCTCCACCCCCCTGGTGGTATATGTTGTTCTGGTAAGGGTCCGCCATACTGCCTATCAAGGCCGACACTCAGTTCTGCACTAATGATGTGTTGTGGAAGAAGAAGAGGTTCAGCCAATCGGACTTGATCCAAAATGAATTTAATATTTTACTTTCTGTGTAAAAAATGGCAAAAGGTTCAGAATTCCAAGTTCAGCAACTCTAAAGCTCAGTTGAGATGAAAAGAAGAAATGTTTTTCTGTCCGTCTGATGCAGTTTCAGGTGTTGTGTATTTTCATGGTGAAACTCCTCATTCCCAGCATGCCTTGCCCTCAGAGTTGACACCTGAAAACAGATAAAAAAACTCTTGTAAGTTTATCAGTCTTGAACAACTGCATACGATCACCTCTTCTGCAGCTCGCACTCAATTAAACGTTCTGCCTTTTCCAACATTTATCTCGGACCTTCGTATCTACGTTGAAGCTCTTCTAAGAAACAAAACAGTTTATGGAGGCTGGTTTGAGGCCTTTTTACCTTCAGACATGTTACAAATCTTGTGAGCTTTTTTTCCATCTAAGCTAACATTAACATCTCCAGCTTCTACAGGTTCTCTTGATGATTTAGTTACTGCAGTATGTTAGCTCAGTTAAGATGATGGAGCTGCACCCAGAAGGCAAGAAAGAATAGAATAGAATAGAATAGAATAGAATAGAATAGAATAGAATAGAATAGAACTTTATTATTCTCGAGGAGGAAGTCACCCAATTTGAAAATTGGTTTTAAAACAAACCAAACCCAAAGAAAGAAGATTTTAAAGACACACTCTGATCAACATTTGATCTATTTAAAAGCATTCCCAGTGGTCTTTTAATCATGATTATACAATTTGTAAAAACAATCTGTGTCGTTTTTAAGGACATAGTTTCTGCAGAGCGGTACTTGGTCATCAGAAATTTGCCACTGAGTTGTGGGTGAGAACTGTTAGCACTGAGTAAGCTTGTCCCCATTTCCCATCATCCCTTTGTGTGAGGATTCAGTGGTTTAGTTTGGGTTTGTTATGTCATGTTTTAAGTTGTCCTTGTCAGTCACACCAGCTTCAGGTTTATCATCCATAGCTCTACTCATTTAGCAAATCAACCTCAGTGTTTTTAAGTGTCTTGTTTTCAGTTCATCATTGTCAGGTCAACAGATTTGTTTTGTCACTCCTTTGGTTCTCCATGGTTTTTACTATTTGCCATGTTTCAGTTTATTTATTAAATGTTTTAAGTTTCTGTCACCTGGTTTCCTGCATATTGGGTCCTCCACCACCACTCCCTGACAGTTTGTTTACATGCTATCCCACTAGCTTACAACTCCTCATACCCCAACCAGACATACAGTTCTAAATCGGATGCCAGATCGGACCAGAAATCTTGGACCAGAAAGGCCAAGATGTACATGGATCTATATGTCTGCAAGCGAATGCATCACAATGGAGGGGAACAAGGAGCTTAATTTTCTTTATATGTACTTTCCATCATGCTAGAAACGCCACAAGAACATGTTAAAAACACCATTTTCATCAGAGAGGGTCTTAATGTCCAGATGCCATGACTCAACTTCATGGAAACGTTACCTGGGTAAAGGAGAACCTTCGCCACCATAAAAGCAAGTAAAAAAAAACAAAAGCAGCTTTTATGTAACACACAAGGTAATGACACTCAATGAACCTCAAGGAACCTATAGAAAACAACATGGATACACAAAGACTAAAAAACTAAAACCACCTGAACCAGGTTGCCAACGGTAACCGAGTGATGACTGTCCAGTGTTTCTTGTCTGACTGCTGCCAACGTCAACTTTCCTCAGTTGTGTTCTCTGTTTAAAAGCCAGTTTTACTTCTTTCTAATCGTTGCCGCTTAACCAGATTACTGTGAAAACGCAGACAAAACAGAGCATCTGCGGTTTCTTCTGTCCTCTGAAGATGTTCATGATTACAGAAGATTTTTCTGGCCCCTTTTTCTGTGGATTACCACTAATGTTCAGGGTGAAGACCTTTGGGGTTTTTCCTCCACAATTCTACTTCATTCTTCTGTGAACAGCTGTCTTAGCTGTTTAGAATTTCTGGCTTTGAATCATTTAAAGTAGAATGTTAGTATTAACCCTTTTTTACTTCGAAGTGAAAATTTTTTAGATCATTTATCTCTTTAAAACATGACTTTTGAATCAAATACTGAAACGTCTTAAAATCCTTTTTTATGTTTTCTTTGCTTTTTTTAACACAAAATTCTAAATGTTGACAGAATCGAATGTGAACACCAAACTTGATCTAAGTAAATTCAACAAATATCTATCTATCTATCTATCTATCTATCTATCTATATATATATATATATATATATAATATATATATATATATATATATATATTATTATTATTTTTTTTTTTATTCTGGGGGTTTTGCCAATATGGGGTGCTATGTGTACATGAGGAAAAAAATGAACTTTTATGATTTTAGCAAATTGCTACAATATAATAAAGAGTGAAAAATTTAAGGGTGTGTGAATACTTTCTGTACCCACTGTAAGTATGTGATGAGGTGTGTTTTTGTGAGCGTCATTCTACCACTGTACATTAGGTTTTGTTTTTTTATCTTTACTTTCTGTGCTGCCATCTTTCCAACACGGTGCAACATGTGTGTATTCTAACATATCAGAGTATCTCTGATTGATCCTGATAAAACTATGGTAGGTTTCCAATATAGCAACATATAGTAAGAAGCTGCATTTATGATTTTTGTATTTACTTGAAGCAATCCTTTTCAGTAAACAACAAACAAGAAAAGAGCGGGAAGAGAACCATCAGATAAACTTGTTCAGAAGGAAATGAAAACGTGCAAAGAGGGCAGCTTTACTTTCTTCTGTCTGCGTCACATATCACTCTGTTTATTAACCTGTTTCTCACAGACTTCTAATAAAACCTGTTAATCTGATGGAGGAGTAAACAAGGAGACTGCAGTTTATCATCAGAGTTTTCTGCAAACTCATCCTTTAGTGAGAAGCTAAAGCTCCATCAAGGGTCTATACCACAACTGCATGCACACATCTAAAATGTTTTTAAAGACTTAAGCAGATGAAAATCATGCTTTTGCTGTTTTAACGTGTTCTTGTGACATTTTTCTGATAATGGAAGACATATATAAATAAAATGTAGTTCAAATTTGCATTTTTAAGTATTTCTTTGTTTAAATCATTGTGAATCAGGAGCATATGCCATTGGAAAAAGAGGCTTTTTTGTGACATAGAAAATATCCCAGCTCATTGGCCTTGTGGTAAAGTGTGGAGACTGGAAGGTTGTGAATTCAAATCCAGGCTGAGTCATACCAAGGAATCTAAAAAAGGGACCTAGTGCCTCCCTGCTGGACACTCAGCATTAAGGGTTGGATTGGGGGTTAACCCACCGAATGGTTCCGGAGCGCCGCTATGCCCACAGCTCACCGCTCCCCCAGAGGTTCAAAAGCGGAGAACAAATTTCAGACACAGAGAGCTCTCAGTATTTGGGAAAGGAAGTGGAGGGCTGGGTTGCTCCATGCCTACGGTCCACTGCCGCTCTGCAGAAACTATGTCCTAGAAAACAACACAGGTTTTTTTTTACTTTGGCTAAAAACTGCATAATCGTAATTATAAGACCACTGGAAACTCAAGCTAGGAAGGTCAACAGAACAAATTCAGAAGACAAAAACTCCAACAATCCATGAAAAAGCGAGGCAGACGGCCTCTGATCAAAGACGGTTTTTCACTTCACAATGGCCCAAGTGGTCCACAAAAGATTGGATTTCCTGGAACAGTCCAGCTCATTTGGCAGCTGTGAAAACTCACCTAAACTCTAGAGTGAGGAGAAAACAAGGTTTCTAAAAATGGGCTGTTAGATCGCTAGAAAGTTTTCTTTAGTGTGGTTCATTGCCGTGTAAAAACAGAGCACTGTGTGAATTTAAAAAGCAAAATTGATGAAAACATTTGAAAAAGTCGTTGTTAGGATTAGCTGAACTTCTCACTTTGGATTTCTTTGTTGATGTCCAACAATGGGTCAAGAACCTTGTTCCCCCGAACGAGCAGGTGTCGTTCTTTAAAACATTTAGGTTTTATGTGATGCAGAACTGGATTATGCTAGAAGCTACTGAAGGATAGTTTTCACACCTTTCTTTAAAATGTACCTGCAGTGAAATAAGGTGACTGAATGTGAGCGTGTGTGAGGATCCTCCTCAAATAAAAAAAAAAAAGTATTTATAATCGTTTCTGTTTTTGAGAAACTTCCTGTTTGGGAACATGAATGTAACCAGGAATAAATAACGTGTTTGTGGAGAAATAAATCTCCTGAATAATCTGGATGATGACAGAATCAAGACGAACTGATGTACAGAAGCTGGAGGATGTCAGCATCACGGAGCTCCAGGCCTTCAAAGCTTCCCGGAGAATAACTCGACAGTTACTGCAGTGTACACGCCACAGCTGTTAACCAGACTGTGCAAACGGAAGGAAAAAAAGAGTGTAACATGAGACCGGTGTTTGCATTGGTGTGTATGCATTGATTACATAATGCTGCTGGCAAGCAATCCCAGATGAATAGAAGCTTTCCAGCCTCCTGCTTGTTAAAAATAGATCCGTGCCCTCTTTTACTTTGCACCTTGTCAGAAACTCATCATCCTCTGCAGTGCACACCGGCTGACAGCAGGGCATCAACATATTGAAAAGTTCATATCTGAGCAAAATGGATCAGTGGTCGGGCAGAGGCTGAAGAGCAGGTTTTTATTAACACTCAGCATCCTCCCAGCTGTTGTTGCCACCTCAAAGGCGCATCTTTGTTCAGGTTTACATGGTAAATATTAAAGTAAAAATAAAAGCAGGAAGAGTTCAACATTCAGTATCTCTGTGACTCCCTCCAGTTCACAAACAGCATCAAAAACATCACTTCTCTTACCGGGACGAGTGACTGAAGCTGCTGAGCTCACAACGATCCGTCCCTTCACTCATGGACCACTTTGGAAACCTGCAGAGCATCCACACATAGACACAACTGAGAGATTATGGGCAGGGAAGGATGTGCCAGCCCTCACCTCCCCCCCAACACTCCTCCCTACAGCCCCTAAACTCCCCCTTCTCACCTGCAGTGGTACAGTCCACTCTGCTGCACTGAGAGCCAGAGTGAGCCATCTGGCATACAGGAGGGGGGACAAACAATGAGGGTGGGGATGGGCGGGGAAGAGGCAGATGGGTGGAAGATGGAGGCTGGGGGGGGTGTCAGGCAAGTGAGGTAAAGAGGGATGAAGAGCGAGGAG